>OZ020172.1:9660100-9762600 GCA_963971145.1 Sussaba pulchella
GGAAGGGGCAGGAAAGAGGGGCGTTGGCTCGCGCTTTCAGCTTCGCTCGAGTTTTCCCTCACGGTTAACCGGCGAAGCGTGCCACCAGAAAATCCAGGGATTTCGTCGAGTTTATGCAGATCCACCTTATTTGCACCCTTAATCCATTTCGGGAATAGCCGGCGAGGACGAACGTGAAATTGTACGAGCCGCGGATGTACCGGTCTCTTACAGAGAATTAAATACAATGTTTTCCAAAGGCGGCACACGTGTACGGTTCGGGTCCATTCGCAACCTCGTTAAATAATTTATGAAGGGCAATCGATCGCAACAACGAGGATGGGCGTGTTTTTTATTCATCGCGAAACGAAAGAAATTTTTATCTTGAAGCCGGAGATATTTTTGTCGAGATCGTCGGATCATTGTTTTATTTATTCTTTGGGTCGAATGTATACTTTATCGATTTATTATAGTGTTAGATTAGGAGAAATGAATGTTTTTAAAAAGTAAACATTGCGAAGAAGCGAGAAGGGTGGTTTCTGGACCTGACATTGTCGGTTGATCGTAAGTACGAATTTTTTATTAGAATTTTGTATTCGAGAAGTAAAACATGTTTTTTGCCAAATATCTTTATTGCAAACGTTGGAAGTTTTCGCAATTTGTCCATTGGAATCATGAATGATTTTATAATGAGGTAATATTTCTTAAGACTTCTTGATTCCTTTGAAAATCTGAAAAAACTTCTATTGAAAAGAGGAAATTAACAGCTGCGAGGAAATTTGTGAGGCAATGTTGAATAGAAAAAGTAACAGATTCCGTGATTATTTTAGTCATTAATTAAATTCCATGCTTTCTATTTTCAAACGGACTTGTCCAGAGCCGCTCGGGGTTGTTCCATCAAAATGTTAGTATTCCGTAGTGCAATGGAACGATGTAATTGCCATGTAATCGATGCGTCGATAAATATTTACATTCGTTATGATCCTGATGTTGCATTATTTTAAAAAGCGTTTGTGCTCCGATTTGCATCCGTTATTCAGCGTATTTTAGTCAAGACCGTCCCGGAAACACCGAGACCGTGACACTAACACGGCGTCTCTCTTCACTATCGAATAATTTCTCTAATTCAATAAAGGCACAGACAATATCGGTTTGCGGTTTGAAACCCAGAAAACCGTTTCACCGATATTTGGCGGCTGGTTTCGGTACTCTTTGAGAAAAGCTACTCAATAGCCATCGAAAATTTCCATTTCAATGTCTCGAAACTTTCAACCCTTTTTCCGTTTTCTCCCGCCTTCGAGGAATCCAACGAGAAATTTCAAAAGACCATCGAATTTTTACGCTCTTTGAATATTCAAGAAATTAATTCAATCGTTTGCAAGTCCGTTGCTTCAACTTTTCCGATAGGAAAAAAAAAAATAATAAAAACAAGAGAAAAAAAACGCCCTTCGTGGAAAATACTATTAGAGACGTCGATAAGACCTTCGGCAAGAATCCTGAGTCATCCTGTTTGAGAATCTCGGAGGACGAAGTCGGGCCAAAGGGGTTGGACCCTGACGAGGCACGACACAGAAAGAGACGTTGGGTGGGCTAGACGCGGTTGAATTTATATTCAAATGGGCGACCGAGTTAACTGGCCAAGACGAGTTTTTTGCCAAGAGCAACCGGCTTCTTCCTCTCGCACAACCCCTTTCAACGCCTCGACCACAACGGTTTTAACCCTTTTCACCTCATCTTGCCACCCTCGAACTTATGTACTTTTGCACCTTTCGCGATTGGACCACGAGAAAATCTTCAAAGCTCGCATTTTCCAGGCTTTTCAGATGTTTTAATAATAATAATAACAATATATTATTATTATACTATATTATACTATATAATGAAAATAATAATATATTATTATTATTATTATTGTTATGATAATTATTATTAATATTATTTATCATAATTAATATCATTATTATAAATTATATGTTGTGTAATTATTATAATTATAAATTATATATATATAATATATATTAAAAATAATAGTAATAAGAATTATTATTAATATATAATATAATTTATAATTATAGTAATTAAATAATCTTTAATAATAATTATAATAATGAAAATAATAATATTAATTATACAATATTATTATATTATTAATATTATTAATATATTATAATAATATTTATTATATAATATTATTATTATAAATAATAATAATAATAATAATAATAATAATAATAGCAATAATAATAATATTGATATGATTATTACATTATTATTATTATTATTATAGAATATTTCATTACTATAATTAAAAATGATATGATATATTATTAATAATAATAATGGTAATATAATTGTAATAATAATAATTATTATTATCATTATAACAATAAAAATAACAACAACAACAATAACAATGATAGCGCACAAACGGCTTTAGGAGCGTCTCTCGAGAAGAAACGTCAAAGATTATGGTCTCCTCAGCTAGTCACGTCTCGAAACGTCCGTAAATTCCGTCAGCAGCGATACATTTTTCACCCAGCACCAAAAAAAAAAAACCATTGACCCCGCGCAAGTGTCTAGCCGACGAGAGTAGTAGCCGTGGCGACGGCGTTTGAAATATAATTTGCATGTCCGACCGGATTGCTCGTTCAGCCCCTATTTTTATGCTCCCCGGGTAAGAAAGAGCGGGTCAAATTTTCGTTGCCCGTTGGCGGAAGCAACTCCTAAAGGTTGAACCCGAAGGAACTTTGGCTGCGCTCCGCTAGCTCCCAGCCGAGGCTGGAAAGCGAGAAACGAGCAGCACCAGCGGCAGCAGCAGCAGCGGCAGCAACAACCCAACCCAACACCCCGAGAGACTGTCGAAGATCGACGTGTCTTCGCAGACGTTCGCCCTCCCCGCCATCGGCTTCGACGAAATACGAAACGTCTCCGGGACGTTGCTACCCTCTTCGCTTCCCCGCTTACCTAGGCGTTATTCGCACGCGAAGCCCGCACGTATCGACTGAAGTCAGTCGTTCGTATTCACCCCTCGTCGCCTGTTCCTTCTTTTCCATCTTCCTTCCTCATCCTCTTCTTCGTCCTCTCCCTCGACTGTTCCGCCTTCCAAGGCCCTCCGGCCTCGACACCGGGACGCGCCTCAGCCCGATCCGGAAGTGACGTGACGGACCTCGCATCCAGACGTTTTCAATCAGCCGCCTTGGCTTGCTCTCACCCTTCGCGATCTTCGTACAACCCTCCTGGTACGTTTTTTTTCTCACCCTCCGGCTTGCACAAACGACGAACCACGAATATTCAGTGCTGCATTTCTGAGAAAGACCTTATTTCCCGGATGCTCTGCGACATCTCCGTGTATCCTTGCATAAATATTTTAATCCATCATCCAGGGGTTAATATTCTATATATCCATCGTTCTCGTACGAGTCTACTTCCGGGTAAGTTCGGTTGTTAATTTTTAATGCGTTTCATTCGTATCGGAACAGAACGGACAAATGCAGGGTGACATATTGTAGGCGGAGATGTCTATTTATGGAAACTGTATTCCTGGTCATCGATCGAATGGTTGAGGGGAATGAGAAGGGGTTGGCGTTTGTTGCGGAAACTCCGGAGATACAACGGGGTAGGTCCCGGAGCGGGCCGTAAGCGAAATAGCGAATAAGGGAGAAGAGAGAGAGAGTCGCGAAAGTTGAAGGGGTGCAGAAGGTCATTAGGCTCGTCACTAATTAGCGAGGCAAAGGATCCCCGGGGTAGAACTACCGCTCCAGTAAACCACCCCTCCGGATATTATCTCCGCAACTCCGACACACCAGCGGCGACCGAACGGTTCTGCCTTGCTTGCACACCTAAACGTTCTCACGGCTCGGACTAAAGGTGCGAAGCGGACCAATTGTTTTCCAATACAGCCGGAGATATTCGATGTATCTCGATCTCTCTCGCCGTTATCTCGTGCTTCTACTCGTTTCCTCGAATTTGCTGTGTCTTGCCGCGTAGCGATGGGTATAACTTTTCTCGACCCACTTGTCGAGACAATTGTTTTCGAAGCACTTCCATTAACGATTATTGGAATGAATTGAATCAGTACGATTGCTACTTTCGTGTATCAAATTTTCGGAATGAGAATTATTCTTATGATGGTGATCTTCATAGAAAATTCCCGATGCACTTCCAAATTCATAACCAAACTCTCTTCATTCCTAGTTTTTCATTCTAAGTTTGCTGACGAGAATGATTCAAGGGCATATAAATGTGCATCATTTCATTCTAAATCAAACGACAAAACCTGCACAATTGCTATCAAACAGAAGCTACATTTATTAACAATTTTCCTAGCCACATTTCCAAGCATAGATCGTCGGGCGAGTAGAAAGAAAATTGTGAGACTGACGGGTTCATACAGCTTCGAATTTGTATCAGAAAGGGTCAAATGAAATGAGAGCCGTTCAGACCCATTGCTGAAAGTCGCTCGAAGCTAACCGGCGCACTCTCGACGTCGAGAGGGCGAGAAGGAGCTGGCTATTTAGAGGCTTAGCACCTCGACGCTGCCGGTACCCGGGGGTTTGTCGGGGGTGTTGTCGCGCGCAAGCACACCCACACACACACGCACACAAGGCAACCCATTCTAGTTGCCTCGCGTGGCTTCGAGGTTTGAGCGGGTTCAGTTTGTTCGCAACAAGGACAGCAAGAGCCCCAAGAGTGAGAGCCGGTAGAGGGGAAAATCCGGGGTGTTACAAGGGAGGGAGAGGCGGGGGAGAAACAGCTCGGTACCGGGACTGCAACCACTGTGTCACCTTTATCACCTTTATCACCTGCTCCAAATTGCCGCCATTTGGATGCTAAACTCGGGGGTCTCACCTACTGACGACTATTTGTAGGACTGCAGCGGGGGTTGGGAAGGAGTGTACGAAGTGGTTGGAAAAGGACACCGGCGTTCAGCCGGTGGAAGGGTTACGAAGGTCGAGGGGGATGAAAACTCGTGATTGTGAATGCTCGTGTGTGTGTGAGTTTCGGAGAGTTTGGCCTATGAAGAGAGAGAGAGAGAAAGGGAGAAGGGGACTAGATATTTGCCATTGTGAACTAACACGAGGATGAGAGGGATAGAGCGGGTGGTAACGGAATGGACTAGGGACGTTCGGAGTAGGTAGTAGTGACAGTGGACGAGGTCGGAGTGAGACAGCCGATGGAGAATCCGGAGCCGACTGGCGGGTCCATGCATGCATGCATACAGGAAACGCCGTAAACGGATTATCCGACAGTTTTAGGGGATGGTCAGGGATGAGGCGGGGGGTCGCAGCGAGGATGGTATCACGGCCGTGTGGCATGGAGCAAGATCGAATCGTAGGATAGGTTGAATCGGGGCGTGAGGACGGTTTCAGGACTGATTTTCACTAGCCGGAACAACCGGCGAGGAGTTTAGGGGGTGGAACGGCAGGGGGATGAGTTCCGGTAATGCAGACGGTCTCACGTTTGGCCAGTCCTCGATGCGCTTACGTTTATACCGATTTTAACGTGGCTCAGAGATCCTTCCGAAGGACTCGGAAGCATGAACGTGGAAAAGGGAGAAAGCGCGTGGTAAACTTGGCTTTGAATCCCGTTCCAATGGGTTATACGACGCGTCCCTAACGGAATTTCTCGAGCTATCAGCCACCGGCAAACCATCACCGCGGCTGGATTAAATCTTCGAGAAACTTGACTCGGTTATGCTTCGAACTCGTGAGCCTTTCTCAATTCGGGGTCGTAGATCGCAGTCGTGGCATCGGAAAATGCACCACGCAAACGGAGTTGCGAGAAATAGAGAGAAAAGGGATAAAAGAAACGTACGAGCTTTGAGAGAAGCAAAGAGAGTTGAAAACCGGTGAAGGAAACTTACTCGTTAAGTAAAACCGAGCTTTTGAGAAGAGTTACCAAATTCTCCGAGACTATATACGAGAGCTCTCTCCCTTTACCCGAGTGGCCAAACCCGGTGATGATACTTCTTTCGAGTCTCGAACAACCTTTACTCGGTGGGGGGATAAGAGAACAAAACGGAAGGAAAAAAGAACGGGGAATGAGTGGTCTGCGAAACGGGTCGAAAATAGCTGAGGTAAAAATTCCGGAGTTAAAAAGAGATCTTTTTCTCCATCACGTCTTTCGTTTTGCAAGGGTAGGGTGGGGGGAGGGAGGCATTTGCGGGGTTGGGTTGGGTAAGACCGTAGGATATATAAGTCCGGACTTGGTGGACCGAGGAGTCCAGGAGAGTGGAAGGGAATACGGGAGGAGTGAACGGGTAGCGAAGCCACTTCCTACGACGATAAGTTAGGACAGGCACCTTGCGGATGTTCGCGCCATTTGCCGTAGCAGTGCAAGCCCCAACGGAGCGGGAACGGCGTGAAAGCTATAGTCATAGGGCGTAGGTGCGGTATATAGTACCCGTACGAGATATGGGCACCGATAGACGACGATACGAGTCCCGATACCAGAGCTAGCCCCGACGACCTCAACGGCTCGTTTCTCTCTTGATGGACGTATGGGGCTGCTAGCACCGCTCTTGCCGTTAGAAAACGACGATCCTTTCCAACGGCGAAGCCCCTTCCGCTTTTTTTTTTCTACTTCCCTGTCGTAACCCCGTAAGTATACGGATCGACGGAGAAAAGATACCGGAAACTTCGCGGGAGAAGAATGGCACGTGACCGGGAATCTTACAACTGGACTACCGCCCTCATATTTTTCGATCTTTTCTATTTTTATTCATCTTTTTTTTATTATTAATCTACGTTGGAGTGAGAAAAATTCGGCGTTGGCTGTCGTTTTTTTTATTTTTGCTTCGGTACATCTCCGTGTTTGCGACTGTACTATTTTCAAATATTAGTTTCATGGCAAATTTGTTCGGTTATTTTAATTTTCACGATTATTTCTACGTTTTCAACTCTTTCTCTTGATCATCCCCACGTTGCTTTCCTCTCTTGTCCCTTCCTTGACGGACCCCACGTGGAAACGCTTTTTTCGTGACATTTCCCCCATGGTATATCGGTAACTATACATTTCAAAGGTCCAACGTTCCCATCAGTAAAGCTCCGCCACCACGCGTTGCTTTTTAGCGCCCCAAACGGACCGGCGAGTCCCATTTTGCCTGCATCGCTAACGCACACCACCCTAACGCTCGTGGCATGCACGAACATCGCGTTCACTCGTCCACGAAAAAACTACGTCGACGATCCATTGCATCTACTATATATGTCCAACGGTATGTTACATTTTTCACCTCCCGCACGTTCCCTTAAACCTTTTATTTTTATTTTCTTGGACACGACTCGCTTTTTCACTCATCCTCCACGTTCTTCACTGTCTCGCTGTTTCTCCTCCTATGTATTCTGTGTTGAATCCGATATTTAGATATTTTGGACCGGGTGTAGAAGTATGAAACCGGATTTTGACTATAGATGGTGCTAGCCATCAGTTTAGCGACCGTAAGATGGCTTCTGCAGCGCAATCATCTCTCGCTAACGGGTGACGAAGATTTTCAACACACAACAATCCAATTTTCATGCACTGGTATATTTTTCATGTCGAGTTTTGTGTCTACAAACTACGATCTGCGGATGGCATTGGTTTTCCGTTATCATTTGAAGAAAACTGCTGCAGAATTGCATCGAATGCTTGTCGAAGCTTACGGTGAACATGCTCTTGGTAAAACACAGTGTTTCGAGTGGTTAAAAAAATTCAAAAGTCGTGATTTTGACGTGTGAAACGAAGAACGTGGAAGACCACCGAAAAAGTTTGAAGACAGCTGATTGCAGACATTGTTGGATGAGGACGACGCTCAAACGCAACAACAACTCGCAGATGAGTTGAACGTAACACGAGAAGCCGTCTCCATACGTTTAAAAGCCATGGGAAAGATCCAAAAGGGCAAAAAAGGCAACGCAAAGTGATTTTGCTTCGTGATAATGCACCCGCACACACGGCAAAAGCGGCCAAGAAAACGGTTGAGGCGTTTGGTTGGGAAATACTTTCGCACGCGGCTTACTCGCCAGACTTGGCTCCGTCCGATTACTACTTATTTGCATCGATAAGACACGCACTTGCTGACCAGCGCTTCACTTCTTACGAAAATGTACGAAAATGGCTCGATGACTGGTTTGCCTCAAAAGACTAACAATTTTTTCGGCGTGGCATCCACAAATTGCCAGACAGGTGGGAAAAATGTATAGCTATCGATGGGCAATACTTCGTATAAAATATTTGTTATCATTTTCAAACAACAAACGTGTAATTTTTACAAAAAAAATTCCGGTTTCATACTTCTACACCTGTCAACGCAGTAGCCATTTCGTTTTTCAAATCGAAATGCTCGTTTGGGTTCTCCGTCGGATCGCGTTCGTCACTACTTTTTTCAGCCTCGAGCCGTTCCACGAGGGATTTTTCTTTTCTCCTCTTGTTTGACGTTCGTTTACTTTTTTCCACGTTTTTTTATTTTGATTTTTTCCCCAGTTTTTTTATTTGTTATCTCTCTGTGACGCGAGCAATGAGAGAGCGTCGTTCTCTGACAGTCCACTCGGTCGTCACGCGGTGTGTACTACAATTCCGTCACGTCTCGTTGGGCCGGCATAAAACTGGCACCACGCGAATGCGGGCCCTTAACTCGCTGCGGAAGAGATGAATAAAAGAGAAACGAGTTGCGAGAGGATTGCACCGAAACGAAAAAAAAAAAAACAAAACAAAACAAAACAAAAGAAAACCACGAAGAGAGGAAAGAGCAAAACGACGACGAAAGCGACTGCAACGACCGAAAGTGACCGGGAGAATCGCACGCACGCGTTAATAAGAGGATAAAGCTCACGTATGACGAGACTCATTGCTCATTCGCTCTCTTCCCCCTCGTCGCCGCTGGGCGTTTATCCCACGGGTGTCCATCTGACTGATGGCCTCGAGTACAGCTGCGATTTATTCTTCATCCGTTGCATCCTTTTTTCGCAAGTGATTCGAAACAAAAACACAAAGCCGAGTATCTTTAATCATACATTTTATATTTTTCATTTTAGAATTTGCGTTTGAACTGAAATTAAATTTATTAAAATTATTTTTCGTTAGTTTCGTTGCGATAATGATAATGATAATGATAATGATAATAATAATAATAATGATAATGATAATATTACCATATATTATATATTATATATTATTATATATTAAATAATAATAGAATTCATAGAATTCATTATTATTTTTATTATTACTGTTATTATTATTATTATTATTAGTATTATTGTTGTTATTATTATTATTATTATTATTATTAGTATTATTATTATTATTATTATTATTATTATTATTATTATTATTATTATTATTATTATTATTATTATTATTATTATTATTATTATTATTATTATTATTATTATTATTATTATTTGCATAGAAATTCATCTATGCATTATTACTTACGATTGTATATCAACGATAAATATTAAATACCGTTTCGCTTCATTGCATTTAAATTGTATTCTGTATACAATCTGCATACAGAATATATAGGTCCGATGCTATACACAAAACTCTATATATATTCTCATATTTTAGTTTCGTTGCGTTTCTTTCGAGTCCTTCAGGCAGAAAAAAAAATCGAATCAATCAAAAAGTGAGATCCAACGGGCTGAAGTGCCACCACGAATGCGGCGATCGTTCATTTATTCGGAAGATGTAACGCGACAAAGGTCGTCCCCATTGCGACTGTACGTCACTGCTTCTGGAATTCATGGCGACTACGGTAATGTCCGGTCATTCTAGGAATTCGAGGGAGACAAAAAAGAACCGTGGAAAATGAGAAAATGTGGGCCGGTAACGCTCGTTTCCGACATTCCAATGGTCAGCTCGAGAACACGAGGATTCTCGCGCAAGTAGTACAGGCTCGCGTGTTATCAGACACGGCGGTTCATCTCTTGCCGCACACCGTATCGGCTATTCGCAACTTTTTTCCAAACCGTTCGTAATTTCCGTGCGAAAGAGAAAACCGAAAGAAAAGCTACGGAAACGAAGCGAAAAAAATTGCGAATTCTGCGGTGGTTCGTGAAAGTTTTGATATTCATGCTACTCGAAATATTTCGTACGATTCTCGGAGAGGACGGTGGATGAGGAGAATTAACCCGGGAGTTCTAGGGGTGGAAGAAAACGTTGAACCGTTCTGAACCGAGAGACTTTCTAGTTCCACAAGCATGTGTAATTTTTTTAGGCGCCTGGCGAGAACGGAATCTATCTCTTTCTCTCTTTTTTTCTCTCTCTTTCTCTGTCTTCCTCGTGCCCGTTACCGGCGCGTTACTTGCTACCCACGTTTGCCGTCGAGCTTGTGCCGCTGGATAACTCGCCCTCAACCCCCCCCCCCCCCCCAGATTTTTTTCTATTACGCCACATTTACCCGGAAAAATAATGCTCGGGCACATTTCACCCGGCGTTATCTACTCGCTGGCTCGCTTGCAACCCTCTAACCCCCTTCCCTCTCCCCCCACCTCACCGGTTTGCTACTCTCCCACTCTGTTCTTCCGTTTGTTTGCTTTTTGCCACTAGGACGTAACGTCGCGAGGTTTTTCGCTCTCATTCGCGTTGATTCTCTCTCTTTCTCTCTCTCTCTCTCTCACACACACACACACACACACTCTTTCTCTCTCTCTCTGTCTCTCTATCGCTCTCCCGCTGAAACTACATCCCCTACTGGTCCAGCGATTCATTCTTTCTATGCAACAACTCTTCCGTCCATCGTTGTCCCTAGCCCAGCACTCTTCTTTCCGCCACGTTCGCTCCGCTGACGTTACTATCCGAATTGAAACGAAAAGCTAACCCAACCACTCGTTTATCTCTCGTACACTCTTCTGCATACGCCCGCGTCACCTATGTACTCCCAACGTCGTAAATAACTGTTTTATTCAGACTTTTCGAGTCTGCCGATGAATTTAGGAGAATTCGCCTCACTTCGGCACTGCGACGAGCTATGAACGAAACAAAAGCCATCTTGCGAATCCGTATTTTTCGACGTATCGCATAATTCTTCATTGGAATGCTCCTGCGTACTTTTGTATGTTCACTGTTGGTTCGCGATCTCTGTTTTTCGTTGTAATTTGGTTGTTTTTATCGTCGCGATATGCTTTTTTTTTCTTGATATTAATATTGAGATTATCGATAATTATGAGAATCTATCAGAAATAAACGTCGGGTACGTTTTAGGACTTTGAAGCTATCTATATATATGTATTCTATATATCTCTATATCTACATAAAAGAAGATATCTATATATATATGGAGCATATGAACTGAAACCCTTATATCCCCCGATGTAGTCGATGATTTTTTTTCGAGTATCTTTTGAATCCTACGAGCTCACTCATTTTTTTAAAGATTTTTTATAAACCCCTCCTTCCCCTCCCCCGCCATTTTTTTTATCAAGAGGTAACTGCTATCTGCCCCCTTTTTATTTGAATGAAAATTTTTTCCTAGATACTCTATTGAAATTGAAGAACTTTTTTCATGAAATTCAAGTGGGCAGTGGGTTCCTATTATTATTTCCTATATTATTATTTTTTTTTTGTTGAAATTGTGTAAAAATTCGAGTTTTTCCGAAATTTGAATATATGATAACGGTTTCCCATCTACAAAAGAAGAAAAATGAAATCTATCTCGCAAAAAAAATCGATATTTCGATTATTTCGATAAAAAATCGATTTTTTGAGTATGAACCGATTTAATTACGAAAAAAATAATTAAAAAATTGTTTAATTAATTAATTGCAGCATTTAAGTAATTTTGCCCTATACATATTTAAAGTTGCTATGTTTTCCGTGAACTTTCGTCGCATTCTTGGTACTTAATTTTGTTCCAAAAATTATTTTCCAACGATTAAAAAGTTGCTAATTCCCTCAAACCGACTCTCATCATTCCGCAGCAATTTTTACCCGACAAATATATTTCTCACATAATCGCTACTCGCTCACCAAAAATGTGCAAAATAAAAATAAAAAAAAACGAATAACCGTCGGATCTTCAAAAACGAAAAATGCCAAACGATGAAGTCGTTACGATTGAAAGTTCAGTGAAGAATATATCGTCGTGGCTTTCGATCACGCATATCTTGAACCCAAGGGATATTCGGATGTATACGTAACCGCGATATCGCGGGTTTTGCGGTCGCACGGTGGTGTGGCCCGACGGATATCGAATTTTCGTCGCCGTCAGGCGGTGAGGAGAAGGACCAGAAGTTGACAAACGGTCGTACGGGGGTGGGTTGAAGCAATTCGATCGTCTCGGCTGCACCTCGAACCTGATGCATGCACTTGTGACGAAGCTATAACCCTCCCGGCCGAATCGTTTCGTCGCGAATCTCGCGATAAGGCCACACGCGGCGATGTAGTCGGTGGCCAGTCGGTAGTTCTTGCGGTCGAATAGTCGATCCTCAGCCCCGTGTCGACACTGGGAAACGTTTTGCCTTCTGCCAAAGCTGAAAAATGTTTTCGGCATCCATTCGAAAGGAAGAAAAAAAAATCTCAGAGGGAGTCCGGTGGACGGCAAAGTCGAGTCGCTTATTGTAAAATCGCTTTTTCGCCGAGAAAATATGACGTAAGAACGTGCGACGTCGTTTGTTGGAAGAAAAATGACTTTCGTGTTTACTCGTTTCTTTAGTTTATTTACCAGGTTTGTAAATATGAAACTGGAATTTGACGATGGATGGACCTAGCTGTCGATTTAGTTATCGTTGTACTGTATCATTAGTACCATCTGACTTTGTTGACATCTGGATAGGATTTTCAATTCGCAACAGTACAAGTTTCATACAAGAGCGTAGTTTGCAATAGCATTGAACGTGTCGAGTTTTGTGCCTACGAACTACTTGCGGACAGCATTGGTTCTCCGTTATCGTTTGAAGAAAACTGCTGCAGAATCGTATCGAATGCTTGTCGAAGCTTACGGTGAACATGCTCTTGGTAAAACACAGTGTTTCGAGTGGTTCGAAAAATTCAAAAGTCGTGATTTTGACGTGTGAAACGAAGAACGTGGAAGACCACCGAAAAAGTTTGAAAACAGCTGATTGCCGACATTGTTGGATGAGGACGACGCTCAAACGCAACAACAACTCGCAGATCAGTTGAACGTAACACGAGAAGCCGTCTCCATACGTTCAAAAGCCATGGGAAATATCCAAAAGGGCAAAAAAGGCAACACAAAGTGATTTTTCTTCGTGATAATGCACCCGCACACACGGCAAAAGCGGCCAAGAAAACGGTTGAGGCGTTTGGTTGGGAAATACTTTCGCACGCGGCTTACTCGCCAGACTTGGCTCCGTTCGATTACTACTTATTTGCATCGATGGGACACGCACCTCGCTGAGCAGCGCTTCACTTCTTACGAAAATGTACGAAATCGCCTCGATGACTGGTTTGCCTCAAAAGACCAACAATTTTTTCGGCTCAGCATCCACAAACATGCAGACAGGTGGGAAAAATCTATAGCTATCGATGGGCAATACGTCGAATGAAATATTTTTCATCATTTTCATACGATAAACTTCATAAAATTTCATATTTACAGACCTGGTATTTATTTCAAGAATAACGAAGAGGGTGGAATAAAAACGTTTGATCGAAGAGTCAAGATCGTGAATTCTGGTCCATCGAGGGTTCTTCGCGCCGTTGTAATGCCCACGGTCGAAGGGCGGGGCGAAAAATAATTCTCACCCTTCGAAAAGTTGAAAGAGAGCGAGGGTGGAAGAAGGTTTATATATCTCTCCTGGCTCCGCGGAGTCTGGGAGGTGGCTGGCGCCGAGTCGACTGCCTGGCGCCAGCGGTCCCAGCGGCTTCGGAAGGGGGTTGGGGAGGGGTTGCGACGGGGCCGGGAGAGAAACCCCGACTGGCGCCGGCTAAAAGTGCAAAATGTGCAACTCGACCGGGAGATGACGTCAGCACTGGCTCGTTCTGGCTCTACTCGTTCGGGACGTTATATATAGGTTAGTACGTATTCTACTCTATTCTATACCGTTTGCGTGTATTGCCATTGAAATAGTGTGTAGTCGAGCATAATAGGACTGAATAAAAATTCACCCCTCTTGTTCGGTGTTCATTTCTACTCCCGAGGAAACAAACGGAAGTAAGACGAACCGGAATCGGGGATGACGCATCGGTTTTTTTTTTTTTTCTTTTGCTTTTGGCTTCGGATCAGGGAAGAAGATGAGGTTATGTTACAGCGTTGGAGGTAAAGTTATTCATCGTGGGAATAATGTTATTCGAGAAAATTTGACAAACGGACGTTCGATTATTTTTGCCTTGACAAATCGACGCTGCGGCGGAGGGATTGATCGCCCAATGTAAAATTGTGGTCAGAAATACCGCATTTTTGTCTTATTTTAGGGAGTAGCCTCGGTAAGTCCATTGACAGATAGAAAATTATGAAAATTTCCAGAGATGTCGGAACATTTAGTAAAATAATTCAGTTAAATCTTTGTAATCCTTGGTTGAGTTTGAAAGATGATATTAATGATTTCATTTCGAAGCACTTAACTTGGAGTCTTTTGCCAAAGAAACAATTTAACAAACACATATTCTATTTTCACTTCAAATAACAAAATTCAAGAACCCCATTTTTTCACTATTCCGGGTAAAAATGTGCCACCGCCCGAATTTTTACTAACATTACGATGCTGATCAGCCGATAAAAATGCGCAAAAATGATTCGGAATGGTCTTGAAAGCGACGGTTGAAAAAAAAAAGTGCAAGACGCTATAGAACATTCAGATTCGACTGCATTGCAATAGCGTTGGGTAAGCTCAAATTGAAACAAATGCGAACTCATATGCAACGCAGACGAGACGCTCGAAGCTCGGTTCGCGTTTCACTCGCGTACGCTTGGGCGCCGGATGTTATATGCGGTTTTTCCGAGTTTTACTGCCACCTCATTTCATTTTCCAGGCCTGCAGCGGCAAAGGCGTCGTGTCGGGACGTCAGCACTGGCACCACGTGAGCTTTTATTGGCGTTATGCGAGCTTCCGAGACGTCGACGATGTTACGACGTTTCACCGGTTATTGTCGCAGTTCCGGGAAACGTGGCCGGTGCTACGGACTCTGTTTCCTTTCCACCCCTTCTCTCTCTCTCTCTCTCTCTCTGTCTCTCTCTCTCTCTCTCTCTCTTTCTCTCTCTCAGCCAGCCTCTGAAAAGCATCTTCCTCTCATTCTCTCGAGTCTCCCGATTGATCTTTATCGATAACTTTGTACCCTGTGTCGACGATATACATACTAAATCGAAAGCCATTGAGACTGTCATAGCTCAGAACGTGACCACGATGCAACACAGCAATTTGGTGGGAGAAAAAGAGACCGAAGGTTTGTCCTTGGAGTACTGGAAAAAGTTTCCAACTTGATATTTCAGCCACTTATTGATAAGATGTTCAGACCGGCTATTTAGTTGTTTGGTCGCGAGTAGAATTTTACTTATCTGATGTCGTTATTTTCACGGTATAATCAGTCGACCTGGCTCATAAAACCGGTAACTCATTAGCCGAGATAGTGAAAGGTCACTCTTTCCCATGTAGGGTTCGAAACTCGGGCGAGTGCTGGGCCTTTGATGGCAACGCACACTCCAATGCTGGCGCAATACTGACAGCCTTCGTTGGTCCAGCATTGGAGAACTGCTGGGATGATGACTTGGGACCGACACTGGCGGTCGGTCTTGCCCCAGCGATGGCGGTCGGTCTTGGCCCATTGCTATAGCCGCTACTACGCGTCTACCGAAAAATAATTAATATAAAAATTAATTATTTTTATCAGGGTAAATATTTTTGCCTCAAGACTTTATACGGTGATATTTAATAAATTATTCGACAAATATAAAAAAAAAAAAAATCGTTCAGAAATTTCCTTTTTTTTTCGCGAAGTGGCAGTAACGGGATTCGAACCTGCGACCGACGGGACTACCTACCTACCTAAGCTACGCAACTACCTAACTACCTAACGCTTTAACCACTAGACCAATCTGACTATATGAAATAGCTTTACTTTTCTTTCCTATTAGGTACATCTGAGATAGCAGTTACGAGAATTATCAACCCATCAGAGGTATCATGGAATGGGTGTGGGTCCGTGCGTGCCTCTGCCCCCCCCTCGCGCGGAGTGCGTCCGTGCGTGTGTGTGTGCATCCTTGCGTGTGTGTGTGTGTGTGTGGCTGGCTTCGTGGTTCGCGCTACGCACGGTCCGTGGGTAGAGTGGGTTCGAGCCGCCGCAATGAGCGCGAGTAAGAGAGAGACAGCGAGAGCACAACAGAGTCGAAAAAAGATAGGGCAAGCGGATAGACTGGAACGGAAGAATAAATTTGTAGGATTGATTTCTAGAAATCTATAACACCTTCGTTATAATGTTCCGGTGATCTTCGAGCAAGTCGTCAGGATGGACCAATTTGTTTTTTCTATTTTAGGCCCAGCAGTTGCGGAATTAAGAGGGGCGGTACTCTTTTTTCCGTATATTTTTCAAACGGTACCGTCCAAAAGCGTTAACAAAGAACGACTTTTTGTTTATTTACATGCTGGCTTCGCGAACGCCGAGGAAGTCTTTGAGGCAGGGGGGGGGGGCGGTGGTCGTAGCTACGCCGAACATTGTAGCTGCAACGCGTTACCACGCGAGCCGCCATGAGTCCGTGAGAGAGAACGAATTGCTGAGAGAGAACGGGCGCTTACGCGTAGGGCGTTGTGCGATATGTTTTTCTCGTTCTTTTTCGCACCTTAGCGAGCGCCAATAGCGATGTTTTTCTTGGCGTTATGGCGGAGACCGAACAAGCGAAACGTCGTTTTTTTTTTTTATTTTGATGCTCGATTTGAGTCCCAGATAGCCGATTAACGGGTTGCGTCCGCAATTTTCTATTGGCGTTGAATTACAATTTTTCACAAAAAACGGTGAGCCTTTAATTTTTTTAATTATTAGAACGATTTTTTTTAGTTCATTTTTTGAAAGTCATTTTTTAATAATTTTTTTAAATTACTTCTCAACACGTTTTTCCGATTATTATGTTCGAATTATTTTCGACACGGTTTACTATGATTTTCTGAAAATATCTTTTAACACGTTTTTCTATAAGTATTGTATTCTTTTTTGTAAACACTGTTTATTCTGTTATTTTTTTTTTATTACTGCTGAATATTTCGTTTTCCAAAAAATTTTCGAAAAATATTGTTCATTATTTAATATTAAAATTATTTTATTTTAATCAATTAAATGACAAATTAAGGGTAAATAGTTACGGGCTATACATACGCGGTGCATCATCGGTCGCTATACTTGCCACTTGCACGATCGAGAAAATTCTTAACGATATCGTCGCGTCGACATATATGTATTGGGTCAGTAACAGCAACCGTACATCCTTGAAGAGATACGGGTTTCAGGACTTACCCAGTATTGGCTCTGTACTGGTTACCTATACTTGACCGATTATCGGGAGCCAAGTACTGGCCAATTCTCGGCCATGTTGTAAGTCTCGGTACTGGCTACATGGAAATGGCCCAGTATTGCACCAGTATTGGCAACCGTAAGTCCTCGGGGAGGTACGGCTTTTGGGACTCAACCATTAACGGCCCAGCACTGATTACGTATAATCGGCCGAGTGTCGTGACCCAAGCACGGGCCAAGGCTCGGCCGGGTATTGAGTCTTGGCGTTTCCTACATGGGTTCAACCCTTCACCGTTACACGGGGTGAAATCAACCCATCGATCGACCCACTGATGAATTCCGTTCTCGTTTCCGTTTTCATCTCATCATTAATTTTTTTTAACATGTCGCCATTTTATTTCTCACGAATAAACTTTTCGTGCTTCGTCTAGAAGGTTGAAAGCGTGTTCTATAATTTTTTTTAACCACTTTGAACGGATAGCTTGCTCACAATCGTTTTTTTTTTGCAAACTGACTGGGTGGCATCCACTTATTGTGACATTGAAGGATTAAATTAATTTATGCAGCCAGTTACATGTTCGCCCTCTAGCGTACACCAAAATTCATCCGTGTTGAGAAATAGTTTCCGAATAAATGACAATACTCTAATCTTCGAGAATTTGAGTATTCGCTTATGATTATCTTCAAATCAAAATAATCAGCTCTCGGCAGATGATTGACCGTTGTACCGTTCTCAGTAAAAATGGCTCCTCCACCCCTCAAGCCGGAACTTATTGTTTTCAGCCGACGTTTCATTCTGCCGAGGGTTTCTTCGGCTAGCAGGAGACGGCAATCGTTAGTCTTCCTTCGGCAGATGCGAGAAATATCACGCGTTCTTCCTTACGGCCTCTGTGGTTTAGCAGGCTAGAGTGCTAGTAAAATTAACTGCCAATCCTGTGCAATTCTCACCACTATTTAAGTACTGCGTCGAATCGATTGCTTTCATAACCTCACCTTCTGATTTATATCAGTCAGAACTAACGATAAGATTCCCACCTTCTGGGACAGTCAGATAGTTATGATCACTAATTAAAATCCAACTAATGACCGACGAAGTAATCCATCTAAGGGGGGTTTTCCGATAAAGGGAGGTCTAACCAACCCCCTCGACTGCGCCTGATCCGTCCGGCATCCCTGAAACCTTGACTTATCCGGTTGTGTCCCCAAGTGAAAAAATTATACATAGTCTATATGTTAACTATATATGGAATTGGGCATATATAGTTTATATATAAACTACATTTAGCCGTATATTCTTAATTCCATACTTAGATTGTATATATATAATTTTTGGATATATTATTATATTATATTAAAAAGAATTATCTATTATTATTATTATTATTATTATTATGATTATTATTATTGGCAGTATCGTATTTATTTTTAGATTTTTTTACATTCGATATATATAGACTATATATAAATAATATATGGCCAATTCTATATCCGATGAATCCCTAATTCCATACTTGGATTATATACACATAATTTTTTGAAATATTATCATATTATATTGAAAAGAATTATCTATTATTATTATTATTGGCATTATTATATTTTTTTTAACAATTTTTTTTAAATTAGACATGTATAGACTATATATAAATTATATATGCCTAATTCTATATACAGTTAATATATGTACTATACATAATTTTTTGACTTAGGTAGTCTACTCATGAATACAGAGAAAAAAGAGCCAACAGGATACCATCAGAATCGTGAGATAATCGATAGACATATCACGACAAGTAGCTTCGTCTCACAACCTCGAAGGGATCTATGTAGTCTCGCAACCACGGGCAAAAAAAAATCACCGGACACTGTCACCCTCAACCCCCACAAGCAGAAAGAACCCATACGGAAAAAACCTACTGAAAAATATGGAACTTTAAAAAGGCATTGTCAGTTGTTGTCGACAGTAGCGGCTGAGACCCAGCGCAGCATCCCCACGTCTGGTGGAAAAACGGGATTCGAAAGGTCTGCCGTGGCAAAGGTACGAAGGCATCTGCTCTACAACCATCCAAGTTTCTCGTCCTTCGCTAAAAAGTTTGTAAAACAATGGATTCCGCGAAGCTCTCTCCCTCCAACCCCTGTTACGAAGCTTCGAAGCATCCCTTACGGTTCTTCCCTCTCTCACCGGGTCTTCCCGCAGTTCGTCTTCCCGATGGAAGAACGATAGTTCCGGGACTTCTCCCCCTCCCTCTCTTGTCACCCCTCACACCATCTTTGACTTTTGTTTCACCCGAAGAACAAGAATGTTCCATGAATATCACGTAAATTCTGATTCCTTTAGAACGGAATAAGAAAAAATTCGTCAATCACTTGTCTAAGAATCTCACAGCTTCCCTACGAATCCTAGTATCTTCGGGACGAAGGGACGAAGAAACGTCTCGCCGTGGATTCCTTTGTTCTCGGGAGAAGCGAACGCGGCTTGGATGGGGTTGAGACCGGTTGAGAAAAGAGAAAGGGCTAAGAGCGAACTACGAGATAATAAGGAGTAAGGACAAGAGCGCGGTAAGGACGTGACTGGAATTGGTTAGACGCGATGCTTCCTCTCTTACGGTCTTAGATGCTTCTACGAGGTGATAGCGTTAGTGGGTGGGTTCTTAAGAGTGATATCGTAGTGTGATAGTTAGCGTAGCATCGTTGTTGGAACACCGGTGCCATTTCGTAGAGACTATACATGTGTTTGGGGGGGGGTTGAAGGAGGTTTGGGAGGTGGAAGGAGGTTTGGGAAGCTAGAATTACTTTGACAAACTTCCCCCGAGAGTTGGCTCGTTGCGGTCTGGCGTCGTGATGATGATCGGGCCAACTGTGGAGAAAAGCCTCTGCTACCTGGAGGAAATCTTCTCCACAATCGTGTGTCCTACAAAGGATTTTGTTTGTCATGGACCGCAGATTTTCGGTTACATTCCGGTTTTGCGTACAGGGAGAGAAAATTTGCGGGATAATTACCGTGGCCGGGCTTACGAATGAGGTGCGAGGCGCTTTTAATAAGCCTTTTTCATGGGAAATCGAAGTAAAAATTCATGTTCATGAGAAACTATTCGACGTACGTTTGTTAATTTATAATAGAAAGCACAGGAAAATTTGTGTAACGGCACGGTAAAATTATTAAGAACTTGTTAGAAAAATTCATAGACGTCTTGTTTTGAAATGTAGAACGATGACGAAATTTTATCGTGCTATCAATGAATTTTTATTGTGCTGCGCCTGGAATCTTTCTTTTTTTTCTTTGTTCGACGACGACTACTATATTGTCCGTCATTTGATTGCTAATACGTTCAGGTGATTGAGGCATAAAAAAATACCGTAAAGTTAGGTTAAGAGAAGCTGTTTTGTAAAATGGACTTTTATGTCCTAAGTTTTTTCTGATAAAAATTAGGCAGCGTTTTCTGTTTTCATCTATGTTGATGTATTTGATGAGTAATATATGTAGTTCAAAATTGTTTATTGACTAAGTATTTATTTGAAATCTCACACTTATAAAAATAAGCTGTGAAAGGAAATAGGAATATAAGAAAATAATACTATAATAATAATAATTTATTTAATAATATTTAACATCAATAATATTAATATTTAATAAATTAATAATAAAATAAATACATTACACTACCTCCCATTTCGGGCCTCTGAATTATCTCGCTTTAGGGCATCAGAAACTAATAATCCCTGAATCGAATATAATATTGATATAAATAATACTGATATGAATGAAAAAAATTATCCAAACATCGAAGAGCTCGCCGTGATTTATTTCGTACCCAAATTACAACGCTCTCCGCGCGTTGTTGTAATAAACTCTTTCCAATACGTTTCAGTAAAAATTAATTCTCAGTAGTATCATCAAATTCTCTTTACAAACTATTCTTCCCACGAACAATTATCAAAGTCGTCGACGCGACGAAATCTCCGATTCTTCTCCGGAAAATGTTACACCAAAGTCCTTCACATCTCCTTCCGCACGCCGGACAAAGAACAATAAAAATAATAATACAGTCGTGTTACATAAAGAACGATAATCCATTCCCATAAAAAATGTTAACAAGTTGGTCGGTCGATGGGTCGGAAAAAAAACCGACGGTCCGGAAGAAAATAATTTTTCGTTTAACGCATACCGAGCGCGAAGGGAAAAAATAGACACATGGTAACAAAAAAAGAGTCCGAGAGAGAGAAACAAGAGAACGAGCGAGAGAAAGCAGTGTGAGAATTTGCGCAAAAGAGGAGAGGACAGGCGAGGACCCATCCGCAAGCGCTACCAGAATTTTCCTTCGTTTCCTTTTTTTCCCCCACAATATTTTTTTTTTTCCAGTTCGTTCCCTTTTCGAAGCTTTATTAACCGCAGCTGCCTCAGCACATCTCGCCGGATTTCCGGGCCGGCGAGCGGCATCGCGTTGCGAGGTAAAATTTTCGTCGGTATAACACCGTGAAAGCTCCGCGACTACCAGCTCCAACCTTCCTCCTTCACATCCCATCCCTCCTCATCTCCTCCACCCTCCGTCTCCTTCTCCTCGTTCCACACCCCCCTCGTTTTATTCCTCCGTGCACACGTAGCGAGTACGTAGGTTCTCGTATGTGCGATATAGATAACACATACGGGAAAAGACGAAGAAAGGGAGATTCGGCCGGAGTGAGGCGAGGAAAGAAGCACGCCGCAAACACGCGCGCCGACCGACGTCACGTTTGCGCTACCGCGCGTCGAGTCGCTCTCGCGTGGAATCCCACGTAATACTTATAAGATTCCTGTGGGAGGAGGAGGGGGAGGAGGTGGGGGTGGTAGCGTGGAAGGGGGGAAAGCAAAGACGACGGGTGAGTACGAAGAAAGGAGAGCAAGCCGTGCCTCGCAATACCGCCACCAACGGGGTTTCTCGTTCTCCACCAACGCCAGGACTTCCCTCGCGCGCTACGTTTTGCAACCATTCGTGGAAGTTAAAGGTAGAGCCCACAAGCGGCAGCGGCAGAATGGGAAGGAAACTTTCCGGCCGGTTTGAGACGTTTTCTCCAACCGTGCATTTATTTCTCGTCCGCCTTCCGC
Organism: Sussaba pulchella; assembly: GCA_963971145.1. Lineage (NCBI taxonomy): Eukaryota > Metazoa > Arthropoda > Insecta > Hymenoptera > Ichneumonidae > Sussaba > Sussaba pulchella. Next base: position 9,682,545 of record OZ020172.1, read on the forward strand.
TACTTTACTACTTTTTATTCTTCTCTCACTTCTTTGCCGAGTTTTCGGGGGAAAAGCGGGGGCGAGAGTGGGTTTTTGTATCGTTTTGGTCACCGTGGGAAATAGCGACCATTTTGGAATGGGGTGGGGATGGATATTGCGTATTTGTTCCTTCGGCCCGAGTAAAAAAATTATGTGTAGTATATATATCTGCTAGAAAAATAGAATTAGATTATTAGAAGATATAGAATTGGGCATGTATGGTTTACATATAGTCTATGTGTGTCCGATAAGAAAAAAGAAATTCAAAGATAAATATAATAATGTCAATAATAATAATGATAATACAATTTTCTTTGATATAATATGATAATATATCCAAAAATTATCTATACTCTATAACATTATTATAATGTTATATTATTATTATTATTATTATTATTATTATATTATTATAACATTATTATAATGTTAAAGTATTATCATTATTATTATTATTATTATAGCATTATTATAATGTTATGGTATTATTATTATTATTATATTATTTTAATATTATAGTATTATTATTATATTATTATAACCCTATTATAATGTTATAGTATTATCATTATTATTATTATTATTATTATTATAACATTATGATAATGTTATAGTATTATTATTATTATTATATTATTTTTATATTATAGTATTATTATTATATTATTATAACATTATTATAATGTTATAGTATTATTATTATAATTATTATTTCATTACAACATTATTATAATATTAAAATAAACCCAATAACATATTATCTAACCTATGTATGGAATTGGGGATATACAGTCTATATATAGGCTGTATATAGTTCAAACATAGACTATACATGCCCAATTCTATATAGAATCAACGTATGGACTACGTATAATTCTTTCACTCAAGGTGTCCTGTGAAACGAAGGTGATCGGGTTGGGGAAGAACGTAAAATCCGACACAACCGGAGATTGGAGGGAGCAGAGAGTGTCTGTACCGAGTCCTGATAGAAGCGTAACTACTGCGAGGGTGTGAGTGATGGGAGAACGGGGATGAGAGTGAGGGATGAAATGAGATAAAGGGCGTTGCATTGTCTGAAGCGTAACGCGGATCCCTAATATCCAATTTCGAATGGAATAATAGTTGGGTAGTCATTAGAGACGTAACAGACAATGGGGCGAGCGGGAGGCTGGTTGAATGCTTGTACCTATCATCCGGTCTGCAGCAACAGCACCAAACGACGTGGACGAAAAGCAACGGAGAAGTTTCGAGTCGCGAATATCCAATCGTTCCTTCGTAGACGTCTTTGAAAATGTTTAATCTTTTTTTTAAATTTTTTTTTCGAACGTCAACAGCGCGTTTTGATGTACGGCAAGCAGCTTGAGGTGATAGCAGAGATAAGAAGTGTCGTTTCAGTGGCACTAGAGAGGGGGGGGGGGATTAAAAAACCAATTTTTGCAGCGACTAGACGTTATTGTTCACACGTGTTTCCTTAATTGTCGACGTAATGAATTATTTATTGAATATGAGTGATTATGGCATGATATTTTGTGTTCTAATTCGATGTAAATTTCCGAAAATAGATAACGAAAGAAATTAATTTTGTGATCAAAGTTTAGAAGATATTTTTGTTCAATAATGTTTGTAAAATAAAATTTTTTGTGACGTCCGAATTTAATTTTTTCGTTATATTTGTACACGTGAGTGCAACAATATTATTCAATAATATGAGTACGATATGAAATAACAATAATAATAAGTGAGCACAGGATTATTCCAAGCCCTCCGAATGATTTGTTTTCGAATCGTTGTGAATCAAGAAATAAATAGCTCTATTTGAATAATTTACCAATTCCGTCGTCCGATTTTAATTAAATTCCCATAATATATATATCAATTACCGTCCGGGATATTTTCGCTCAATTTGTCGGAGACTTCGAATTGAGCTGTCAAAATTCGATTGGCACCGCAGACTGCGCGTTAATAATTCATCGTAACATTCGAACTCACCAGTAACGGCTGCGACGATACCAAGAGCGCACAGCAATAACCGTCGTACGCACATCTCGCAGACGATCGTCCTCGCACGTCGTAATTAGGCACTCGAACGATCTTCCAACAATATCTTCATATACGTAACCGATATCTGTATCTATACATACGCGTTATTTACGTCACGGTGAAGAAAAAAATGTCAAAAATAAGAACAAACGATGATCCCACGGTTCTCCATCTTCATCCCCAATTCCCCCTCTTTCCTCTCTCAAGGACTTTCCTTCACTTTCGCCCTTCAACAAAAACTCCCGAAGGATAGGGCGAACTTCCAAAGCTCAAGAATCGTATTTCGATGATCTTTCTCGATCCAACGAGACCTCAGCCCTTGACGGTATCATCGCACGCCAAAAAAAAAAAATAATATATCTTCCAGTCGCTAGTTTTACTCCTTAACTTTCTTCCCCCTTCGTTATCCCCACGATCGTCCGGGAGTTCGAGGTTGTTTTTTTTTTTTTTTTATCGGCAAACGACGAGAAGCCACTTCGTCGGTGTGGTCGTGATCGAGGGAAGGGAAAGTATCGACTGATTAATTAATAATCAACGAGGGTGGATGAGTAATTGGTGATTATCGAATGAAAGCTCGATCTGCCTTCGGTGTTGGCAAATCTCTTCGGATCCCAATCCTTTATCTTTGCCACTTATCTATCTCCTTTCACGGATAAGCCTCTCCCAGGAGGATTCGCGATAAGTCGACGGATCCTCGTGACTTCCTTTCCAACCCTTATTCTTCTCCCCGTTTCTTCCACTCGTCGTCGCAGCCTCTTCCCAAAACCTCGGATATTCCCGTTTCTTCCTTTCTTCCTCTTTTGCGGATGTTTTCGAGATTTTCCGGCTTCTCCGACGTTGAATTCTGGCTTCGTTTCTTTCGCGTCTGGCAGAGAATCAACGACCCGACTTATTTTCGTCTTCTTTTTGCTTCCTATCCCGCGGTGAAGAACCCGGTTCCACGCTTCGGGGACTTTGGGACTCCTTGCCACGAGACGTTGGCAACTTCGCCAGGGATTTCACTTCCTAAATGCTCCGACAACGGTGACAGTCGCTCAGTCAACGCAGTCCGAAACCTTGGTAACGTAATCTTTCAATTTCCTCGACTTCTTCACCTCCTTATCCTTCTTTCGATTCTTCTTCTTCTTCTTCTTCTTCTTCTTCTTCTTCTTCTCTTTCTTCTTCTTCTTTCGTCGCTCTTCCTCGTTGGCTTTCTCACACTCAAATACACGACACGATCCACTCACGAAGGATCTTTCTTCCGGAAATCTCGGCTACAAAGCGAAAATCAAATTTTTCCCTCAAAGAATTAATCGGTTTTCCGGATAGTAAATGGAAAAATGATTTATGACATTTATGACCAGACAATGCTGTTATCGTGGCTATTTTAGGAATCCTTGTTGGAAGATTGAATCTCGATTCGATATTTCCGATTTGTTATTCAAAACCCAACCGGAAATCCACCGAAATACCGATTTCCAGATTCACCGAACAAAACAAACGGCAAACTTTAAACTTTCACGAGCGTCCTCTTCCGATCCGTTTGCCCGAAGTTCGGGCAAGTTCAGGCCTCCCCCCCGCGTGACTTCCGGTGCAAAGTCCTCCGTTGTAAGCTCAAACCTCGCTTGAAAATTCACCGCGAAAATATCACGCAAAGTTGAAGCTTTCAACGTATCGCTGAAAACTTTTGAACGTCCACGAAACCGTTCTCGACGATATTTCTTTCAACAGGTCGTTTTCACGAATCGACCTTTCTACCTCACGCTTTACAAATAAAAAAAACAACAATATTTTTCCGAATCAATTGAAAAAAAATTCAGTATTTAAAATTTCCCTTTTTTTTTTATACGAAAAAAAAAAAAATAATAATTTGGGGACTCACTTTACCCTTTACGAGACTTTGATATTTATCGTCATTGCTGATATAATTTTATCGCGATTGTTCGCGATGAGATTTTTTTTTAAGGATTACGTCGTCATGTGCAGTTCGTGGTCGAGAAGGACGATGGTAGGTGGTCGAACGTCGATTTTTAATCGTCGGCCCCGATCGCGCCGAGCGTACGGCACGCACTGACAAGAGCTTTCCGCGCGGCACGCGGCAATGTCGCAGACGAAGCAACCACGTTTCGTTCTCCCACCCTAAGGCTACTCGCGAGCGCTTGCGTGCGCGGGATAGTGGGAAAAGCTCGTGCGCAATGACGTAGCACGGTACGAACGAAAACTGACGGGTCATTTGACCGTCGCGCAGGACGGAAAACCTCCCCCTTCGGTCTCGCGGATTCAACTCCCTTCCCGGAGCAACCCCCGCGTAGCACTCGATAGTCCGAATATAAATCGTCGTAATTGCACGAGCGTCGGGTATGTATGACTATGGGCTCGAACGCCCCGCGGCGACGAAAAAAAAACGATCGACGCGTTTCCTAGTTATCTCAAGTGAAATTATATTATTTCTCAATATTATAATTTTAAGAAATATATTATATGAATTGTACATAGTCTGTATGTTGACTATATATGAAATTGGGCATGTGTAGTTCATATGTGGACTACATATGAAGCATTTTTTTTTCTACTGGGCCACTTTTTTGTTTTCCAACCCCCAATTTTTTTCTAAATCTGTCAGTTTGAAATATTAGTCGAGAGGAAGGCCTGTGATTTTTTTTTAAATTTTTTTTTAGGCGTCCGGGAAAGCATTTTTAAATTTTTATTACGAACACTGTATCTCAAAAAATATTCACCGAACGAAAAAAAAAATATGAGGATGAAAACTTTATTATTTCTTCCGCTTTATCGAAAAAAAAGTCGAAATTATAATATTTCGGTATTGAGAAAATTAAAATTTGGCAAAAAATGAGGATTCATTTTTTTAAATCTAATAACACACTTTTGAATTCGATACAAATTTTACAGGATGTTTGTTATTGGGTAAAGTATCTGCGAAAAAATTTTCAGAATGGTATCTGCAACGGTTACGATGAAAAAAAATAAAAATTCAGCAAAATCTAAAAAAAAATCACAGACGTTCTTCTTGACTAATATTTCAAACTGGCAGATTAAAAAAAGAAATTGGATGTTGAAAAACAAAAGTGGCCCAGTTGAAAAAGAATGCTTCATATAGCCTATATATCCTTAATTCCATACTCAGATTGTATACATATCATTTTTAGATACATTATTATACTGTATCAAAAAAATTATCAATTATCATTATTGCCGTTGTTATATTTATTTTTAGATTCTTTCAAATCGGACATATATGGACTATAAATAAATTATATATGCCCAATTCTATATATAGTTGATATATGAACTGGACATAATTTTTTTACTTGGTTACGCTCCGTATTCGTCGTGCGTGATTCAATTGGACGGTTATATGACGGGGGTGCGAAACGTACGTTTTGTAAATTAACGCAAAATTCGGGTGGGGAGCGACATCAGTGCGGGAAAGGGTTGGAGAGGGTTGCCGAATCCTTATGCGGTTCTTCGACCCACGCGCTGTCTTCTCTCTCTCTCTCTCTCTCTCTTTCTCTCCATCTTTCTCTCTCTTTCGCTCTCTCGCTCGAGCTTGCGGCAAAAGTTATGACCTCAAAGGGGTCGTTAGCGAAAGCCGCGCTTGGCAAATTAATATATGCCGCTGTTGGTAACGCTTCCACTGTTGCTACCGGCATCGCTTCACGTTCTAAGCTCGGTCGTTACTGACTTCGCGCTGTTCCTTACAGCTTCGAGCTTTCGCCATTGTTTCTGTCCTCTAATATCGTCGATTTCATCTCTCGTCGGGGGCTTGAAGCGGGGAGAAATGCTTGTGGCTTCTCCGTCGGACTGAGCAGATTCGATGTCTACCGTGATTTTCTGCGGTCTCCGGAACCAATCAGTTTTAGGGTTTATGTAGGTATATTTATGAGCTGTGTAACGGTGAATCACAAAAGGGTTCTGAAAGTTGGAAAACGAGCTTGTTACACTGTCTTTTGAATGGCACGAGAGCTCTCGAGCTCGAAATTGCGAAACCTTGGAGTGGATTGAAAGTTCGGAACATTGTAGTTTAGAAATGTCGAAAATTACTGAAATATTGAATTATTGGAATCTAATGAAGTATTGAATTAATAAAATCTACTGAAAGATTGAATTATCAAAATCTACTGAAATATTGAATTATCGAAATCTAGTGAAGTATTGAAATATACTGAAGTATGGAAATATCCTAAAATATGGAAATATCGAAATATTGAAAACTACTGAAATACTGAATTATCGAAATCTACTGAAATACCGAAATATCGAAAACTACTGAAACATTAAATTATCGAAATTTACCGAAATATCGAAATATCCTAAAATATCCACACATAGATAAATCGAAATATATAATTAACGAAATCATATCCCAAAACACCAAAATATGAAAATAAAAAATTGTATTGAATCATCGAAATAGCCGAATATTCCAAATTCTCGATAGCAACTTCCTACAGCTCGAGACATTTAGAACATGCCCGAAAGCTATTTGCAAATGAACCACTCGAACCACTCGGAGTCCATTGTATAAAAAAAATTTTTACGTTTTACGAATACTACCGAAAATTTACCCGAAAAATTCAAACAGACTTCGATCAAACCAATATTCTCGCTTCGTTATCAAAACGTCAAGACCGTTGGCACAAATCAACCACGATAACGCAAATATATAAATCATGTAACGCAATCATACAAATCTCAAGCCGTTCTGTCATCCGTCGATGATGAGCCTACGTCCAAGCCAATCTCACATACCGACAAATCTCCATTCCCGAATGCCACCGCGTTAGCGCCATTAGCGATTGCGACGAACCGAAAGAAAATGACAAAAGCACATCGTCTTAAAACTTTTACGACGAATAAGTGGATAGATGACAATGGAATAGAAGGTTATATCCACTAGCCACTACCAAGAGGAAACGGCGGCGAAAGAAGAAACGAAGATCGTCCCCCGGGTTCATGAATTCTCCTCTGTCTCCTTGTAATGAATAAAGCTCGGGGGGATGGTGAGAGGATGTGGGGTGCCCGGATGAGAAGATGGTTGAATTTCGTACAAAAGGAACTATCGGGGATGTCCTTTCCATCTCGCCCGTACCGAGAGAGACCAAAAGACCGAGAGAGAGGTTAGAGAAAGAGCGAATGAGAAGATAAAGTGCGAGAGAGAGATGAAAATAGATAGAAAAGCTTTGATCGTCCGAGCGTCAAAGCGAAGCTTCCTGTTTCATTTCAATTCTGTTTTACTTTGCCCGCATATCGATATCTTCCTTCGTGTTCTCTTCCACAGCTTCGTCGACGAAGGAAGGGGAAAAGAGAGGGAGGGGGGAGAAGGGATGCCTACGAAGCTGTGTGGACCGACCGGGCTGGCTCGAATTTCCCTCGAACCCCGACGAAACCCCGGCAGCCATCCAGACAACCCGACAAAAACTAGACTGCAAAAAGTCTCCGGCTCATTTGCCGATTGAGCTATCAACGTATATATCAACGCGAATGGTAAATACGTCTGCTACACTTGTGCTAAATGAAAAATTTTACGAAAAAGAACAACGAAAAAAAAAAAAAAATTAATGCAAACACACGCGAATTTTATCGAGCAAAAAAATTTGATATTCGTTGATTCGAGGGAGGTTTAATTTTGATATCACATTCGTTATTATATGAGTGACGTGAAAATTCACATTAAGCTCCAATTACGCGAACCACGGACATTTCGCGTGGACGAACGGCGTAGGACGTTTCAATGTATAATCAAAAAAATTAATCACGCGAGTAACATCAGTCATAATCGTCAAAGCTATATTGCAATGTCTGCTTAGAAGGGTTGATTGGGTTGGTAGCATACTCGATGTAAATTACATGGTTGTGGACATGTAAAATACTAGGTATTTTACGTTACCTAGTTTTTTACATTGTTTTGTTTACGTCGAGCGACGTAGGCGCCCTCTTCGGGTCGTTAATGCAACTACAAGCAACCACATTACCTATACATAGGTCGTTTGTTCGTTTGGATTTAGTAATCGAAGAGAAAATCGATTATTAGCCGATCAATTTGCTATATTCGAATAAAATAAATTACGGTGACAGGTCTCGCCATGATTATTGGCAAGAAGGCAGCTATGAAAAGCGAACAGAGAACGGGAGACCTGTCGCATTTTGCAGAGTACAGTCGACTCTCCGTACAAGATACTACGAGGGACCGGAGGGGAATAAAATTCCGAGAATTACCATTCCCCCACTCAGCGGCCTGCTACGCCGGGGAGGAATAGAATTCTTGCGCTTCGTACAAGATACTGCGTAAATTTTATTTTATTTTTTCAATTTTAAGGATGCATGACCTAATGATCTTTCATTGCAATTTTTCTTATCGCAAAATAGTTTAAAGTTAAACCGATAATGTAGGCTGCTTTGTATTCTACATCCTTTTACGCCATTTTTTTTTGTCACGTGACTAGAAATCCGCAAACGAGGAGTTCTCGCAGTATTGACAGGAACTTACCCGACAATAAACTACGTTTACGAGTCATTGAAAATTCTCTATGAAATTTAAACCAAAAAAAATCAAAGTGTGATCTTGAATAATCAATAATTTATGATAATAAATTTGAAAAATCGTTGATGTGCAAATGATACTAATTTTTTTCATTTACTTCCGCGGTATCTTATACGGAGCGCGCAACTTCGAAACATTCAGAGGCGAGGAGGCATTAGGAGTGGGGGTAGTGGATTAGCGAAGGGGAGCCCGTAGTATCTTGTACGAAAGTCTCTTGTACGAAGAGTCGACTGTACAATGTCTTTGAAATCCGGGATTCTACGGCATGAAATGAAATATTACACCCAAAAAAAAAACAAAAAAAACGTGCCAGAGCTGTATCAATTTCATCCTCGGTTGAGGTGTGTAAATTCTATTCGCGTGTTGCTCCGGACGTGCCTCGATTCTAAAATTAAATGATTCGCATTCAAGAAAAATTCACATTGATTCGGAATCAAGTAATGAAAAAAAAAAACCAAGTTCAGATCATTTTTAATTACTAACACGACCCTCAGTCTTGTTACTCATAATTTCATTCACAAACTTTTCTCACCAATAAGAATAAAACAATCCCGAGATTGACGACAATATTGTTTAGATGTGCTTCAAATGAAGTTAGATGGTTTGTGACGTATTCGAAGTTTTCCTACAGTTTTCTCCATCCTCTGCGCATAATACCAGGTATTTGACACGACATGTCGAAAACCCTAGATATCATCATTTTACCCAACCCTGCGGTCCAGAGAGAACCACTTCTGTTTTTTTTATAAATATGATTTGTACGAATGTACCCAAAAAGCAAGCAAGAAGAGTCCGGAAATGGGAAATTTATTTTTTTCCATCGTGAAACGAACGACGAGAGGACGACAACATCGACAGTGGCGGTGAAACCCATACCGTTGGAACGCCGGCAGTAGGAAAAACAGATTATCCCTCGAGCAAACATGGAAACGTGAACGGATAATTTGGTCCAGGAGAGAAATAGAGACAGATAACGGTAGTGGGGATACAGTCGATCGTGGTATAAACGTTCGATGCTTCTCTCTCTCTCTCCCTCTCTCTCTTTCTCTCTCTCTCTCTCTCTCTCTCTCTCTCTCTCTCTCTCTCTCTCTCTCTCTCTCTCTCTCTCTTTCTTTCTCTCTCTCTCTATATCTCTCTTTGTCCCTGCCTCTCTCTTTCTTTCTCCCTTTTTGTCTCTCTCTATCTTTCTTCCTGCCTCTCTCTTCCTCTTTCTCTCTCTCTCTCTCTCTCCCTCTCTCTCTCTCTCTCTTTCTCTTTCTCTCCCTCTCTCTCTCTCTCTCTTGCTGTCGCGCGTTTCCGTGCCGTCCTCGCTTCTCCCTTTTCCCGCGCTCGTTCAAAACACCCCCGCCCTGCTCTTCAATCGCTTTTCCCCCCCAAAGCCTCCTGTTTATTTGCACATATGGAAATTTCGACGCTAGATGCCACCCCCACGCAACCCGGAATCTCGTCCACCGAGCCATACAGGACCCTGCTCGTGCCATTGTGCATGTACGCAATCGGTTCGAGCCTGAGCTCGGCTCTCTGCGGCTCCTCTTCACGCACCGTAACGTTTAACGGTATATCTCAATGCACTTTCTCTCTCTCTCTCTCTCTCTCTCTCTGGGTATTCCACACACCCCCGCAACACCGTAGTTTCGTGTCCGAGGTAACCCTCTTCCTCCCCTTCCACCCCTCCACGCCTTCCTCATCGGTCCTACCCTTGGCGTAATGTTAATCCTGGCAAAGGCCGGACACTACGAATCCCACGTAATAACGTTTCGTCTCCACTCGCTCGCTCACTCGACACTCCATCTGTTATTCCCCTTTTGGATAACCGAGTTCTCGTTGTTTCCCCCATATTCGATGAACATACGTCGAGTTATATATAACACAATGTATGTGGCACGTATAGGACCTACCGGACATGACCACAAGTCCACCGTGGAATAATTAATAGCGAATAAATCGATTCGACGTACCTGGATGTGTATTGTTATTTGTAGTGTTGTGTAATATACATTTGCGGGGATGTGTACATGTGGATTGGTCGAAAAACGGGGTTGAATGTTTGATAATTTTGTCAAATATCGGATGTTATGTTGTAATTGTCATTGGATGTATCGAGCACAGGAATTGTTGACGAGAGTTGACAGATGAGGTGGTTTTTGTTTGAGAATATGCGGAATATCGAAACTCATTATGTTTCTGTTTGACTGACGACGTGACAAGTCGTCAGCTGCGATCAAATATCGAAGCAATTAAATGCGAGGTCTCGTGAATTTCTGAATTGTTTTACGAACAATCAACGATCGATTGATTTTATGATTAAACGTATTTTATAATTCTTCGGATTTAATAACTGATCGTGTAAAAATTGAAACTATACATGATAATGAAAATTCCATGTGATAATTTTGTAGGAAATTCAATGCTCTACAAAAAAGGTTTCGTGTAAAATTTTCGTGAATCTAATATTTATCACGTAAAAATGGTTTTTCATGGCTGGCTCAAAAAAACCATTTTTTTTGCGAATTACGTAATAAATATGAGATTCACGAAAATTTTACAAGAAACCTTTTTTGTAGAGCATTGAATTTCCCACGAAACTGTTTGATGATATTTTTTTTATCATGTATAGTTTTGAAGTAATAAAAAATTTCCCCAGTAAAATTTCAACTGCATGCATATTTCCATATAAAATTTGATTGCTCTTAGGGGTGGGTTAGACTTATTCGACAAATTCCCGATTGCGACCAATTTTTCTTCTATTTATGTTGATAACTTTTGAAGACTAATACCAAAGAAATTCCGACATCACCCAATTAAGAACCACTCTGGTATGTACCCTATTTACGCGGGTAAATTGTCACGGCTATTTGTGCGTACATCTAACCCGATCTGGTCGTTTCGTCGGACGAGCCCATGTGCAATTCGTTCGCCCGCAGCCTCCGCGAATTGCAAACAAACATCTGGTACTCGCCCGAGCCTGAACCATCGCACATCCCCAATTGTTTTGACAATTTCATTTGGCGCATTACAATATCACGTGGCGAATGCGCATGTTCGTTGACTCTGTACTTACATTGGACGTACTGCAGCAAAATCCACCACGTTTCCACCCCTTTTTGACGGTCCCCTCCCCCTCGTAAGGGTTCTTACGTCAGGGACCCATTTTTTTGGGATCAAACATCACACAGGATCAATTCGACCCTGCGCGAACTTTGACCATCCGCCATTTTAAATTGACTCGCGCGATAGGGTTGAAAAAAATGCTCAAATACACTTTCAACATTGTTCAATCAATGGATACTAATGAAAAGTGCGATTAAAATTATTTACATGCATAAAAAAATATATAAACAATTTTTTTTCTTTTTAAAGACCTTGTTTAAAAGAAAATGACTTGTAAACATGTAATTGAAAATGGTTAATATAACCCTACGTGCGTTCTAAGGGTTTAAGAACCATTCTAGTGACAAATCAGTCGAAATAAAATACTGGGTCGTCAATTATTTCACACCGAACCAAATTTGTTCACCACAAAACGCGAATGAATCGCTGGAATCCTCAACATTTCGATATTTCGACGAACATCGCGACACTAACAGATTTTCAAATACAATTTTTTCTACCCCTCGACTCGATCCAATCCGTCATTCTTTGTGAACGGTAGAAATAATATATTTTTTTTTTCTTTTCGTTTTTAGAGCCGTTTCATCACCGTTCATTAATTTTTCCGTATCCTCAATTATTCGACGCGTTATTTAAATAATATATCACACGTATATACGTATGAAAAGGGGATGCGATCCGTCATTCGGGTGCAGACGATGGGATCGATGTTCCCGAACTCAATGTACACACAATGTGCGGTGCAGCAGTCACTCACTTTCTCCATCATTCCACGCACATTTTCGTGTATCCGCGTTCTGCAAATGCGCGTCGAACGCACCGACGGCTTTCAATATTCCGACACACGTTTGGGGGGATGAAGCTCGGCCGGGTGGGAGGAGAAGGTGGTTGAAAAAGCATCGGACGGACCGCACACTGCCGATAATTTCGCTCGGAATTCATTTTACCCGTATCTGTGCCGAAGAATGTTGTTCAATGATCAATGAAGCTCATACCAAACTCAACGTACCGTCGACGGCGATCGTGACATTCGAACGATTTTTACGTAAAAACATTCTTATCTCATTCCCTAGTCACAAAGCTTCGATCGGAATGAAAAAAAGTACGGAGAAAAAAAAGAATAATGGCCGGTGAAAATTTCGATTGTTATTTATTATTTTCGACGGAGAGAATATTGATCGTTGAAATTGCAGAGAGATTATCGTTTGTTCTTTTTCCGGAATGGACGGAAATATTTATTTTCATTCATTTGGGGTGGCCACCACATTTTGCGATTCTTCGCTTATATAAAAAACCCCCGCCTCAAAATTCCCAACATCCGTCTCGGAGAAGCAAAATTGAACCTGATTTTTCAAAATCCGATTGACTCATCGCCGTCACTGTATGATCAATGGAAATACACACTCGGCGTATGACTGACGTGTGTATACAAACACGTCCGGTGTACACTTCGTACACCGTGAAACGTACACGTGGGGCTGCGGACCGTTGAAACCAGCGTAGCTACGTGAATGGTTTCGGGTTACACGCATCGAGTAATCCACCGGCAATGAAACCAGCGTGATTGGACGAGGAGGTAACTCGGAGATTAGGCGAGTCCGGTCTTTATTGCTCGAGCTGTGAATACTCGGTGGTTTATTCTCGCATTTTGAGTAGAGGAATCGTCGATGGCTCGGGCGCAGGGTGGACCAGCGAGGGTGGAGGGCTCAGTGGAAAGCAATAGGACGTCTGACGCTGTGGTACTCGCAAAGCCACTCTCGTTGCAACAGACTTTACTCTCGTTGCGGCAAACCTTCCTCGTTATTTCATGCCGGAAACTAGCGAAAACCGCGAACTTTACTCGAATCCGAATCATATTCGTTTATTTCTTCTTTTTTCTTCTTCTTCTTCTTTTCTTCTTCTTCTTGTTTATCTTCGCGAACGACGGGGTTGAGGTCATTAGTGCGATGTTTGTCGAACATTCGGTTTACACGGATTCAATTGGGGTTTTTCTGGATTGCGGGAGATTGAGAAATGGGGAAATTTGGATTTCTTTGGGGGGCGAAGAATTTGGAGGTGAGTCGAAAGTTTTCGGAGATATTTGAGTCGTAGGAAGATTGGTGGAGTTGCTGGTGATGAGATAGCGGAAAATTTGGAATGGTGGATTTGATAGATTGGAGAATTGGAGATTAGGGGAATAAAATAATTTAACACTTGTTAAATGAAGACATAGTAGGACTGTAAAATCGTAGAATAATTTAATGGTGAAATTGTGTAATCGTATCATAGTAGAATAATAAAACAGAAAGATCGTAGATTAGGGGAAATTGTAGATTGATAAGACAGAAAAACTTCCCACTTATTCAATACGAAATTTGTAGAATTTAAAAATCATAAACATGTATTATTGTCCAATTGTGAAATCTTAGATGTAACGAGAAAATAATTCGTCAATATCCTCTCGACGTCAACATCTGTCTTCTCCACGTCCTTAATTAAGGCCTTGATTAAGGATTGTACGACAAATTTATCAAACTCGTCACCTGGCGATTTTTTTTTTCACAAAATCCAATAATGCATCCCATCATAAACTGATCATATCTAAAAGTTGACTGGGAACTTTTTTTTCTTACACACGACCGAAAAAATCCATGGATTCCTTTCGGGAGTCATTAAAAAGTAACATGTGTTCAATAACAAGACATTTTTTCCCTCGGTTTCACAACTTTCCGTACACATATAAGACCAAGTCGTATAAATGCACTCGTCTCGATTTTTCAACGCATTTTCGTTATTGTTACGCGATTCAATTCACGTTCATTGTTTCGTAAGAATAAAAAAAAAAACTCACTTGACGTGCTGTATTCAGAGCGGACGTCAGATGCAAGCGAGACGTATTTATATCAACCACTCCCGAACTCCGGACGAGATATCTCGCGACCTCGTGCTTTCCGTTGAACGTTTTTGACGAGATATCTCGCCAACTTGTGCATGGACGCCTGGCCCTATGTACGAATAATACCGCTATTTATACCATTCGTGTGGTTTAAGGTGATGTAACAGTGACGACAAAAATTTAGTATGTATCTAACCTATGTTCATTCTCCACGTAATACGAAGAATTAGTTTTTTGATATCGTTTGAGAGGAAGAAAAATGAATTTTAACGTCTAGTTTTTTAGATCCTTGCCGTTAAAGTTGGGCGATTTAATACAGGAGGCATTGGAACTGCTATGTGGCAGATTTGATAAGATTGCGAGGATCTTAAACTTGGAAATGTCTGAGAAAAACTTACTACCCAAACTTACCCTCACTTAAACTCACAGCGTATGATAACGTAAACTGTTAACTGCTGCTGATGTTATCTTTGAAACTTACAGCATATGATTAAAAGCATTATTGCGAAATTTGAGAATGGTTGCTCTTATGATTGTTGAGTATTGGTTGGCTGGAGTTCAATTTTCGGCTTCCGCAAAGGAATTTCTGACGTCACACCCCATAAAAAACGAAAATGTTGAGCCCAAGGAGACTATTTAAAAATTATATAAATCCCTCCCTCATGAGCCCTAAAGTTGCATACATATCCAACTCCAGAGCCCGTGGGTTAGGTGTCAATACAATTTTAAAATGGTCGGCTTAGGCTCAACATTCTTGTTTTTTTTTGTAAATAGTATATTAAGCAACGAGTGCGGAAAGCCGGCTATTGCCCACGAGGGCGGCGGAGCCGCCCGAGTGGGTCATAGCCGGCTGTGCGCACGAGTAGCTTATACTATTTTTTTTTACAAGTGCGTGTAGGTGTGTTTAGTTCGAATAGGTGTCTTTACGAGGGCGGCGAAGCCGCCCGAGTGGCGTTGGGGGGGGGGGGGGGGGGGGTTCGGGGGGCGCAGCCCCCCGAAATGAAATTATAAACGTGATTTTTGTCGAATTTTTTTGATTTTTTCATATAATACTTTTAATAACGTCAAATTCAACACTTCTTGGAGAACGTCGGGAGAATATAAATTACGAGTAAAAAAAAAAATGACCATCATTCTTGCAATTTAATTTCGCTGCTCATCATTAAAATTTATCGTCAAGTTCGGGCAATTCGTGAAATTAAACGTAATATTTCGTCTTCGGGATAAATCGGCGAGAACTTCAGGTCGAAGAATGTTGTCGCGGTCAGCATTCTCCTTGTCCCCAACATTCACTTCCATTGACGCGGATGGATATTCCTTTCCTACTTCGAAGTCGTCTTGTGCTGGTGCTGTATATGTTACACCAGTCGGCGTAGCTATCGGTGTGATCGATGACGACGTGCTCGGTGTTTCCGGTATTATCGTTTTATTTATATGATGACTCAGTTTTTTTCGGAAGTGAGCGGATTGATCAATATAGCCCTCAGCGGTGGTCGTAGACTTCCATTTTCCAGCACGTTTTAACGTTAATATATCCATTCCGGAATCAGCCAGCATAGTTGCCGAGCTGCGGCGAAACGAATGCCCTGTATATTTTTCAGGTTCCGGCAACTCGAGATATGTAGCGATGATTTTCGGCATGCTGCCAAAAGTATTGATTCCAATGACTTGGTCTGAGCATTTCCCGTTGTGGTATCTCAAAAAAAATCTCGACGTGGATACTGACTTCGGTCGTAACACAGCGTAGCGTTTATAAATTTTGTAAAATTCATCCGCTATTTCGAACGTTTTTTCCGTACCGGTTTTTGTTTTCGGTATTCGTATTATGACGGTGTGACCATTATCTACCAGGTCATTCATTCTCAAATTTGTAAGCTCTTCCCTCCTGCACAATCCAGCGATTCCGATTATTAAGGCAGTCTA
This sequence comes from Sussaba pulchella, assembly GCA_963971145.1. Classification (NCBI taxonomy): domain Eukaryota; kingdom Metazoa; phylum Arthropoda; class Insecta; order Hymenoptera; family Ichneumonidae; genus Sussaba; species Sussaba pulchella. The sequence continues at coordinate 9,699,056 of OZ020172.1, forward strand.
TAACATAAGAAACGATAGCACAGGTATTGTTACTATGGATTTTTAGGTCAACGAGATAATCATTTATTGATTAATAAAATTACCTTTATCGCCAAGTATTCTCTGTCAGGAGCTTTAAACAGGAACGAATGGATGTCCTCGGGTGTCAAGACGCTTGACTTCTTGGGCTGATAATTTTTCGATTTTCGTTTTAAAAACTGAACCAGCTCAAAGTAATCGTGAATGTTTATGCTGTGCTTCAGGTTAATTATGCTTTTAAGCATCGAGTAGGTTGACCACAGGGTACTTGGTGCATGGTTTTCTGACAAATATTTGAAATACGCCAGCATCACCGTTTTGGATATGGACTTGATTTTGTGTTGCCTGCGCCAATCCTCGAATTGGTTATAGACTTTCCAATATTTGTCTTTCGATATCGTTGGCAGTGTATCAAAGGCTGCAGTGTTAGCTGCTTCGCGGATTTCCGGCGGAAGTGATTCATCTCCATCACTCGATTCCACATCACGCATTTTTTATTTTATTTTATGTTTAATTTCCACTTAAAATCAAAATATGTTCGCGGGAGATGACAGATCAGACTTTTCTGTTGTGTTATATTACTTAGCAACGAAGAGGTGAGGATCTGCAATCTTTCGACATCACTATACCTATATATATCCGTAGACTCAAGCGTGGGTTAAAAGTACGAAGCGTGCGTTTTTGATCACTTTTCCCACGCTGTGAAGTTAGTTCCAGTGGGTAATAGAAACAGTGGGAAATCTCGTATTTTCCACACGCAAAAGAGACAAGAAAAGTAGCGATTTTCACGCACGTGTAAAGAAAACAATTTTCTAGAGAGCGGCCCTAAATTAAGTCAACTTTCGGAAAAGAATAATACTCTAATTCACGTGCATGGATTGTACTGAGAAGTATAAGTACGTCATTTACTTTTCTCTTGTATTCATGCGCTCCGCGGTCAAATTCGATCTGATAAATTCTTATATATGTATCGATAGAAATTATTTCGTATGTATGAAGTATGTGAATGAATGACTGACGAATTTCCGTTATATACGCTAATTACGTTCTTCTTAATTTAAATAAATTTTTACAATTCAATTTTATTACGTATACTCTTTCGTTTTTCCTTATTTAAATAAACATTTTGCATTTAATTTTGCTATTTTTTGTGTATCAATATAACGAATTTGCGAAAATTAATTACAGAGTCGTCTGACAGCGCGTTCACACCGTTCATTCGACGATCACCATCCAATTCAATCAAATAATTCCGCAATAACTGAAATATCTGAAGCATAAGCGACCAAAATCCGTGTAGGGCCTGTAAAGCCTTGGTACTCTTTCTTCTCGGGCCCTTGGTATCTCAAAACGTCGTTCCCAGTCCAAATGACATCAGCCTAACCCACCTCATCGTTTTTCCAATTGACTCACTCGCTCTTGCCTCCAAACTACAACCTTGTAATTGCACAAGATCATCACTAGCAACGCGAAACCCATAATGGGCTCACGCACGCGCTTGCGGACTCGCACGTGCTTTTGTATCCGTGCGAGGATTCAGGGATGCTGCGACGTTCGTGGAATATTCTGCAGGATTCGCCACTCAACGGCACTAAAGCGTCAAATAGCGTGGCATCGTCGGGCGATGCTATTACGATGAACATCGAGCCACCAAGGGATGAGCGAGTAACGCGCGCGAGATTCTTCTTGCCGATCTTGCCCTTCTCTCCTCCCCTTCGCGCCTTCTCGCGGTGTCCGCGATCCTGGCGGGAACCCGAGCGTACAACAAACTTTTCACTTAGTCCTCTTCAGGGTGGAAGAGGCTGGGGCGGAAGAACCAACAACGCTCACGAGTATTCCGGAGTGGAGTAACATCGAGTAGAAGCAGGACTGCTACGAGTACCTTTCCTGCGTTTTCGTCTTCTTCTTCTTGTTCTTCTTCTCACTGGTCTTCTTCTTCTTCTTCTGCTTCTTCTTCGCCCTCTTTTCCTTCTCTTCCACGACTGTGACTTTTTTTTCCTCTCGTTTTTTTCTTTGCCCTTCGAAGGCGAAGATGTCTAACCCTGACGCAAACCTCAACTTCGTTTCTGGGAAAAACTTTCGCACAGATTTTTTTATCTCCCTTCCAAACGCTATCACCCTACATTCGTGCACCGCGACGAATCAGTTTTGTATCCTTTTAAGGACAGGAAGAGGAGAAAAAAGTGAAACGAGTAATCGGACTGGGCGGAGATAAATAATGCGGCTTCTTTTGAGTTATCGGAGATTCTTTCCGTAGGAAATTTGTTCTCGATGGTCCTCGTTCTTCTTTAATTTTTTATTCCGGGGTGACCTTGGTCCCGCTGGACCACTCGGACGTTGTGAAAGTTTGTCAACCGTTGATTTCGCTTCTTCATGAAGGAAGTTTTGGGACGGTTACAACATTTTCTTTCGGGATTATGATGTCAATATGTTCAAAATGTCCTTGAATAACCGGAAAATGAAGTTAGGTCAGATACCTAGATGTATGTGTGTATGCGGGGATTTTTCGAATTTCTCACTAATGGGGGGTCTTATAATATCTATGTGATCTGTCAGCTTTTACAATAATTAAGGCAGCCTAACGCCACCCTAATTAGCGCAGAACATGCGCAAAAGGTCCTTAAACATCCAGAAATAAAATTAGCAACAGAAATTCAAAGTAGGAAAGTAGAATTCTCTCAAACTCGCACCAAAAGTTGAATATAGACGCATGAAAAATGTAACTGGCAGGAAATAATTACATCGGCATCGCCAAAGCTTTACATAACGAATAATTGAATTAATCGACCAAGCATTATCTTTAATTTAGAGAAAGCAATTTGCGATTTTTAGCTCGAAACTCTTAAAAATACTTTTACGCAGTGCAAAATTGTTCAGTTCAGTGCGAAGTTGAATATAGACGCATAAAAAATGTAGCTGGCAGGAAATAATTAGATCGGCATCGTCGAAGCTTTACACAACAAATAATTAAATTAATCGACCAAAGCGAGTTCATCATAATACCAAAATTCTTCAAAAAGAAGCCCGGATTAATATAAAATGGTTTCTTACAGAAAAGCTCGTGCATTATCTTTAATTTGGAGACGGCAATTTGCGATTTTAAGCTTGAAACTCTCGAAAATACTTTTACGTAGCGCAAAATTGTTTAATAGCGGGTATTGTCGACACCCGATGGTTTTGATCGTCGAGTGTGGCTCAACGTAATCGACGGAATCATGCTGCGAAGAGTGAGATTTTAAACCCGATTTAAATCCACTCGTGTGAGAGGGTTTGGTGTCTGGTTGCGTGGCGTTCGACGGAAAAAAAAATTGAGGTTTGGTTCGACGTCGAACGAGTGTCGCTCGAGAGTCAACGATGGGATTGACAACTCTTTCGTCACACGTGTCATATTAGGGTGGTTCTTGTCTCTGTCATTTTTTAATTTTGATCGCGCCGGGATTTCGATTGATTCAAAAGAGAACAAAAAATATCGTAAGCTTAATTTGATCTTTCCAGTTTAATTTTGACTATGCGCTGATACGAGGTGAAGTTTTCTAGTTAAAATATATGTAATTTTTTTATTTATTGGGGAAATCCAAAACCACATAGATTTAATGGTTATGAACCCTATTTTAACTCAAATGGGCACATATGGAAGATTTTATGCCACGTTTACACCGTTTTCGTGACGATTATCATCCAATTTATTTAAATAGTTTAGTTTAATAATAACTAGAATATCTGAAAGCTCCACAGCTCAACGCCCTCAAACTTGTGGTGAAATGCCCTGTATAATTTTCCAAGCCAAGCACGATTAACTTATGGCCTTGGGACTCTCAGATATTCTGATTATTCCAAAATTATTCGGATGATTCGAATGATAATCGTCAGACGAATAGTGTAAATGTCACATGAGACGACCCATATACATTTTTCTTTGTTGGCAAAATAGGGTTCATACCCGTTAATTCCATATGCCATAAAAGATTTTCCAGCAATAATGTAGTAAGGGGTTGGGTTAGATAGATCAAATTTTAATTTTTTTTCGAATTTCGAATTGAACTCCAAATTTTGGTTTTTTTTTTCTTCCGATTGCGATCCCGGCGCAATTAAAATTCGAAAATGATCCAAATCGAAACCAACCCAGCGTCATATAGTCGATGTGATACGGCGTGACCGTGGGGCGCACGAATATATCGTGTTTCATCGAGTACTCTCAATCTGTGGCTTCATTGTCTTCATTGTCGTATCGTTTTGTCACATTTCCATACGTATTTTTTCAAGGACCCATGATTTTTTTTTCATATTTGAAAACGAATTGTTTGTTTCAATTTTTTTTTTCTTCTATCGTTATCGAAAATCAAATATCGAGAGTAAACGTGGAAGGACCGCAGTATTTCACGAGACATGAAACAGTCGCACTTGAAGTAAATATAATTTTCACTTAGAAAAGTAAATAAAAATTCGCAGTCACAAAATGATTAATAATTATAATAATTAAAAATGATAATAAACAAATAAATAAAAATAAAATAACTATGTTTGTAATTCAGTCAGTGAATTATCAGTTAATAATAAAGGTGATAAATAATAATCAAACGGTTTATTATCCAAGAATATAAAAACAAATGGGTTGCAAATCAATAATGGCTCGAAGTATTCACCTAAAATTCAGCAAGCATGCGAAGGACTTCACTAATTATTAATTCAAAACTTAATCCATCTAATAAAAAATCAAATTGAAAAGTTACAAAATTACCGGAATTCTATTTCATTCTTCTTCGCCGTTACTTCTAGAAAGTTTTTTCCGTCTGACAATAAACATTAAAAACTCGACAACCCATTTTTTTTCCAACAATAAGCTAATAAATAAACAAAATCAATGAAAAAAAAAAATGTCCCGGCTATTGTTCAACCTCTAAATCAAACGGTCTTCCCTCAAACATAATTTCTCATCGATATCTTCGTCCGACGATCCGCAGGTTATTTTCTCGGAGTCGCTATCGGGTCCTATTATCTTCATCTCGATCATGAGACCGCGGTGATCCGTTGCTCGTGAATTCCGAGTTTCCTGGCGTAATTCCAAACACTCCGAAGAAAGTTTCTCGGACGCTCTTCGGCCCAAACGCATTCGATCGTTGAGCGTTCTTTCTCGCTCGATATCTGCACCCTCTGCGAGTAACCGAGCTGGTGTTTCGCTCTCACAGCATCACCCGCAAACCCACCGACGATTTTGACTGAGATCCGCTGTACAAACAACGACGCAAGGCTCAAGGCTCAATCGTACCTCGATTGACCTCTCGAGACCTTTTTTTTTTTGTGTTATCAGTAATTGCCAAAATCCCCAAAGCAATCTGCAACATTTTTAATTCGTTTCCTACGATGTCAGATCGACGAGATAAGAATAATTGGATCCACATAAAATCTCCGGGAGAACTCGAATGTTTTCTTCGTTGTATCGTTGTAACTTTACGCACGTGCGTGTAGGCAGCTTCGAATTATTCACAGCGTGGAAATAAACGAGATAACGATTTTTCTGTAAGAATTATTTATTTTGAAACGTTTTTTAGAAAGAAAACATTGTTGGATTCGAAGTTTTTTTTGGAATTTTCATAGTTTCGACGATTAAGAATTTAAACTAATAGATATTAGCGATAAAGATCCCGTTCTTAAGTTATGTAGGAACTTGAATTTTTTAAACACAGAATACAAGAAAAAAAAAATTCATCAATTTTGGACAAATTCCAATATGACCATATTAAAGGACACCCTAATGGAAGTTTTTAAACATGTTCATAGTTTCAAAAATTAAAAGTTAAAGCAATAAATATCAGCAATAGAAATCCCGTTCGAAAATTAAATAGAAACTTTATTTTTTAATCGCAAAATACAAGAAAAAAATCCGTCAACGTTAGAAAAATTCCAAATTGACCATATTAAGGGACACCCTAAAGAACATGCATATTCTATATTGACACGTGCCAATTTCATGAGATAATTGCATTACAAATTAATATAATATTAATTCACGTTCAATAAAATCTCACGAGTAATCGATAATTCGTTATTAATTACGCGTAAAATCTCATTAAACCGAACGAAAAAAAAAAGTCACCCTGTACTGGTGACAGAGGTCTCCACGGAACCACAGCGGTCACCCAGATCTCGGTCACGTGGACCCCAACGCGTTCACCGAATTAAAATCAACTGAATTACAAATAATTCATCGATCTCCCAATAACGCCCGGCAATCAAAATATTCGTCAATTTTCGCACGACAACGTGCCGAAATAATTTCCGTATCACCATTAATCGGTCACGAAAAAAATATGAGAACCGCATGAAACTCCACAGACGAGAGAAATAATTAATCCAGTAGCATCGACCCTTCATACGCGAGTCCGTAATATTTATCACAATTTATTTTGTCATCGAATTTTGACAATCCCAAACCGCAACGCTACCGTGATCGAATTAACGTCGTCGGCGCAGTCGCGTCACCCGGAATTACACCAACGTGTTGTTGAAAAAAAAATTTGTCGATATAGTCCGGTCAATTTATCCGTCGTAGCGTCACAACTCGAACGTGCATCACACCGCTGTCGTGTGCGATCCGACAAGCTTCAACGACCCCGCGAATTGTATAACAATAGAAGTATAATGTAATTTTCATCGTCGTTTCGGTACTCGACTTCGGATAGCTGACAAATTCCGGGTGAGACACTTTTCATCTATTTTTCACGAAGAACAGACGTGAGTTTGATTACTTTATGGAGTAACAATGGGTTGAAATGAAGATGGTGCAACGGTTTTAATTGAATAGAATTGATGACGAGGTAATGGCGAGTTTTTTTTTTTTTTTAGGTTGCAGGATCTATTTTAGTGTTGCAATTATTTGAGCGTTGCAGCGAATGAATGATTTGGCTCCCTTGAGGGAAATTTATTGAAACGACGTACCTACAGATTTTTTATCGGATTCTTTCCATGAGAAGTCCATAGGTTTGTTATTCGTTTCCGCATTTTAAATGTTTTATGTTGTATCTAAATAGAAACCCATATGGTTTCTTAAGGGCTCACGCAGCTCTGGGTGCGCTACAATAAAGTAAATATAAAAAATGATTATAAAGGTTATATACAGTAGAAAAGAATTAAATTTTTACCTTCACACTTTTCATTAACTTTTCAACAATAATAAATTTGTGTTTTATTTTCGCATTAACATTATTTCTCACTGTTATTTATGCACTACTGATAAAAATCATAGTTGGCACGATAAATTCACCAAAAATTATCCGATCTCCAAAAATAAAAAAGAATCTAGTAAAACAATGTAAATACATAATAAAATAAAATACATAATAAACGTGTCTGTGGTTTTCTCAAACCACAGTCACGCTTATGTGTCTTTGTGTAACAATAGAATGATAAATATTGAAAAATTTTCAAACGATTAACAATCGGCAACTCCACAAACCTCACATCCAAACTCTTTTCGTTAGATTCATTCGAATTTTCCCCAAGCTAAACCCTCAAATCACGGCTCATATTTCCGATTGCCCTACACACACACGTCACCCACCGGATTTTAAATTCATAATCACCAAACCACAACTAAACAACAACAAAAAAACACAAAAACATACGACGCTTTACTGCAAAACGATGCGATTTCTCAGTCCAAGCCGATGGTAATCAAAACAGTCCGCAGATTCGGTGTCTGTATGAGTGAAGAACTGAGGCTCGTTCACGGCGGGAGGGGCGGGGGGGGGGGGGGGGCGAGGTTCCGATCCTTCCTTCCTTCCTTCCTTCCTTCCTTCCTTCCTCGGAGCACCCGCACGTTTTCTGTCGGCCCGCGGAGAGAGCTGAACCCCGTGGAATCGAGTTTTGGATATATGGAATAATTAATGCGGCTTCGCGAGTGAAACGGACGTTATGTGTTACCACATTAGCGGTGAAACGGAGGGCGGGGGTGAAGGCAAGGGTGGGCTATCTGCTACGCGGCATTCTCCCTCTCCCCCTATCCCTCTTTCTCTCCCTGGCTTTCCCTATGCTCGTATCTCTCTCTCTCTCTCTCTCTCTCTCTCTCTCTTTGTCTCTCGCGCACGTGCACAACCCTCTTGTCGTGGAAATTCAAGCTCGCGCGCCCCTCAACATGCCCCAACTTGCGATGCAGCGAGCTTGCGAGTTCTCCAACCCCCGCGAACGTACATCCACGGGGTTCCTACCGGTTCCGGCCATAACTCAAAATCCCTCAGGTGTGCTAACCGCGTATACCGGTGGTCGCGTTGGAATGTTAGACCGTCCTTGCACTCGCCCACCCCTTCCATACCTCTCGCTCACCCTTTATGTCCTTCTCCTCTCTCTCTTTCTCTCTCTCCCACAGCCCCTGGCTCTCTCTTCCTCCCTCTCTCCAGCTCTCTCGGCCTTTCTCACCCCCTCGGTCTCTCTTTCGCCGGGTGTATGGGAAACACCGGAGTGAGCTTTTACCATCCCCTGCGTTTTCCATCCCTCTCGCATTCAGTTCGCTCCACCGTGGCAGCCCGGCTGGCCGGTTATTAAGCTTCGCCGACGCATATTCAACCGGGTCACACGTGACACTAGCTCCCCTTCGATTTACACGAGAAACCTCCCTTCTTGAATACCCTCCGACGCTTTCTCAATGGGAATAACGCCGGAGTGAGATGAGGCATCGAGAGGTTTTAGGGGTTTTCATGATATTCGTCGTCGTTCGTAGATATTGGGGTGTCTTGGGGGGAGCTTTTTTTTTTGTAGCTTTTGGATTTGAAGTATTTCGTATGAGAAAATATTCTGGCGAATCTGAGACGATGAGACATTTATGAGAGGTTTTGCATTCATTTTGTCAGGTTTTTCTGAGGTAAGAGAAATTAAAATGATTTCAAAGAATTAGACTATGCAGCGGTATTGTGAAAAGCCGGTTTTATTCTCGGATCTCATTCGTTGGAAAAGAAAAAGAAGACTCCGACTTTTTTCACGACCGGAAGGCAGCTTTGAAGACGTGGAATCTTCCAGTGGCAATCCCACCACTGCACGATTGATTTAATCCTATCTGTTGATCCAACCTCGTCGTTAAATTTTCTCTATTCCGCTTTTCGCGGAAAAGCTCATTGAGGTTGAATGAAGTTATTTTATTCTCATTTTCTCAATTTATTCTGATATTCGTAATTCTCAGAATTATTCCTCGATATCATTGCTCGCCCAGGAGAATAAACACCATCGCAGAACTTCTAAACTGAAGTCGAATAAATCTTGGTAGAACCGAATGAAATAACTGTCTCAGGTACGCTGTACATTTCGCTGCGTCTAAGCTCTCACCGTGAAGTCGACTCAAGTACATCTCGTTAGCTCGATTGAATTAACTTTCAGTCAACTGTCTTCGTCTCTAATTTCATCTTTTTGAATATTTAATTATTTTGAATGAATAATTTCATTTTTTCTGACAATAATGATATTAATAATAATAATAATAATCACTATTAATCTCTATAATAAACTATAATTGATTTATTATTATTATTATAATTATTTTTATTAATATTATTATTTTTATTATTATTATTATTATTATTATTATTATTATTATTATTATTATTATTATTATTATTATTATTATTATTATTATTATTATTATTATTATTATTATTATTATTATTATTCCAATAATAATTATTATTATTATTATTAATATTATTATTTTTTTTTTGTTATTATTAATCTCTATAATAAACAATAATTGATTTATTATTATTATTATTATTATTATTATTATTATTATTATTATTATTATTATTATTATTATTATTATTATTATTATTATTATTATTATTATTATTATTATTATTATTATTATTATTATTATTATTATTATTATTATTATTATTATTATTATTATTATTATTATTATTATTATTATTATTATTATTATTATTATTATTATTATTATTATTATTATTATTATTATTATTATTATTATTATTATTATTATTATTATTATTATTATTATTATTATTATTATTATTATTATTATTATTATTATTATTATTATTATTATTATTATTATTATTATTATTATTATTATTATTATTCCAAAAATAATAATAATTATTATTATTATTAATATTATTATTATCTTGTTTTTTTTTTTCTTTAATATTGTTTGCTTCTCATTATTTTTATTACATCCAGCGTCGACGAACCGTCCAATAGCGACAAATAGTTAAAGAGTACTAGCTAGCGATCCAAAAAAAAGTTCACAAGATAGGAAGTGAAAAAAAAAAATGTTAAAAAAGTTGACGGAGCATATTCCGGGGAAGAGAAACGTCCAAGGTGTTTGTGCAAAAAGTGAGAGATCGTCAAGTGGCTGCGAGTCGTGGAACGGTCGGATATGGCTTAAGGTAAACGTCGCGCGGTCGTGGTCAGCCCTAAATACCAGAAGGAAAGCTCGCGGTGAAACTCGAGAACGACGCAAGGAGTTGCGGCTGTAGAGAAGGCCGAGAGTCAGTTCCAAGCCGCCTGCTCCGACCCCTTCATCCCCCTCGTGATCTCTTCCTTCTTGGACCAGAAGGGGGGGGAGGAGGTAGAGGAGGTCAGCGTGAACGCGTTTGCTTTTTGTCGAGTCTGACCAATTTGTCGTCGCACCCGGCAGCTGCCAACATTTCTGGTATTGTGTCGAGGTCGAGAGACGCGAGCGCCACCGTCGCCGGGTTGAGAAAACATTTGATAAACGTCTTGGGACTCTGACTACCCCCTGGTCGCACTCTCGCTGACCTCAACTCTAATATTTTCCCTCTCCTTGTCACCTTATGGCTTTTCCTCTCTCTATCTCTCGCTCTCTCTCTCTCTCTCTCTCTCTCTCTCTCTCCTTCTCCACCCTCTCGCCCGCTCTTTCTCATGCGCCCGAGCTATCCCTCCGTACGGCCTCTTCGTTAGCTTCGAAACTATCTCCACGGAAAAACCCCTTTACTTAGCTTCCTTTCATGTTTTTTTTTTCCTCCATTCCCCAAACTCCATTAATTATGAAAGATAGCCTCTCGGACTTTCTTCATCTCCCACAATTCGTCTCGTCTCTGCTTCACGATCGTCCCCTTTTTCCACGTAACTTTTTTCGCCAAGCTACGTTTTTTTCCCCCCTTATTTTTACCGTTTAAGCATAGGAGTGATTATGTTTTTGTTGCATTTTTTTCTCCCTCTCACGAAAATTCGGGGGGTGAGAAAGAGCGCGAGGACTCGTAATAATATCTCGCGGGTTGACGAGAATCGAAGACGTCGTCGTCTTCGTCGGTATTCGGGGGATGAAAATATCTCACGGATGAAGAAGTGAGGGAGGATGTCTTCTTCTTCGGGATTTTATCGGTGGGCGAAGATTTCTCGGAACCACCCCCTGGGTGCCATACGTGACTGGAAAAGTCTTGGGGCAGCAGCGGGTTATTGATTATGAGCAATCGGACAAAAAACGACGACACGGCTTTCGAAGGGTTGAAGAACGATCGCGCGAGGGCTCAGACGAAAAGGGTGAAAGAGAAACGCAGGTGGTGGGGGTAGGTTTGAACGTCACGAGGTAACTGCGAAGGGGGTGGGTGTACCAGGGTGGCAATAAAAATGACGATTCGCCATAAGCTCCGTGTCGTGTACCTAACCCCCGACCTCGGAGCCTCAACCTTACGACCCTCTTGCGAACCACGACGAACTCACGAGAAATGACCTTGATTTTTTTCTTCTTCTCGTTCTCGCAAGATCTCGATTTTTATTTATGTTTTTTTTTTTTGTTATTTTTGAAATCTGTTTTAGCAGAGAAATCTTCGAGCTTTACAATATTTCTTTGCAGTATCGATAACTGGGGATCGTGCGCTGGGGTAGAAAAATGTTGAGCTTTGAAACCTATGAAGAGGTTGGAAAATAAACGATGGACCTCGACAATTTTATATGACGTTGGAGATATGATGGATATATTTTTTTTGCGTGAAGAAATGTGAGATCTTCATTTTACGGTGCGTTCTTGTTGTAATTGGTTTTGAAATTGTAGAAGTTTAGGAGGGAAATAGTTGGAACAATGGGAGGAAAAGATTTTTAATTTGTTTCTCATTGTTGTAATTGCGTATAGAATTATAAAACTTTGGGGGGAGAATTGGAAATGCGACGTATAGTCTTACAATTAGTGGAATGAGGGTGAATTATTTTTTTAATTCATGGACAGGTTAAATTCGTACAATTTGAACGCTATAGGTGATTTTAATGATCTGCACAATTTATCTCAATATTGTTTTTCATACCGATGATGTGCGCTCGATTTTCTTATCGTGAAAGTTCCCCAGCTCGTGAAAAAATATCGAGGAAATTCCCAAAATGTTGGCAACGGCCGAAAGACATCTACTTAATTTTTTAATTCGCTTTTAATAGATTCTCGAGAGTTCGAATAAAAATCTGAATTTTTATTCGCAAATATGAGAAAAATCCTCGCCCAATACTGATTGTAAGAATGTTCTTTTTTCCACACAAATGTATAAAAAAAGAATTGAAAAAAAAAAAATACATTAATCAATGGCTGCCATTGATTAATATTATTAATAGAATAATGGCAAAGACATTCTAAAAGTCCCATATTCGACGTTTTTGTTCACATATAATATTTACTCTAATATATTTTTCTCAACCATTCGAATACCAGAAAAAATTCGATAAATAAATAAAAATAATACCGACACGCGTAACCTACAAAGTTCAAGCAATAATCCCGATAATCCAGCTCAGAAGCTAAAAGCTCGCTCACATTCAATAGAATAAAAATCAATTTCAATACCTTATAGACAGACGAAGAAAGCCCGAGCGAGCCAGAGCGAGAAAGGAAGAAGCGACGTTCGAGGCGACAAAAACTCGATCGTCCTTCGTACAAAGTTTTTTTTTCAACTTTGCGCTTCATCCCTTTTACGAATTCTTCATGAAAAGTAAAGAAAAAAGAAAACAAACAAAAAGAAACGTCGTTTCTTTCATTCGAAGTTCGACTCGTACCTGAGAAATAATTTTTTTTTTTCTTCAATATTTTCGATTCATCGGTCTGTCAGCTCCTCGTTAAGGTGGAAAGTCGGTCTTACGGTGTTCTCGTCAAGTTCGGGTTGGGCACGACTGTCGAGGCGTGTGGAAAAACTTTTGTTTTATACGACTTTTGCCTCTTAGAAACGCCATAAACGTCGTGAATTTACCAGAAATAAAATGTCGGGAAAAAGTGCAGATTGTAAGAGAGCGAATTGCGAAGCAAACAACCGAATAAGAAACGTCGTTAGAGCAAACTCGTTCGTCTACTTCCCAGTCGAGTTGAATCTATTAGGTTGGGAATTAAATCATTGCGGATTTTATCAATTAGTGATCTTAGCATATTCTTTCGTTTTGTCAACGTGGTCAAACCACCTAATCTATATTGTTTTCTTGTTGTTCGAACTTCCACCTTTAATTTAGTAGAAAAATTGTATCGATTAGTTAATTGAGTTTCGTTTTTATCCCAATTTAAAAATGTAAGAACAAGACGCGGATTATTCAGTGAAAAATCACCAAAACGAAATTTGGCAAACCAATTTTGACACTGGCTTTCTTTCAAGGGCTTCATTCCGATATACGGCACGTGACATCTTTTGTGCCTGCGATGCGTTCCTGCCTTTTCGGAAATGATACAATAAAATATGTCTGAAATGCGCGTCTTGTTCTTCCATTTTTAGATTGGGATAAAAACGAAACTAAATAATTAATCGATACAATTTTTCTTCTAAATTAAAGGTGGAAGTCCGAACAACAAGAAAACAATATAGATTAGGTGCTTTGACCACGTTGACAAAACGAGAAGAACATGCTAAGATCACCTATTAATAAAACCCGCAATGACTTAGTTGCCAACTCAATAGATACAAATATCGGGTGGACACCCAAGTTTCGAATGTTCAATTTCGCAAAAGGCCACAAGTTCGACATTCTTTATAATTCAAATTGCAATCTCCCGGAAATTAAAATCTCCGATTTATTCCTAGTTCCGGACTGATATGTAGCGAAATTAAAAATCCCGAATGGAATGTCCGAACGTTAGCTCATTCATGACAATTACATTATTTCCGTTACTTCGACTAAAGAATTCCCACGATTTTTTTGTGTATGCGTTTGTTTTTCGTCGTTTTTTGACGTCGTACGTCAAAATTCGGATTTGAAATATATCCGTTGAGTTACATTTCTTCCTTGCACGAGGAACTCACGACGAGCTGAATTACGCGTAGCACATTGGGGTCAACAAGAACCCCGGTCAAGCAGAATCGTTCTTTCAACCCCCTGCTCCCTCCCGACATTTTTATTTATACCGATAAAGCAGACACCATAGTAGGTTCTTATTTTTCATGTTCGAAATATTCCAAAATTGCAACAATTAATTCGGCCCGTTATGAATTTTATTTTTCAAAATTCTCTGATCAAATTCTCGCAAGAAACCACCCCTAAATTTCCTCACACCCCACCACCACCTACCCAACAAAAATATCAAAAAAAAACCTTAACATTCGTAAATTCAACCCAACGGAACAAAACAACAGCCTCAACGGACTTCGCACAGTTCTCAAGAAGTTCCAATGATTAACACGGATACAGCGAATTCGGAGCTATCGGTTCATAATTCAGGATGGTGGAGGATAAATATAGGGGAGGGCATCGAGACAATGCTTCCGAACGGGTATAGAAACGAGAATAAGACGAAGGTTCGAGAATTCCAAAAGGGGTTCCAAAGGGTGCCAGAGAGTTTTGCCGTAGGGGGATGAGAAGGTGCAAGCTCAACGCGGCAGGGGCCAGCGCGGAGCGGGGGGAGAGGAGGGGTTGAGAGGGGTGAGGGTAGGGTTGGCCTGATGCGAATTGAATCATGGGGGCGTTTTAGCGTCGACGTGAACTGCATTCGAAATTTCGAGTCCTCGCTTCGAGAAGCTAACCCACCGCACTCGCCCCACCCTTCTACCGCCCACCCGCCCCCCTGGCACCCACCCCCTTAGCCGAATAAAGGTGGAAGCTTTTTCCTCAAGTCGTCTCTCCGCTGGGCTCGTGAGAATCGTTCGAGGGATTTCTCTCCTTGCAATGCTGCCGTTGCTGCTCTTTATGCTGTATGCAACGACGTACCTGGCCACCTACACTGTACACACCTTTCCCACATTCTTTTCCTATTCACGGGGGTCTTCCACGTCTCCTCCCCCCCCCCCTCCCCACCACGCGACCCAAACGCTTTCTCGCCAACCGTCAAAACCACCCTACTCCTAACCCCAACCCCGGCGTAGCATCCGCTCGTGCCGCACGTACACAACGTACGTAGTACACTTTTCGCGGGGGATGGAAACGTCCGCGGAGGGTGGACCAGGGTGGGCAGGAAGGCGGAGAAGGGGATAGAGGGTGGCTGCACACCGCGCGAGACTGCATCGATTTTTAAACTTGTTCGCCGGTGAACGAGAGACCGCCCTTTCAGAATTTGCCCGATTGAAAATTTATCTGATGCGGCTGGAGTACCAAGCAGCAACGTTTCCACCCTTCTCCCCCCGGCTTTTTCAACCCTCCGACACCGCAATGCACTAGCAACAGGACCGAGGCGAGGTTTTTCTGGTGGAGGCGACTCGCTGAATGTAAGGAGAATGCCTACGGTCGCGCACACATCGGAGTCTCGTCTTGATTTTCGTGAGAGGTCCCAGACGCTGGGTAACATCGACGTTGCTCCACGTTCTGGGGGTTGGCGAAAGTCTCTGGGTCTGGAGTAGTCAATGTTTTATTTCTCTGAGATGCTCTCGAAGATTTCCGAAGATACGGAGGGTGAATGTCGAGATTTGGCTGGTCAATCTCGTATCGGGGAGGGAGAGATAAAGAAATAACCTTTTTTGGAGTGATTTTTGTATCGTCGTACGGTCGTTTGGGATCGTTTAGTCACGTGGGGGATGCTGGAAGGGGATGAAAGGGTTGTTGGATCGTTGGGGAATGTTGCGAAGTTGGGGCTTAGGGTGTTGTTGCATAGAGGGTAATTTTGACAGCGGTGACGACGACGATGACGGAGAAACTTTCGGATAATGTTCGCGATAAATATATCTTTGGAAATGTGTGAAGGGAATGAAATAAGGGTGCAAAGTTCAACCTTGTACATTGCTTCCTCGTAATTTAACACATTTGCCAAAGCTTCTTCTATGGGGAACTATGTGTCGATCAATTTTGGCTTCCTCGTGGAGAAAGCTTTGGCAAATGTGTAAAATTATGAGGAAGCAATGTGTAAGATTCGTCTTTGCACCCTTAGTTTCATATTAAATCCGATCGTGAATCTATCTAGTCTAGAATAAATATATGGGGAATTCCATGTCAAATCTGAAAAATTGACAATCGCATTAATTCTGACCGTCAGGATGGATTTTGCCCAAATTCAATACGAAAAATCTTTCGATAATGGTGCAACTTTGTACCAAATTTGAGTGCGATAGCTAAAAAATCCCGCGAGCCAGAGAGCTCACGATACTTTTTGAAAAAAATTTAAATTCTCTAAAAACAAAAGCGCTACATGGAATTTACTCGAATTCAGTACCAAGCAACTTCCTGTAATACTGCAACATTCTACTGAATTTGAGCTCGATATCTCGAAAATTGTGCGAGTCAGAGAGCGCAAATCGATCTTAAAGAATTCCAAAATCGCGTAAAAATAAAAGGTCTGAATGGATTTTACCAAAACAAAGCTATTTTCATGAGACAGCAAAAATCATTTTTTTTTTTTTCAATTTTGACGTCGCTGACCTTCTCAATCTCGAACGAAAAACAGTCGATACCAATAAAAACCATTTTTCCCTGCTGCTATTTGCCGAAACCGTCGATGCTGAATTATGCATTACGTGTCATGATTTACTTATTGACGTGGTATCGATCGTCCACGTGTGGGGGTCGAATGTGTCTTTCAATTTAATTGACATTTCAAAATATAGAAATGATACACACGGCGATATCTACCAGTCCTCGGCAAAGATGGCCGACCATCGATTGCAAAAAATAAATATTTCCGAGAATATTCGGACATCGTTGAATGACCACCGGCATCGCCCAATTAAACCATCGGTTATAGAATGGAACTCTCCGCAGTCCGTTGTTAGCCCGGTATTCATTATTTTCGAAACACGGACGAACCTAGTAGTTATTATTTTCTTCTTTCTATATTATTATCATCGTTTTTATCATATCTGCTCGCCTCATTACGGTTTTCCGGCCGTCGAAGCTAAAAAAAAAGAGCGTACCGTTGAAAAACTCGTTTCGAATCAGCGAGAATTTCCTGGAAAAACCGAAAAAAAAATCCGTGTACACTAAATCCGTTCATCGGTAGATGACGCGTAGCGCTACAATGAAGAACCAACCATGTTGGCTTTCGGTAGTCGGCTTTGATTTCATCGAGAGGAAGATACACCGGGGGGGAAAAAATGTTTTCCTCGTTATTGTTGAAAGTTGAAAAGCACGGTTATAATTTAATTCAAATACGGCCATAGGATTTTTTAATCTGTGTAGGAAAATATTTTTAAATGGTAGAGAGAGATATTTTTTTAGACAGAAATATTGCAATTTATCTGAATTTTTTTTCATCGTGTATATTATTATTATTATTATTATCAATATTTTTATTATTATTATTATTATTATTATTATTATTATTATTATTATTATTATTATTATTATTATTATTATTATTATTATTATTTTTATTATTATTATTATTATTATTATTATTATTATTATTATTATTATTATTATTATTATTATTATTATTATTATTATTATTATTATTATTATTATTATTATTATTATTATTATTATTATTATTATTATTATTATTATTATTATTATTATTATTATTATTATTATTATTATTATTATTATTATTATTATTATTATTATTATTATTATTATTATTATTATTATTATTATTATTATTATTATTATTATTATTATTATTATTATTATTATTATTATTATTATTATTATTTTATTTTTAATTATTATTATTATTATTATTATTTGTCCAAACTTCAATTAATAAAATATAAAATAAAGTACTGTGTTTTAAATTATCATCATCGTAAGTTCCATAGATATAATAGGACGAAACTTTTCCAAAGCAAACGATTTTTATTATCTTTTTTGCAAAAACAAAAAAAAAATGTTCACATTAACTTCGAAAAAAATTTCTCTGCGAACGTGGCATGGCCTAAACGCGAAAGACAATCCATCGTACTGTCCACCGTAGATAAAAAAGTATACGTTTTTATTCGTTCTATCATCATTTCATTTTATTTTTCACAACTCATCACATCCAGAGCTTCAACGCATTTGCTGTGTAAACTTTTTTCTCGGGCCATATTTCAACGATGATATAAATTCATAATTCCGTACAAAAGAAGCGGGGAGATAATGTTTTTTCGATATACCGAAGGAACGTATATGAAACAGAGATATGAGAATATGAGGGAGCGAAACTGGCGACAGAAGGGTCGAGTCGGCAATAATAGCCCGGAAAAGTTAATTTAAACGAACGACGAGCGTGCGGAAATATTCGCGACTCTGTGTCTCCTCGCGTAATAAATTGCGGAGAACAGGAATCGCACTATCGTGTTGAAACGAGCGAGAGAGAGAGAGAGAGAGAGAGAGGGAGAGAAAGGAAGAGAACGAGAGAGAAAGAGAGAGGGCAAATTCGGAAGGGAGGAAAAAGGGTTTTCGAGAAACTACGTGAAACACTCTGAGCTTTCTGGTCTAATCACATGCTCGACCACCTTTCTTTCTCTCTTTCATTCGCTCGTTGCCAGCTGTTGCCTATCCTCCACCCCCCCCCCCCCCCCTCCCGCCCTTCCAACCCCTGGCACATCCCACGGTCGACGTGAAAATTCTGTTATATAATATTCAAAATCCTAGACACCGACGAGCCGGCACACCCTCTTAATCCAATTTAATTTGACTTATTAAACTTGCCATCTGCCGTTCGTGGCTCGTGATATCCTACGTTTTCAATCCTCACCCGGGCTCTCGTCACTCCGTCACAGATGTAATAAAAATATATCACGTACAGTGAAATTCGTATGATTCGTGTGAAACGACGATGCCCGCAATAATTTTCGTCATGATTATTATTATTATTATTATTAACATTATTACTATTACTTTATTTTACTTACTATTATTGTTATTACTTTTTAAATAATGTGCGATAAGTTTATTTATAATGAATGAACTAGTAACGTTCTGGAAAATGATAATAAAGGGATGAAAACGAAAACAAAAACCGCCGGTCGTCGATTGATTGGTGAAGAATTAAAACTTTGGAGAATTAATGTTTTTATTTAACTACATATAACGACTTTCGAATTAAATTGTCGAATAATTCACAAGACTTTTATTTATTTCTAAAATATTTATCCTTTCGGCGATCCCAACGGAGTTGAGACTCATTTTGAATCGCTATCATTCCAAAAATAAAAGTTTCAATCGTGGGCTCAATATTAATTCGAACATCACTAAATTATACAGTACCGAATTAATTTTCTCTTTGCTCTAATTGATGAGTTCTAATGATTTTTCATACATTCGACTAAGCCGAAAAATGTATTAAAACCAAAATCGGTATCTTTTACCGCGAAGGGTAATGAAAGAATTTTTTTTCATCGAGTGTGAACCCTTCGAATGTATTTTTCGCAGCAATTACTTAGCGAATCGAGTGTTTTATTGATTAATTCGCCGACCGGACGGTCTTAACAGGGCCGTGACAGTGCTCCCGCGGATCTCCTCGAAACGTTAAGGTACTTCGTTGAATTCGAGAGCGTATACAGGCCCGAGCGAGCGATAATATCGCTCGTCGGAGGCGAAGAACGACGGTGGACTAAATTCGTGACCGCTCCTCGGCTCGAGAGCGGGGGCGGAGAAGAGTAAAGGTGATTCTCCGGGGAGAAAACTACCCTTGGCGAGCGTTGCGTTGAATCACCGGTATCTCCTCTCACCCAAACCAACCTCCCGACCCCTTCAACTCTTCCCCCCGAGACACTCGGACCTCTTAATGATAATGAAATTGCGGTTAATTTAACCGAGAACCCGAGGATGGGTTGAATTTTCCGTCGCGTAACTACGTCGGTGAATAATTTCTTTATTAATTCTTAATGATGCTGAAAATTATAGCAAAATTCATAAACCGCTGGTTATATCGACCAAAGTGAAATACGACGATTCGTTTATTTTCAAATTCGAGTTCTCTTCCGTGGTCAGCGAACGAACGACGAGATGAGAAAAAAATTGAAGATCTTCTCGGCCGAAGGTAGACGAGCGAGTGGTGGAGGTCAGCGTTTTGTCAGCATCCTCGAACGAATAACTTTCCACGGGTTTTCCTGGTTTTTCCAGCAGGGCTGGAATAGTTTCGTGAGAGGGAACCGAACTTGTTCTTGATCGTGCTCGAAAGGGAATATTCAAATAATGCCGGACTGAACGGTTTGGCAAAATCGTTCGACGAATTATCGAGATCGCAAGTAGATAAGGTCGGGATGCGATCAGACGGGAATCGAAGGCTCTTCGAATTCTTTTATTTTATTGATTTTTCTTTAGTTTTTGATTTTTTTTTTTGCAGTTGTGGGCTTGTCGTGATTGCGGGTGTGTTGGATTTTCGGGAGTCAGCACGACAGCAGCGACGGGATAAATATTTATAGGGGTCGGGGGGATTTATTTCGTTATTTTTTCGACTTTGTAGAGGGATTAATCATTACTGCTGGGCGATATTACGATGCGTGACTGGAGCTTGCTTTGATTTGCGTTGAATTTCGGTGCTGACATTGTCTGCTTAAGCTTTTTTCTTTAATTTAGGCGGGTACGAGTCGCATATAACTCAGTTATTCATTAATTATATATTATGTAATTAATAATGATAACATTATTATTAATATTATTAATAATAATAATTATAATATTATCATTAATATTATTATTAATATTATTAATAATAATAATTATAATATTATCATTAATATTATTAATAATTATAATTATAATATTATCATTAATATTATTATTAATATTATTAATAATAATAATTATAATATTATCATTAATATTATTAATAATTATTATTATTATATTATCATTAATATTATTAATAATAATAATTATAATATTATCATTAATATTATTAATAATAATAATTATAATGTTATCATTAATATTATTAATAATAATAATTATAATATTATCACTAATATTATTGATGATAATAATTATAATATCATCACTAATATTATTAATAATAATATTTATAATATTATCATTGATATTATTAATAATAATATTTATAATATTATCACTAATATTATTAATAATAATTATTATTATATTATCATAAATATTATTAATAATAATAATTATAATATTATCATTAATATTATTCATAATAATAATTATAATGTTATCATTAATATTATTAATAATAATAATTATAATATTATCACTAATATTATTGATGATAATAATTATAATATCATCACTAATATTATTAATAATAATATTTATAATATTATCATTGATATTATTAATAATAATATTTATAATACTATCACTAATATTATTAATAATAATTATTATTATTAATTATATTATAATATTATTTATTATTATATATTATTTATTATATTTATTATTATTGACCAATTAAAATATTGCAATTCAGTTTCATTACAGAAAATAATTATCAGGGAGATGTATATATTAAAGTGTGTCACTGAAAAAAAAATGTTGACAGCCTTCAGATTTTACAAAACAAAAAACAATCAATTTAAAAATTATTCAATTTTAAAAATACCGAATTACCAGATTTCCCTAATTATTTATTTTCAAATATTTTTAACGACGAAAGCCCATAAAAAAATCTTTGGAAAAAATCGAGCCATGTTTTTGAATAACCCCGAGCTAGAAAAAAAAAAAATTGATGACTGTCTCAAAAAATGCGAGTGTTTCGATTCGGTCGAATTGAGCCGTTCTGGCCCATATATATAATTCCTCGCTGGCACGTGAAAAATCGCGCGAAGGTTGCACATCTCGAGAGGGTTATTTAGATTTATTCACGAGGTCTTCGGCTCGCACGCGATATTTTCCACAACCGCAAGCACACTTCGCTCCGCGCTGGTGAAGCTTTCGAAGAGCCAATACCAATAGCACGAGTGGTTAATACCGAACCGAGCTGGCATCCATCCTGACTACTTGATAGTCGGGCCTCATTCGCGCAGCTACGAAGCCCCTCGTATTTCCTTCGCGCCTGACCCAACCCCGAGATCGCTTCTTCCACCATGAAATCTCCTTCGTATCCCATCAACGATTCTCCACTCTTTCTTCATATTTATTTCGTACTAACTGAAACGCTCGATGTAATATTTTTCAAAATACGCGAATTCGTTCGGGTTGGTTGAAAAAATAAAAGTTTCGAGTTTATATCTTTTATCCAAAGCTTGAGGCGATGCGCGAGAAGTCATTCGTCGCTTTTATTTCGCTCTAAATCCACGAAAGACAGGTGAATCTTTTCAATTCCGCTGTTCTTCGCGATCGTCGACCTTTCGAACGAAAAAACGAGAACTGTTGACTCCTTCTCACAATTTCCCGGACGATAGTTTTTATTTTTCATGGGAGAAATAATTTTCTCAGCCAGAAAACTCTTTGCAATTTTTCATACAGACGAAGTCTTTAAACATCGCCTTAAGGTTCATCAACAGCGCGAAATAAATTTCTATCCACCCCCCCCCCCCCCCCCATCAATTTTTCCATCAAGCTCCGCAGTAAAAAACGTCTTTTACTGAAAACAAACAAAAATATTCCGTTCAATTCTTCCGATGTCGATAAAATTCGTTCGACATCGAAACTAATGTACTCGAATTACATGACAAATTAATTAGCCAACGAGATAGGGCCGAACCAACGTTCGGCGATGGAGAATATTCGTCTATTGGAAATGTCTCTCGAACATACGACGTTAAAGTTTTGCCCAGCCTTTGGAGCTTTTGTGTCTGACGATTCGGGAGTAAAGGTATAAGCCGTTGAGTCGCGTCGTTAACGCCATTGTTCCCACGGTTCTTCGAAGGGGTTGTCGTCGACGCACTCCCAACGACTTCTACGGGGAATCCCCGTCTCGCGCTCTCTTATTTTCTCCATCTCTCTCACTTATTTTCTCCTTCTCTCTCGCTCTCTCTCTCTCTCTTATTTTCTCCCTTTCTCGCTCTCTTTTATTTTCTCCCTCTCTCTCTCTCTCTCTCTTATTTTCTCCCTCTCTCTTTCTCTTTCTCTCTCTCTTATTTTCTCCCTCTCTCTTTTATTTTCTCCCTCTCTCTCTCTTATTTTCTCCCTCTCTCTCTTATTTTCTCCCTCTCTCTCTTATTTTCTCCCTCTCTCTCTTATTTTCTCCCTCTCTCTCTCTCTTATTTTCTCCCTCTCTCTCTCTCTTATTTTCTCCCTCTCTATCTCACTCTCTTATTTTCTCCCTCATTCTCTCTTTCTCTCTTATTTTCTACCTCTCTCTTTCTTATTTTCTCCCTCTCTCTCTCACTCACTCTTATTTTCTCCCTCTTTCTCTGTCTCTCTCTTTTATTTTCCCCCTCTCTCTCTCTTATTTTCTCCCTCTCTCTCTCACTCTCTCTTATTTTCTCCCTCTTTCTCTCTCACACTCTTATTTTCTCCCTCTCTCTCTTTCTCTCTCTCCTATTTTCTCTCTCCCTCTTTCTTTCTGTGCAGTGACTCCCGTATAATTAAGATGTTTCATGACAACCAGCGAAGAGTCTTACGTTCACGGAATGCGTGTTGAAATAATTCGATGCAAAGTAGCTGAAGAAAAGGTGTCGGATCGGAACGGGGGATGGAAATAGCATCCAGACAGCTAACAAAAAGCCGTCCGGAGATCGCGAGACGGTATAATACCAGTTGCACCGGCTAGGCCGAGTCTCTCAAACTTTTATCAATTAGTCGTTAAGGCCGAATTCGCGAGAATTAAGAGGTTTCGTCTCGGATTGTTTTTAAAATCTTTCATGATATTCGGAATTCGCGCTCGAATGAAAATTCCGACAGTTCGGTGACAGTTTGGTCGTCCCCCGCGAGTTTGAATTATTTATAGCGAATGAAATATATTGCTACGGAAGAGGTTTGAGGGAGAGCGGCTTTTAGCTTGAAATGATTGATTCTTTATGTGATGCGAGAATCGAGGGATCGACGGGATCATGGATTATTGGGGAGAGGAATGACAGAGCTTTGGAACGATGCTCTTTTTTGGGAATCGTTGTTCAGTGATTTTTTTTTTTTTTAATCGACTCGGCACGATGAAACTATGCATGCGGGATTATTTTAACACGATGAAAGTGAAAGAAATAATGTATACCCTATATATTAACTACATATGCAATTAAGCATGTATAGTTTGAATATATATGTGATTAAAAAACAATCAAAAAATAATAATAATATGTAATTCTCTTTGATATAATAAAATTATTTATCCAAAAATTATATATAGTCTATGTATAACCTATACATGGAATTGGGAATATTTAATCTATATATAAACGATGTATAATTTATATATGGGCTATATATGCCCTATTCAATATTCATTTAATATGTATAAAAATAAAATGAAGATTTTTGGAAACAACAAGAAAATCTAATGGAGACCACGATAGAACATCCTAAAATGAGTTAAAAAAACGAGAATTAAAAACTTCGATCCATCGATTGGTTTTCGAGATATCGAATTACGAAATTTTATAAATTCATAAAACTTTGAGAAAAAAACGAAAAGAACGTCGTCCATGATTTTGCAAATGCATTATTGGGATTAAATACGGAAAATAATTTAAATAATCAAACCTTTCAACAACCGAAAAATAATTAGTTAATCTTAGCACCCGTAGAGTTTAATTAATTCTATCGTGCTTCGTCGATAATTTCATGGTAAACAGTTGGTCCGCCCTAATCGCAATCCCCCCCAAAAAAAAGAAGACGTAGAGAAAGGCAAAAGAATCAGACGAAAAAGTTCGAAGCTTTAACTGCAGTTTACCCAATCGTTCTACCTTCGATCGTCGAATTCGCGTCGATCGCAAACGGAAATGTAAAGCGGCAAACGTCGTTTTCCCATAAAATTCTTCGTTCCCGCTCTCAAAAACGCACCGTACTCGCGTTCTCACTTTTTTTTTCGCTCGCCTTTCCGGTGCGAAAAGACTCGGAAACTCGCAATGCGAGCAAAGTTACCCCGCAAATTATCTCGTCAGAAATTCAACCCTCGTACGGCGCGCCGTTTCGCAAATTCGATCCACGCCTCGGTTCTAGTCGGGCGGACGAGTCGCGACGGTACGTTTTCGCGCAGTCTAAGATCGCGCGAAAACCTGAGACGAAAAAAAATAAAATGAAGAAGAAGAAAGCGAAAAAATGTGAACGTGAAAAAAAAAATAAAATGAAGAAGAAAGCGAAAAAAATGTGAACGTGAAAAAAAATAAAATAAAGAAGAAGAAAGCGAAGAAAATGTGAACGTGAAAAAAAATAAAATAAAGAAGAGAGCGAAAAAAATGTGAACGTGAAAAAAAAATAAAATAAAGAAGAAAGCAAAAAAAAAATTAAACGTGAAAAAAAAATAAAATAAAGAAAGCGAAAAAAATGTGAACGTAAAAATAAAATGAAATAAATAAGAAAGCGAAAAAAATGTCAACGTGAAAAAAATTGAAATAAAGAAGAAAACCAAAAAAAAAAATGTGAACGCGAAAAAAAATAAAATAAAGAAGAAAGCGAAAAAAATGTGAACGTGAAAAAAAATAAAATAAAGAAGAAGAAAGCCAAAAAAATGTAAACGTGAAAAAAAATAAAATAAAGAAGAAGAAAGCCAAAAAAAAAAAAATGTGAACGAAGCTCGTGAATAGCTCGAATCAACGATTCGCAAAAAAAATTCCCTGTGCCGCAAAAGAATTCCGGTAAAAATAATTTTATTCGTAAACATTGACACGCATCGATTCGTCCTAAAGAGAAAAAAAAACGTTGAGCTTTATTTTTATTCAAACGTCGAATAGCTGACGAATATGAAAAAAAAAATAGTTGCTCGAAATTGATTATAACGTGAAAATGTTTCTTCGTTCCAAATCGGCGATTTCTTCGTCGTTGAAAATTTCACGCAGCATCCGGAATCTCGAAACGTCGTTGAGAGTCTTGGAAAAATTCGAGAAAAATAATCTCATCTGCACGTTTGCGAATTTCGGATATTTTTTTACTATTAAATCGGTTCGAGTTTCACTGGGGAATGTTTTTTTTTTTTGCAAGGAGGTATTGATCGGTTTGAAAAATCATCGACGTCTTCTGTTATCAAGAAAACAACGGCTTGAATAACGAATCCACTCGAAAAAAATTCTCCACGAATTTTTTTCCCAAAAAAAAAAAAAAAAAAGAAGGAAAAACAAAATAATTCGTACTCATTTTTCTTCTTAAAATTCAAATATCCGAGTTAATAATATCGGCGTATGTAATATCGTTTTCCTTATCGTCGTCATCAACGTTATCTCTTTTATTTTCATTGGCGCTGTAAGTTCTCTCTATCCATCCTTCCCAAACGTCGCTGACCATTTTTCTACAAGCTTCGTTTTCTTCCTCGATTTTCACGAGATTTCCATCCTCGTTGCTGTCAAAAAATCCGCTCTCCAATTTTTTTCCAAGAATCTTGACTTCCCGTCTCGTCCCCAAAATCCCGTTCGAATCCCCCGAATGCGAGTTATTGCAATTATTTTTTAAAAATCCGGATTGTCCAAAATTTCCACAATCGTTCGCCACCGAATTTTTCACATATTGCTCGTAATTTCCCAAAATTCTTAAATCCTGCAATTGCACGGACGTATTGTCATTGTCAGAATTTTTCGGTCCTAAAATCTTAACCTCGCCAAAACTCGGAACGTTTCTCTGATTGTCCCAAAAATTTCGCGTTTCATTCGTTCGATAATAATCCGTCACCCTAAGACAATTTTGCGTTCCCCGATGACCGATCATTTTAACATCCTGCGGTCCGATCGTCAACGAACCACCGGAATTCGATTCGTTGAATTCGTCAAAATCGTTAAATTTAATTTTTCCATTGAACGTAGAAATTGTTTGCAACTGTTGTTGTTGCAATTGCGTTTGATTGTGATTTTCCAAACCTTCCAAATGACGTTCGAGCTCGTCCTCGTCGTTCATAATATTCAATTCTTCGGTCAAACTTCGAGCCGGACAATTTCTCAAATAATTCATCGTATCGTTTAAAATTGACAACGAAGACGATTGATTTTTGTTTAAAATTGAATTCATCGTTAACGTTTGTGAATTATTTACAACGTTGAAATCGTGATTTAACGGACTTCCCATGGTAATCGGACACACGGGAATTGTTTCCAAACCCGGGGGATTTTTATTGGGAACGAGAATCAAATCGTCGATCTTCATTTGCGATAAAAACGTCATACCGTCGATCGTTCGATCGTCAAGATTTTTTGGATCAAAAATTCTTATGTCCTTGTCATCGATTATTTCGATACCTTCGAGTCCGATGGTTTTTTGTTGATCGTTGGATTGATCCATGATCATTATTTGATCTTCGTGATCGTCGATCGTTAAATTTTCTTGCGGATTCAAAATTTGTCCGCGTGAATTAACGATATCGAGATTGTCGACGTCGTCACCGTCGAGTATTGTAACGTCGTGAGAATTTTGTGCCATTAGATCACGAGCTTCGCTGTTCGTCATTACTTCGTAACGTCCGTCTTCCGTTGCACGAACGAATTGTATTCCTCCTTGAGCCGCGAGTTCCAACAGTTCGGTGCAATCGTCCGATTGGGAATTCATTGATGGGGTTTGAACGTCGGTGGGATTTGTTTCCGCGTCGTTTTGACGCGTTATCGAGGGGTTCGAGGGGTTGGCGGTGTGGAATTTTAGGGTTGATTCGGGATCTTGGAACGAGAAGTGCGAGTCCAAAGGAGCGACGAGACTTTCTGGATTTTTGGGGGAATATTTTAGGGTCAGACAAAATCGGGATTTTTGATGGAATATATGGATAAAAATGTATTAATTATTGCTTGGGAGAAATTAATTGATAGAATACGTGGAAAGTTTGAAAGAGAATTTTGGATTGGCTGACGATTGATGAATAAAAATTGATGAATCGTTAGGATGGAAAATGAATGTTAGAAGAAGAAAATTAATTGAGGAAAAAGAACGTTTTGGATCGAATTTATGAATGAAACTTTTGTGTCGTTGGCGAGAATTTATTGATAGAATGGATGAAGAATTGAAAAGATAATTTTGCTTTGGCTGAAAATAAATGAATGACAAATTGATAAATTGTTATTATGAGATAATAAATATTAGGAGAAAAAAAATAATTAATGAAAAAGAAAGTTTTGGATCGAATTTATGAATAAAATTTTTTTATTATTGGCGAAAATTGATTGATAGAATGAATGAAGAATTGGAAAGAGAATTTTGGATTGGCTGGAAATTAATGAATAAAAATTGATAAATTGTTATCATGAAAAATAAATATTAGAAAAAAAAAATTAATGAATGAAAAAGAACGTTTTGTCAACCCATAAGTGCAAATCCAATGAAACGACGAACCACACTGCGTTTAGAATTACATAAATAAACTTTTCAAACAGCATTTTGAATGCTGAAAATTAATAACCAAGATAAATAATAAAATATAATTATCTGAACTCGAATAATTGATAAATTGAAAAAATAGCATTCCAAATTGAAAAAATTCTATAAATCAATCACTGCTAAACGAAACCGAGTGCAAATCCAAACAAAATTAATAAATTCAAGAAAACAAAATATACAACGATAAAAATAAATAAAATTACCATTATCAAAAATCAATGTACGAAATAAAATTAATAAAAAACAAACAGCACTGCCATGCTAAAAAATTCTATCATAATCACTACTTAATAATAATCCACTGCAAAACAAAAATTGCAAATCGAGTAGAGTTCAAAATCTTTCAGTATCAAGAAAAAAAAATAAATCAATTTTTTTTAACGTCATTTTTAAATCCTAAAAATTTTATAATAATAATTATTTGTTAATTATTTACCGTGCTCCTGATCCGGACCCGGAGCTTCGACCGAAAAGCTTTGTTTCCCGTCCTCATCCAAGTTCTGAGTCACCGTCGCGACGACCGGAACTTTTATCTGCACGGCCTTAACGCCATCCTGATCGGCCGTCAGCGTAGGACTCAGAGTCATTTTTCCGACCATCTTCAAATCGTCCGCAGTCGCTGGGGTCAGTAGCTAATTTTTTTTCCCGTCATTTCAATCACAAACGTAAAATTAAGAATCATAAAAACACATAAACAACCCGAAAATCGGATAATAATGGCAATTATTTACATGTTTTCGAGTTCCAGCCGGGGAAATTCTGACCAACACCGGAATTCCTTTTACCGGCTTGAGCAGCGCGAACGGAGTTTGTCCCTCTGCGACCGCATTTTCCATCGCTTTCGTATCAATCTTGTCGATAACAATCCCATCTCCGTAATCCTAAAAACGGCAAAAAAAAAAAAAACAAAAAAAAAATCCCTCAAAATCAGATCGTAAAAAACAAAAACGCTTTCTTCGTATTTTTCATACCGTCTGAACGTCGCGAATTTCTTCCTGATTAAGTTTATCGCTCGGCAATTCCACGACTCTCACGTTTTTGCTTGAAAACAGAGAAAGAATGAACCAATAAAACTCTCATTCGAACGATTAGAAACGATAATAAAAACGATTTTGCCCGAATTCAATGCGAAACATTTTTTTATAATAGCCAACTAACTTTGATAACTTCGATAACTTTGATAACTTTGATACCAAACTATCTAACTTTGATAGATTTGATAACTTCGTGCCAAATTTTAGACAGATATCTCAAGAATTGCGCTAGCCACAGAGCGCACAGCAATTTTTTACACCTTTCAAAATTTTTTAAAACAAAAGCATTGCATGGATTTTTTTTCAGAATCAGTAACAAACATCTCCCTGTAGTCGTACAATCTTGTACTGAATTTGAGCTCGATATCTCTAAAATTGTGGGAGTTACAGAGCGAAATTAAATTTTTGAATTTTTTCAAAAATCGCGTAAAAACAAAAGAACTAGATGGATTTTTCTAAAAATTTAATCATGCTATGAGCCTTGAACCCTTTACACGTGTGACAAATTTCAGGTTGATATCTCAAGCCGTTCTCAAGTTGCGAACGTTTAACCAATGTTACATACATACACGCATACGCACTAGGGTGGTTCTTATTTGGGTCATTTTTTAAATGTGATTGGAGAGTGGTGTCAATCAATGGCAAGAAAAAAAAGAATTTTTGAGCCTAATTTGAACCTCTTAGTCCAACTCCTTCACCTTCCGAGAAGCAGGTGAAGTTTCCCGTTTAAAATACACGCAATTTTTCTCCATCCCGGTAATTATATTAGTGGGAGGACTAATTATTCTTGAAAAAATCCAATACTGTATGGAATTCACGGGTGTAAACCCTACTTTCAGGAAAAAAATATGACACATGGGTAATTTCATGCCACATTTACACGCACCTTCGCAACGGTCCCCGACGATCGTCCTGCAATTTATTGGGATAATTGTGAAATAAATAGAATATTTGAGAGTTACGGGACCCTACATTGATTGTGATCGTTCGGGAAGGTTGAGTCGAATGTTTTACGTCAATTTCGTTCCACTCGGCTCAGGTTTTATGCAGATTCATCAATTTTGAATTAAAAAAAAGAGTGAAAAATATAAAAACGACCCATACATGTGATATATTTTTTTTCCTGAAAGTAGGGCTTATACCCGTAAATTCCATATAGTATTGGATTTTTTCAAGAATAATAAGTCCTCCCA
The DNA here is from genome assembly GCA_963971145.1 of Sussaba pulchella. NCBI lineage: Eukaryota > Metazoa > Arthropoda > Insecta > Hymenoptera > Ichneumonidae > Sussaba > Sussaba pulchella. Next base: position 9,729,981 of record OZ020172.1, read on the forward strand.
CCAATATAATTACCGGAATAGAGAAAAATTTCGAGTATTTTAAACGGGAAACTTCACCAGCTTCTCGTAAGGTAAAGTAGTTGGACTAAGATGTTCAAATTAGGCTCAACAATTTTTTTTTTCCCGCCATTGATTGACACCACTCCCCAATCACATTTCAAAAATGACCCAAACAATAACCACCCCAATACACACACACACACACACATAAATCCGCACATTTTTCCCGAATACAATTCAAAAATTGTTCTCAACATTCCAAACCCGATTTCACGAACATCTCGAAAAAAAATCTCACCTATTCCGCAGCAAAAACAATTTTTCACCACAACACAGCTTCCCCCCTTCAAAATAAAAAAAAAAAAAATCCCACGAAATCGTCGATCCAACCGCCATGCCGAATTAATTTCCTCGATCGCAACAATTCGACCAAGAATTCGACTGTTAACTCGCCAACCTCGCCGACAACCCGAATTCTCCATCCGTTATCAATAACAACGATAATATCCAATAATTCCTCGACTCAATTCGTGATAAATTGACGTGAATCGTGGAAGGGGTTGAAAAGGGGATGGAGAAGCCCTCGATAGCCTCGAGATATTCAACCCCACGAGAAGGGGAATGGAGAAAACAGAGAGGGAGGGGAAGTTATACGAAACAATATATCGAGTTCAATATCGAAATTCTCAACGTACTTCCGCATGACGTTCGTTCCGATGATGCTAGCAACCGCGCTAGCACTCGAAGAAAGGCTCGACGACGTTTCCACGGCGTTGGAACGATCGTCCGAAGCTCTCGTAACGCTCGCACTCGTGCAATCGCCAACGGTTGTAGAATTCTGCGAGGTCCCGCGTTCGCCACGAATTCCCGAGTTATTACGATACTTGATACCGTGTTTGTACTCCTCGTGAGATCTCAGAGAAAATCTACGTGGAAATTCCATGCCGCATATGCCACAAGCGTATTGCATTTTTTCGGTATGCGCGTGGGCTTTTACTTTGTGACAAACGAGATTTGACATTTGATTGAAACCTTTGCCGCATTGTTCGCACTTGTATGGTCTTTCGTTCGTGTGAGTGAACACGTGATTACGCAAATTACCTGCGAATTTTTCGGAGAAATTGAAGTGTGGTGATTATTTTGTTTTTTTTTTTTTTTTTTTTTTTTTTTTGGGTTTGTTGGTGTTGTTTTCGTTGAGAGATTTTTTTTAAATTTTTATTAGTTTTTTTGAGTTTCATTTATTTTTTTTAAGAGATATTGGGTTGGCAATTAAGGTGATGTTTGCATATTTTTTTGGTTTGTCAACGTGGTCAAAGAACCTAATCTATATTGTTTTCTTGTTGTTCGGACTTCCACCTTTGATTTAGTAGAAAAAATTTTATCGATCAGTTATTTAGTTTCGTTTTTAGGCCAATTAGAAAATGGAAGAACGAAACGCGGATTTTTTAGTGAAAAACTACGAGAACGAAATTTGGCAAACGAATTTTGACACTGCCTTTTTTTTTAAGGCTTCATTCACATATAAGGCACGTGATATCGTTTATGCCTGAGATGTGTTTCTGCTTTTTCGGAAATAATACAATAAAATGTGTCTTGAAACGCGCGTCTTGTTCTTAAATTTTTAAATAGGGATGAAAACGAAACTAAATCGATACAATTTTTCTACTAAATTAAAGGTGGAAGTTTGAACAATGAGAAAATAATATAGATCAGGTGCTTTGACGACGTTGACAGAACGAAAGAATATGCTAAGATCACCTATTGATAAAATTCGCAATGACTTCGTTGCCAACCCAATATTTGGGGCGAATCGCGCCGTTTCGCCTGACTGAAATGATTCTATCCTTCCTTGGGGTCAATGATTTTTTTTTATTCTGTATGTTTTGGATCGTAAGACCTCACTGACTTTTTTAAGATTTTTTCGACCCTTCCATCCCCTCCTCCCACATCCCCTTACCGTTTTTTTCAAGAGTTAACTGCTATTTCGCCAATTTTGAATTGGATGAAATTTTTTTCCATATACTTTATCGAAATTGAAGATTTCTTTTTCATTAAATTTAAATCACGCTCGCCTTCATAATAGTTTTTTTATTTTTTCGAAAATTTGAAAAAAATTCGAGTTTTTTCGAAAGTTCAATATATGATAATGATTTTCTACTAAAAAAAAAAAGAAAAATAAAATCCCTCGTAAAAAAAATCGATTTTCCCATTATTTTCGATAGACAATCGATCTTTTCATTATTTTTTCTATGAATAACAATAATAAAAAATAATTTAAATAATCGATTGTGATTTTTCTCAAATTCACAAAAAAATAAAAAAATATTGGGAAGACTGTCGACATTTCAATTTTATTGAAAAAAATCTTCAATTTCGATAAGGTATCTGGGAAAAAAATTTCATCCAATTCAAAATTGGCAAAATAACAGTTACCTCTTAATAAAAAGGGGGGGGGGGAGGGGGAAGGATCTATAAAAAAATTGGTGAGGTCCGAAGATCCAAAAGATACTAAATAAAAATCATCGATCTCATCGGGAGATAAAAGAGAGAAAACGGAGCGATTCACCTGATATATTTTCTCATTATCATTCTGTCTTTATTCAGGTTGACTATTTATTCTTTAATTTAAAGGAAACATTGTTATTTTTTCAATTTTTTTGGGAAATTGTTTGATAGGATTGTGAGAGATCCATAGGGTTATCGGATTGGGATGTTTTTTGTGTCTTGTCGAACCTTTCTGGTGAAATCCCTTGCCACAAAGATGGCACTTGTGAGGTTTGAGCTCCGAGTGAGTTTTTCGGTGGGATATCAGGGTGGAAACTCTGTAAAATAGGAGGGAGAGGCGTCCCGGAAGGTATTTCATTCTCACGTAAATTTTAATAATTAATTTTTTTTTTTTCAGTGCCATTTCTTTTTTTTTCTTTGGTTTTTCTTTCAAAATTGTTGTCAGAAAATTTTCATCCTCGCACCTGTTGAAAGTTTTTTTGCAAAATTCGCAAATGTAGGGTCTGGCGTCGCTGTGAATGGCCTTGTGTTGACTGAGGGTTGACAATTGACGAAAAGCTTTGCCGCAAGCGTCGCATTTGAAATTTCTCTCGTCCGTGTGAGTCGGCAGATGCCTCATTAACGTGTACTGATGACGAAATTCTTTCGAACCTGCGATGGACACCGAAAAAATATAACAAAATGATAATGAATAACTGAAAAACTGAGAATGATGAACAAATTGTTATAACAATGATAATTGAAAAACAAAAAATAATTGTGCAGAATAAATAATAATATTAATGAGGATCAATTATAACAACTGAGGGATAAATAATTCTCATTCAGTAATTAATTTCTTCAACTCGATTAGTGTATCGTGGGGTCGAATCGGCTCAAGGCCTTAAAAAAGTACATGAATGAAGCTCAGAGTTTCTACCTCACCATGAAATTTTTAAATATGCAGTTCCCAGGATTTATTCATTATAAAAATAAGAATAAACAAATGAACTGCAGGAAAATGTGGGAATTTTAAAAATTTCGGCCTGGGTAAAATCGACCCCACGATACACCGATTGGGTTAACTTTGTGTCAGCGACTCACATATGCCGCACTCCCAAATTTTGAGACTTTTACCGTCCCTCTTGAGATATTTGACGAAATGTAATCTAGATCTCGGATCGTCCTTGTCGACGAGCCTTGGTCCGGTTGATGAGGGATTTACCGGTTCCATCTCGCTTATCGTTTGATTTGGATAAACAACGACGCTTTGATCTCCGGTGCTTATGCTCTGCTCCAATATCTGTCAAAGAAGTCAGAGAAAAAAAAAATTTTAAAAAAAATAACAATAATAATAATAATAATAATAATAATAATAATAATAATAATAATAATAATAATAATAATAATAATAATAATAATAATAATAATAATAATAATAATAATAATAATAATAATAATAATAATAATAATAATAATAATAATAATAATAATAATAATAATAATAATAATAATAATAATAATAATAATAATAATAATAATAATAATAATAATATTAATAATAATATTAATAATAATAATAATAACAATAATAATAATAATAATAATAATAATAATAATAATAATAATAATAATAATAATAATAATAATAATAATAATAATAATAATAATAATAATAATAATAATATTACAATTATTATAATTATTACTATTATTATTATTATTACTATTATTATTATTATATTATAATTATTATTATTATATTATAATTATTATTATTATATACATATATAATTATAATACGCATAATAATAATAATAATTATTATTAATATAATAATAGTAATGATTATTATTATTATTAATAATATAATAATTAATTTAATTATTATTCTTATTATTATATTATTATTATTATCTTTATTATTATTATTGTTGTTGTTATTATTATTATTGTTGTTATCATTATTATTAATTATATGTTACTGTAATAATATTAATAATTATTATTATTATTATTATTATATTTGAAGATATTTTTAATAACATTTGTGTGAAAAAATATAATTTATTTTCAATACTTTATACTTGAGGGACTCTTTTCCGAGCAATTTCGTGACCGTTCCATCGCCGTTGATAATTTCCGAATCAATTGCGGCGTCGAGATCCATGCAGTCGCCCTTGAAGATAGCTCGCTAAAGGAATTTCGTAATACGTATCCCGGTAATAATGTGATAATAATAACACGATAGCGAGGAATCTGTGTTTCGAAGGATGTATATTACTTGGATGAGTTGGTGCTCGTTGGAGGCAGTCGGGCGATTACCGCTCGAACTATTGGTACTTCCGGAAACACCGGAAGCCGCTGACCCGTCGCTACGACCGTCCGAACCGGAAGTTTCTTCGTCTTTGACGTAAACCTCGTAAACGCTGAGGTAATTCGTCGTCGAATTAAATGCCGAACAATGGGTGAACAATTATTCGAGCGTTAGAGGAAGTCGCAGCGGTTTAATTGATTTAACTGTTTTTTAATTTGATTTTTTTTGGGTTTTTCTAAAAATTGTTTTACCTGATGACCTCGTCCTGGTTGGTTCGAGTGAATTGTCCTTGTGCATCTTCGAACTGGGTGTCCCCTGATTATATTGATAGGATAATTAGACCCATACAGACGTGAAGTTTCATTAATTTTGAATAGTATTTCTTTTTTGAGTTGGAATAACGCGACCGAATTCACGTTTCATTATTTTTCAATAATATTTCTTCTCTTAATTTTAATCGGGTGACGAAATTCGCCTTCAATAATTTTTAAATGATATTTCATTTTTTTAATTTCGATCCCGCGACAAAATTTACGTTGAATTATTTCCCAATAATATTTCTTCCTTTAATTCCAATCGCGTGGCAAAATTCACGTTTAATTATTTCTCAATAATAAATCATCTTTTAATAAAAATCGCGCGAAAAAATTTACCTTTAATTATTTCTCAATAATATTTCTTCTTTTAATCTCAATCGGGTGGCGAAATTCACGTTTAATTATTTATCACCAATATTTCATTTTTTTATTCCAAGCGCGCGACAAAATTCGCGTTTAATTATTTCTCAATAACATACCATCTTTCAATTCCAATCGCGTGACAAATATCACGTTTAATTATTTTCGAACGATAAATCATCTTCGAATTCCAGTAACTCGACAAAATTCACGGAAAAAAAAAGTAAGCTTCAACGGTTTCGCCGAAGAGCTCGGAAATAAATCGTTTCCACGTATTTCCCCCACTCCCGGCACGGCCGGAGTGGCCAACGGCGAGCGGCTGACCGTTTCGGCCACGCCCACCCGGCAAACCTAACCCAATGAATTTGAAATGACCACGAATGACCGTTGCGCGGCGGGTAATTACGATTGCCCGGAAACGACGATTCAACGAGGATCGAAAAAATAATCCGTCCAACGATAAAATGTCAAACGCCATAACCAAAACGCGTGCGAATCAATTGAATTCAGGCTCCGAGCCGTTCGTAAAAATGTCGACCGCGCGCATCGATCGTTCACAAACAAATCAGTAAGGATTAGCCAGCTCTCGGCTTTTTCTCTGTCAGCCGGTCACAAATAAACGAAAACCGCCATTATCAGAGTTCATTTCACGATCGTTCAAAATGGCAGGACGCCCGGTCTCGGCCGTGTTTTCTCTGGTTCGTGTAAAAAAATAAAATAAAAATAATAATAACAATCCGATCGTTTGATTCGTCTTTACAAAGTATCGCGCGATTAACAAAGTAATCAACGTTTGACTTACAACCGTATCCTTGTAGCAGATTATTCTGCGACATCTCCTTCCGCTTGAATTCGTTTCTCAACGGCTTCACTGACGATCTGGCTCGGCCTCGATCCGCGGTGCACGGTTTTGGGACGAGAAACGACCGCAGCGCCACCGAGTTCGGGTAAGACGGAACTAATCGTTGTGCCGCGAAATTCAAATGAAAGATTCGTTTTAATTGACGTATGGAGATTGGATTGAAGGAGATTGAAATGGCGTTTATGTACTTCGTTTGAAAGTGGAAAGCTTTTTGACGGAAGTAAATGCATTAGTTCTTCTGAACTTCATGGGGACGCTGGCCTACGTGCAGCGGAAAAGGTTCGCTGTCGTCGCTGTGAGGTACATCCGGTATATACATAACCTCTGATTCGGAGATGATAACATTCATTTGCAAAAATGAGAACCAAAATGCGGAGGATATATTTTTGGGTTTATCTTGAATCGGATAATCTTGCTTTTTATATTTGTGAGATGGTGTTATATTGATGAAATGCTCAAAATTGTAAAAAATTAGTATAGCTTTCATAATATTTTGAAAAACGTATATATTTACTCTTCTCTGATTTTTTTATTTTCTATCATTTTGTATGAAAAAATTAACAAAAAATCGATTGTCTATAAAGAAAAATCGAAAAATTGAAATTTTGAAATTAACGCGAAATTTTTCAAAATCTCAACAAAAAAAAATAATTTAAATATTGGGAAAACGAGCGCCATTTGACTTTTATGAAAAAAAATTCGGACTATAGATGCCGTACTTAGGTGAAAAAATTCGGACAATAGATTCCGTATTTATGTGAAAAAATTCGCCCAATTCAAAGTTCAAAATCCTCTTCAGAAAAAAATAATACGGGGGAAAGGGTCTACAGAATCTATTAAAAAATCAGTTAAGTAGGATCCGAAAGGATAAAAAATGTATCATTTTCTGTTTACGATCAACCCCTTAATGTTCTACGCCGCTCCGTGGATCCGCTATATTTATAAAGATTTAATTGTTTCGTAAAATATTTTTCTTTTTCTACAAAAGTCGTCTTTTCAAGTTTAAAAGATTCCAAACAATCGGCCGAATCCTCTTCTAGCAATCCTTCATACTCTTCGTACCGATTTTCAAGCAAAAAAAACATATAAATCCTCAAATAGATTTGCATCCCGTAGATGCTCAATACTGTCGTTAAATCCACGATATTTGCTGAAAATATTCAAAGTACAAAATAAGGATCATTGGACAACTGAAAAAAAAAAAAAAATACGAGTTTAGAGTCAACCGGGAATTCCTCTTTGTCGGTATTTAAATGTCAACGTGGAAGCTCCACGTATTTCGATAAAGATGGCAGGTAGAGCGGTTAAATTCCATTCCCGTGTTCTTTCTTCCTCGAGCTGTCGTCTTGCCTCGCGTCGCTCCCGACGACTTCCTGCCGGAGATACTGTTCATTTCGTTCCGGAAATTGTACATCTCACGGCGTTAACGCGGCAGAGCATTATCTCCCGTCACGTTCTCGTTATTTCGTTAACCTTGTCGAGGTCGGTCGTTGGATGAGAGAGAGGGAGAGAGAGAGAGAGAGAGAGAGAGAGAGAGAGAGAGAGAGAGAGAGAGAGAGAGACGTGAAACGATGTCTTCTGGAGAAAATGGCGGCCCACCAACAAACCGCAGCATTTAATCACAGATGAGAGGGAAGATTGTCAATGCGATGATTTTACTCGTCAAGTGCGTTCTCGTTTGTCGACGCGCCATCTTGGCGAACACCGTCGAATCTAACCCGGGTTTTGGTTGATCGGAGAAGTTAATTGAATAACGGAACGAACTGCAATTTGAAACTTGCAAACTGCTTCCGTCGGATTTGAAGTAGCGGAGACTGAATCGGAGATCGAAGAACGACCGCCGGTTTTGTTTTTCTGTTTTTAGATGTTTATGAATTTTTTAAAACATGTTAACATTTTATTTTGTTCAAATAAACTTACGTACATTATCTAGAATATTTTAAGCGTGTTCTGTAATTTTTTTAACCATTTCGGAGGGATAGTTTGGTCCTGTAAGCACTTCGTTTTTACGCTAGTCGCGCCTACGACAGCATCGTGTACGTTTTTTTTCTTCACATTGCGTTGAGAGGACGTCGAGGTCATTTTTTTTAAATCTTTTTTTTAAATATTGTTCCCTGAAAAAACATTTCAAAGCGTAAATGTTTTAACGTGTTCGCGATTGAATTAAGTTCTTGTAGTATATAGTGCACATTTCCCAATTTTAATAAGCTTTGTAATTCACGGAAGAATAGTGAATATTGTTTTTTATTTCTGTTATATTGTTCCCTTAAAGATTGTATTTTAATTTTTCGTCCCGGGATATTGGCTTTGAAAAAAATCGTCACATGGTTATTTTATCGAGTACTCCAAGGGAAAAAAATGTTATCCTAATCGAAAACCTGCCGGGTTACAAGGGGTTGGTTAGCCTTGGAATACCTCATATACATATCAATGTTCATCTTATTATAACATTCGTTGATTACTAGTTTCCTTCAAAATACTATAGAGAAAATAATTTCTCCAATAAATAAAAGTTAAATCCCGTTATTATTCATGAAAAATTTATTTCCACCCCATATATTCCATACACATGGAATGGAATATATATATATATACATCCCATCGTATCATCAAAAACGCGTATACGGTTCACCGGCTCTCCGCCCGAGATGGCCGCCGTCGTCAACCTCGAAAACCCGAGACCAAGAAAATCGGCTCATCGGCAATCTTTCGACCATCCTCCAACTTCGTATATACGCTCAATCCGTGTGGATATCAAATTTCCACTCGAATCACTTCGTAGATAAGACGTCCAACGGTTAGAGAACAAATACTCCGGCGCGACAATGAAAAATCAAAACAAACAATTCCAAAAAAGTCTTTACGACGTTCCGACGAGCTCGAACGATGAAAATGGCGGCCACGTCGAGTGCAAACGAGGTGTTGGAGCGGCCGAGAGGGTGGGGGAAGATCAGGCACCAATGAGAATGCGACACCCGGTAGAGACTACGCAATAATGAGACTCGAGAGAATCCGGTTAGCCGAACAACGGAAATAACATTGAGCAAGGCCACTCGACGGCAAAAGCAGCGTCGGTAGCAAAGAAAAGCCACGTGTTTTCGGATTGTGCTTCTGCTTTTGCCCCTTCGGTCGGTTCGTCGTGCACGGAGACGGCACGGATTCATGAAGGGGGGGGGGAGAGGAAGAGACGAGGGCAATTCGGCCACGATCCAAGCTGCTCATATTCCCCGGCGAAGTTAGAATCGTGAGAGCCAGACGTCGAGGAATACGGAATCCGGACGAAAACCGAGGCAAGGAACAACCAACGAGGACTGTTTTCGAATTCCGGTCGCGCAACGAGAAGCTTCGAACGTACCCCCGCTACCAGTACGCGCGGGCTGCGTTCATTTCTGTACCCTTTCTCGCTCCGGGACTTCGGCGTTTGGGTACGAAAGAGACGATTGCCGCGGTACTCGCAGCTCGCCACGGGTCCGAACCCCCTCCCCCCTTCTCGTACTCGTCTGACTCAATTATTACTTGCCGCTGTACTTGCGTGGCTAGTGTTTAAGTTGTCCCACGGCTAGAGCCCCTCGTTCGAGCGCCCCCATCGCCACATAGCCGAAGCTCGACTTCTGATTCCTTCGCTACTTCTCCTATTCTCGCTCCGGTACTCGGTCCAGCATGCGGTTTAGCTTCGACTCTCTTTCTCTCCTCTCTCTCTCTCTTTCGCTCTCTCTCTCTGTCTCTCTCTCTCTTTCTCTCTCGCTTTCTCTGTATTTTTAATGTTATAATCCTAACGAAGCTATTATACCTATTTTGACTTGAAGTAGTACTAACAGTACTAAAGTAGTAAAGTAGTACTCATTAGTAGTACACTGAAATAATAAAAATATCGAATGAATCTCTCTCTCTCTCTCTCTCTCTCTCTCTCTCTCTCTCTCTCTCTCTCTCTCTCTCTCTCTCTCTCTCTCTCTCTCTCTCTCTCTCTCTCTCTCTCTCTCTCTCTCTCTCTCTCTCTCTCTCTCTCTCTCTTTAATGTTGTAATCCTAATTTTCATTGTAAACGAAATTATTATATCTATTGTGCTTTAAAGTAGTACTACAGCATAATAAAAATATCAAATAAAAAATCTCTCTCGTTCTCTTTCTCTTTTCTTTCAAATATTATAATCCTAATTTTCATTGTTAACGAAGCTATTATATCTATTTTGACTTAAAGTAGTACTAGTAGTACTAAAGTAGTAAAGTAGTACTTGTACACGGAAATGATAAAAAAATATCTAATAATAAAATCTCACTCTCTCTCTTTCTCTCTCTCTCTCTCTCTCGTTTTCTTCACATCATTTTATCCTCGATCGAAACCCTCCTAAAAGATGTCGCTACACATTGAAACAAGATTGAAACGCATTTTCTTCGTTCTACGTTTTCCGAACAGAGACGGGAACCGATAAAATCTTTATTCGATAGCATCGCACCTTTCATTGGTCAACCGGATTAATGTATCATTGTTTTTCGCACCCTTAAAGTGTATCGCAGGGTCTAATCGACCCGAGGCTTAAAAAAATGAAAAATATCATCCTAAAAATCGGGAAAAATTCATGAATGAAGCTCAGGGTTTCCAATTAACGATGAAATCTTGAAAAATGAAGGTTCCGGAATTTATTTATTATAAAAATAACAATAAACAATTGAACTGCGAAAAAATGCGGGAACTTTGAAATGTTTGCCTGGGTCAAATCGACCCCACGATACACTAATCGGATTACCAACTCGTAGTTTTGTTTTTTTTTCCTAATCGGCGAGTTCAATTTAAGACCGCAGAGCGCGATTATATTTTATTTCGTTGTAAAGAGGATTCTGACGTATGGAGAATGACTCAAGAGTAGATATATACACCGAAACCGTGTCCCGTGTATCGCTTGAGTAAGAGAAACGAAGGTTGCCGCGACTTTCAATAATTTAGGCCCGCGGCAGAGTGATTTAATGCTCCGTGTCTCCGACGGTTCCATTCCAGATTTACAATTCACCCGATAGATCTTACCCGAGGCAGTGGCGGATTTAGAGTTATCGTTGTTTTGAAGAGAAGAGGAGGAGCTGCACGATTGTTTTAAGTTACGTGAATTAGTTTTTAAGAAACCATTTAAGCGTGGAATGAGTAGAATTTAATTTTTCTAAGAGTTTTTACAGGCATCAGTCGCAAATTTGGCTGCATCGATCTTTGTGTCATTTTGTAATCGGCGTAAAAGCTATCTTTTATCTGGAACATTTTATATTTTTTAAAGCTAAAAACTGTCGGAAAAAGAGATTAGTTCTCGACACTCGATTTTGGAATGGTCAACAATTTGTTGATTTTTCTCAAACAAATCTTTCAGGGGTGATTCTACAGGCTACAGAATTTTGCGTACTGATTAATCGAATGTAACAGTTTATTCAATCAAATCATTTTCACCGAAATTGCACCTTCTGGAAGAAGGCACCACTTTATCAAGACATTATTTTCCATCAATCAACACAATTTTTTTTAAAATAGAAAAAGAAAGATCAAAACATTTTTATTCATCAGAAAAATCAACGATTTAAAAGACGAATCTCCAGCCAAGGTTTTAACACTAACCTTTTGCGAGCCACCATAAAATTTCCGAGACTTCCATCAGCTAACAATATTTATTTAAAAAATTGAAAAAGTTAAATTAAAATATCAGCATCAAAAAAATCTCGCGAAAAAAATCCACACCATCTATTAACCTCATTCAAAAGAAAAACGAAACAAAAACAATAATAAAAACCAACAATTCCAAAGCCCATCACCCTAGAAAGATCGCTCAATGACAGACTCGACGATCAAAGATTTAAAAAATCATCAATCATTTTCCATCATAAAACTATATCAACTTAAAAAAAAAAATAACTTTTCAAGCAAGCTGCAAAGCTGGCCTTTTACGACCCGCCATATACGTTTCGATACTCGCAACAATACCTTCCACATAACTAACGAAGCAAAATTTCTCCCAGCATCCCACTTCTTCCTCCCCCCTCTCCGCCCATTTCTTTCTCTCCGCGTATATCTCAAACCCGTCATGCCATCCAGTCGAACAAAATCGAGACGAAACTTTCATACGTGAGTGTGATCGATTCGAAAACAAAAGCCTAACAAGATAAACGATGGAAGAGTGTTGGCTCGTCATCTCCCATCAGACGTAACTTCACGACGGTCGTTCCCCAACGGCGAAGGAAGTGTATTTTGACGCTACGACGATGTCTGGCAACTCCGAGACTTGTCTTTTCCGGTAACCCGAGACCTTCCTTCCATCCGGTTTTCTCACGCCCATACGTTTCCACTCCTTCATCCTCCTTCCAACCCCTCCGCCACGTTCGTGATATTGATCAACACGTAACCAACTCTTAACTTCAGCCAACTGTCCAACTGTCCAAGAGTCCATTTCTACCTCTCTCTCTCTCGTGGTCCTTCGTCTCTCTATCCTATCTCGAATAATATCTTCGTACAAGTTGACGCGGGGAAAAGCGAACGTCGAACCGCGACAAATACTCTCTCTCTCTCCTCTTCTTCAACCCTCTCTCGTGTTCGATAGAAACGTCTTTCCCCACCTCCTCGTAGTTTCTCCGCGTACATTCAGTTTCGTCGGTTCCTTTTTGCTTCTCTTCTACTTCTTCCTCTTCCTATTCCTCACCCACGTCTCCTTCTTCTGGTACATTTATACTACACGAGGCGAGACTTCCTCTCGCGCGTTTACCATTCCACAAACGTGCGCGCTCCATACGTCGGAACACGCGAGACGATAGACGCGTCGCTCGCCCGGGCACGAGTGATTGGTTAGTTGAATAGAAAGAAAAAAAGGGGGGGGGGGTGCCGATAGTGAAGATATTTTCTACTGAATTTCTCTCGTTTTATTCGCTCTTCTATTTGCCAAATCAAATTTATTATGAACTTTCGCATTCGCATTGGAATATTTAGTTTCTTCGTACGAGGGGGGAGGATTTTTTTTTATCTTGGTGTTGCGCTGGATTTGATGGACGTCGATGGTTCGGGTTGGATACTAGAGGGGGGGGGGGAATATAAAAATCCGGAGATGCAATCGCTTGGTTGTCAGGTGCGAGGTTGGAGCCATTAAGAAAATGAAATTTGCAATTCTGATATACAGTCTGAGCTTTTATTATTTTTTTCCTTCATCCCCCTTTTTATCTCCCTCCCTTTCTACCCTTGTATTCATACTATAAAGCAGTACTCTCGGACTCGGCGGTGTTATTATTCGTTCGTTCCTTCGGAAGATTCCGAAAATTTTATAAAACGAATAGAGAAAAGCGCTTAATGAAAATCTAAAATCCGTTGAGAGAACGGTGGAAGGGTTGGAAAGGGGTTGGTAACTTTCCCCGGTGGATGGAAAACTACCGTCACAGTGGTGGCCGGTATTTCGTTTCGGTATCGCGACTTAATTGGTACGGAGTGCTATTTAATTAGGGCATTAGCTGTCCCCCACCATAAACCTTGATTATTTCGTTGGTTATATCGGAACGGTACGCGGGCGTTATAACGATAGCTTTTCCACCCGGAAACTCGGCAAGCCGCTCTCTGTCGAGTTCAGGATAATCCGCCGCTAATAACTCGTCGAATATAACGAGCCGCTATGTGAATTCTTCATCGCGAAGCTTCGAGGCCGTATCACGAGCGTAAACTAAATCGTCATGCGATCGCGTCGTTATTTTTCGATTGAGGGAACATTGTAGCCCGATGGCCCGAAAAATTGTCGAATCTTCGTGGTTTTTTTTAAAAATTTTTTCTCGGCAAATTAAATTAATAATCCGTCTGAATATTTCTGGGTGCGATTATGCGTGAAATTGTTTCGATGTTTGGGTTTTTAATTTTTGAAAAAAAAAAAGGTTTTTGACTGTTTCAAGATGGAGTCGCGAAAAAATGGCAGTTCTGGAAGATCCTAGTCCTCTGAAAATTATCTGAAACGAGATAAATGATCAATCAATCAGTATAAAAAATTCTATAGAGCGATATGGAAAATTTTTGATTCAGAAAAAATTACAAAATTGGCGACGATTCAAAATCTCGCTGTCGAGTCATTTATTTTGTCGCCATGGCTGCTCGTTCCAAAAAATTACGAAATTTTCGAAACAAAAAAAAGCTACCCCCCTGCTCCAAGCATCAACGTCACGACCGAAATGTTCAAATTTGCGACCGGCGGCTGTAAAACTCCGATTTTCGAGGCAAATAAAATATTTCTACTTCTTCGAATTATTCTTTTTACCAACAGTTTGATTCAATGCGGATTTCATCCTGAAACGGTCCCGTAAACTCGACGAGCCACGAAGAGACGTGGAATAAAAAAAGATGGCGGTCTATCGAATCGTTGTCGCGGGATGCAGCGAGCTTCTAAGGAATAAAAAAACAAACAAATCAAAGCAAAGTTGTAAGAAAGTAACAAGGCAAAACGCAGTGAGCGAACGGGGATTCGCATCGTCGTGGGTGAAGGGTGAGGGGGTGAAAGGCCAGCTTCCATTCCGGAAGGCCAATCTCGTGTTTCGGGCCGTTCGTAAGAGTCGTGGACGTCGTTGGCCGTAACGGTACGTGCAGCAACGGCACCAACGGCAACATCAGCAGCGGGAAGAAGCAGAAGCATCGCACGGGTACAGGTAAAAGCGATGGTATCCCTATAACTGTTGCCGGTGAAGCTGCGGGGATGGGTTTTTATCCCGGCCGTAGCGATGTATAGGTGGCGCGCGAAGCGAGAGAGCACAGACGAGGCAAGGCGTAAATTGTTAAGGCGAAGCCTCGCCTAGTTATAAATTAGAAAGAAGGCAATCTTGTGCCGAGCTTCTTCACGTTTTTTCTCACTCTTACCCCATCTCTGCATCTTTCCATCTCCCTCTCTCTCTCTCACACACACTAGCTCCAAGTCTCATTCCACTAACCTCACTGCTCTTTTTTTATACATCGCAATTTCTCTCTTACTCTCGCTGTAATACTTCTCGTTTCTTTATTTATTGTTTGCTTTTTTTCTCTTTTTTTTTTTTTCATTTCCTTGTACCCAGACGTTTTTTTGATCCTCAATATGGTTTGCCTCTTCTGGCACGGCTCGGGTTGCGCCTTATATCCTACTAATTTCTCGGACTACTTCCATCCTTGCGCTGTCTTTATTTTTGTCTCACTTTCTTCGCAACGATTTCCGGTCTGCTCGCCAGTTACGGGCGAGCCTAGGTCTTGGCAATGAGAAAAAAAAGAAGAAAAGGTCTGACGGTCGAGCTAGATTGCACCCGGAGACGTACGTTATAGCCTGTGTGAGAGATGTATTGCGGAAGATGTAGTACGGGGGAAGTGTGAGAGGGTTAAGGACTGGTTCGGTATTGCGGAATCCGCGCGTTTTCGAACTGCGCGGTTGGAAGGGCGTGGAAATATCGCGTGTTTTGACAGCCACGCGGTGCTGAGAAGAGCAAAAAGATTGGCGGAAGGTCAGAGGATCGCCATTGACCGTGGCTGTCAATATGGTCAGTGGAGAGGGCGTCAAAAAACGGTCGTGCTCATGAACTGAGGTCTGAGATGAAAATTCAAGGTTATGGCTGCTGTTTACTAATTTATAAACCTAATTGCGAAAATTTGAGGTACAATTTTATTACTTGGAAATGTCGATAGACCATTTAGTGCCTAACTCCAATTAATCAGGGAATAATAATAAATTGCAAATTCTGATGGCTATATGAGATCGATGACATCAACCATACGATCTGAACCGTATGAGATACGAATTACCAGTCACGTTTAGCCGAGCGAGTACAGAACAAAATTGCTTAACATACGAAGGATTTGGAATGTACATCAAGCTGAGTACGAAGACAAAAGTGGCAAGAAACTCGATAGAATCCAAACGAATGTTGGAGGAATAACTGAAGATGAGGAAGTTATAGATAAAATTGAACTATTGGAAGAATTAAGATGTCTTTATACTGATGTAAACTAGACATCAAGGATGTAAATGAAGCTCGTAGCAAAAGCTTATAACCGCTTCATCTTCATGAGAACCCTTTTATTTTACGTACGGAGCTGCCATCTGATTTTTTTCTGCTTAAAGAGCGTCGCAGCTGAGCGTTCAGTGATGGAACAAGATGGAGTCTCTATCGGCTAATAATAAAAGCTTCTTCCACGAGAATCAAACCCGGTAGCGTCATATTTCAATCTATCGAATGGACAACGCGCGTTTATCGTCGTCACTCTCTTGCTTCTTTGCTTATCAACCATTTTTTTTTCTATCGTCCAACCGTTCTCGCAAGCTTCTTCCTATTTCTAATATTTACAGACAATGTTCCACATTTATCGGCTATCAATCACGCGCGCCCTCTCCAGTCGGGAAACCGAACTCGGGTCGGTTTATAAATCGACCCAACCTTACGTCAATCGATGGCGCAGCTCGAAAGTGTATTTGAGACTCGATACGGGAATATAATATAATTTCTCGTGGCTCGTAGGGCTATTTTCGAGCCCCCTTAGAAACACAATGTACGCGTAATTAGGACGTATTTGCGAGTACTCCGTTGAAGAAGATGCTTCGATTTTTTTATCGGTGTAATTATTAGAGCGAAGCGCTTGAAGACAGCAACGCGAGTAAATCGATCGACTGATTTTCTGGTTATATTGTGTTTGTTCATTGAGTTTGTTTGTTTATGAGGCTGCGTTGCTCCAGCTCGCTGCTGCAAGATGAAAGTCCATCGCTGTGCTAATGGGAAACATGAAGGGACATTTTTAGTGTTGAATTTGTGTTGATGAAATTTCTTTTGAGAATAAACAATTCGAAAAATCCATGAGTTTACCTTCCTCAACCTAAACTTTATTATTTGGAACTTGGAACGCGTTTTTTTCGAAGCGTTTTTTTTTACCATGGTGGGAATTCTCAAAAAAGGAATTGTCAAGCTCTTTTGTCTGGATTTTGTTCACCCAATTTTGCGTCCTTCACATGTTGATGATTAATGGAAGAAAAACAATAAATATATCAATTTCCGTTCCGAGAATTAGAAATCTATTATTTTTCACCATCCATAGAGCTGTAACCGATGTTTCCAGATAAATAACGTTCCGGTGGAGAAATGCAGAATAGCAGAAATGTTTTTCAAAGTTTTTACACCGATGCGAAACATTTCATCGGAGCGTAGGTATTTTAATAATAATATGAACCCTCAATTTTCCAGCAAACAAGATGACTTTCCCCAAAAGTTCCATAATTTTCGGGACACATTGTGTATAATTACCGACATTTGTTCGAAGGCCGAATAGAGTCAGTGAGCAATGAACAAACCACATTTAGGTCCACTGTAGGTCCACCTTTCGATGTTACTACAACGTCTGCTCGCCATAAAAACTCAATATTCCATGCAATATTGTGAAACTCCCATCACTGCATATTCATGGAACATCGGAAAGGACCGAGAAATTTTTTTCCAATTGCCAAACACATTCTCTTCCATCTAAAAGATTGAAATTTCCGTAAACCGTTGAGGAACCGTCGATCCCAAGCTTCGTCCTACGAGTTACAACCGAAAAGAGCCTAAAACGACGACCAAAGGAGAAAGCGAGACGGTAACAAGGACGAGATACGATCGTACTACTCGAAATCCTTACACCGAACCGAAGATTCCCCTATTTCCGTTCAGTGGTTACGCCCATAACTGGTCAGCCCTTGGACGGCAAACGATTCTCAATGTAGCACGGAAAAGGATAGCCCGGAGAATCCACGATCGCGCGCGTTAACACGAGAATACGTCACCCTTCGTCCAATCTTTATCCCTAAAAGTAAAAGAAAAAAGGTTTTTAAACCGGTTGAAAAAAAAAAACGAATGAAATCCTTGCGGAAGGACGAGGTAGAGGCGGAGAGGAACGATAAAACGAATCCGCCCTTTCGAATTCGCGAAGCGTTAGAAGGTTTCTTCTCGCAGTTCTCGACGTTGTCGGGTTGTACGATTGAGAACGTCAGAATTGCGGAGCTTTCGCAGTCATCGCGAGCTCGTTTATTCTCACAAGCGCGTTTAATTCTCATCGTGTCGTCATCGAGACTGGAAGGATGTCGGTAAAATGAGTCGGGTTTCCGGAATGGGTTTAGACGGAAGCACTTCTAAACGCCTTGCGTCAAAAAAACCCCAGCCGTCAAAATATCCTGGTAAATAGAACTTTATGATACGCTGTGCGTAAAATGCGATTTTTACGCTCACTTCGTTGGCGTCAAACCGCGTTTGCGCACCTTGTGACATAAAAATTTGTACGATACTCGTGCGAAAAACGTTTTATTGACTCGTGTAGTTGCAACACCTTGCCTTCGGCTCGTGATGCAAACTCACACTCGTCGGATAAAATGTTTTTGTCCGATCCCCGTTGAAAAACGCGTCGTTTCGCGTATGTGCTACTGGCGCGAAAGTGGCCGTTTCCAGGGCACTCCGCCAGCGGGCGGTAAAGTTCTTTTCCGCCCGCTACTGCTGGACGGAAAAGATCCGAGTTTATAATTGTAATTTATATTTACGTCACCGGTGTCAAAAATCCTTCCATTTTATTTCAGAAGAGAATACTAAATAAATTTTCCAAGAAAATAATAAATTTCATGTTTGCTTTCCCTTTTGTTGATACAAAATCAAAAGTTGCATTTGGTCCAGTCAAGGGGGCTTCAACCCCCTGAAATCCCTCGTTTTCAACAAGGGTAGGACAAAAAGTACGGTGTGCAATACGGGCGGAAGGCAATTACGCCTCGGGTGGCAACTTGACACTCGGCGGAATTGTCTACTTTCCGCCCTTGATACACAATGTACTATTTTTCGCACTTGTATCATAATGTACTATTTTTGAAGACAACTTCTGTAAAAATAGACTCTTTTTCATGTACAACCTATAACCTATGCTGTAACTACTCGTGCACAAAACGTTTTCTCCAAAAACAACCCTGCCTGAACAACCTAGTTCGAAAAACTCTTGTAAGTATCTTTATATCTTTCAGAACAATATCAAACTGTCATTATCCGTTTCGATTCGGCTCGGGCTCAGTCCAGTACAGCTAATCGGCCCTGTATTGTTACCGGGTGGGTATTTGAAGGGCGTCGCTTTGAATATCACCATTCGAGTGTATTGCAAATGTAATATTTTCATTTCCTCGTATTGTCGTTATTGCGCATTGAGTTTATCTCTTTGTGAAATTGTATTAAATTAATCCCATACACTTGGTTTATTTATTTTTGTTATCCTTGACATTGGATTCGTCCGATTATCAGCGATAATGTTAATGAGTTATTTTGGCAAGAAAATCTTGTTAAGAAAATAAACGGGGGTTTTTTTTGGGGGAGTTTTTTTGGGAAGGGGTTTCATTGGGCGGAGTTTTTTTAGAACATGGTTTTTGTTGTCGCAAAGCGTTTTGACCAGGTTTTTCAGACATGTGCCCGTTTAAACAAAGGAGATTATATTTTGAAGGGTGCGTTGCGGGATTTCCCATCGGCTCGACGAGACGCGAGAGGGGTGAGCTCGAGCTCGGGCGATACAGGGTGAAACAGGGGTAGTAAAGTAGCTGCCGGGACGAATTCGAGGAGCGCCATTTGTTTTCTCGAGCTGACAGCGCGAACGTTACGACGCGACTCGACTCTACGCCTGTTGTTTCTGCAGAAGAGAGGATAGGAGAGCCGATCGCAGACCATTTCCCGTCCCAGGCAATTCGGTTCAAGTGATTGGATATGTACGGACACCGAGAGGGGCGTCGCAGTTTGGTTAGTCTCGATATCAAAGTGCCTAACCGAGAATTATATTTCCGGTACACGTGAGAATTATGACAGCTACATGGGCGTTTCCCCCGCATGGAAATCAATCTTTGGAATCCTTTTAGCTTGCGACGTCGTGATTTCTTCAAACGATTCGTATTTCCTTTCTCCTTTTTTTTGCGTCATGCTTCGACGCTGTTATATCGAACCCGACGATCCATTTGTTTTTATTTATTTCGTTGAACTTCCGGGGAATTTGTATCGCCGACAATTTCCCAGAAATGTTTGGAGATAGGAAAAAAATTGAAGTCCGTTCTGCAAGGATATCCGTTGATCCACTTTGGATTTCTTATCAATGAAGCTCTCTCAAAACGAAGGACCGAAAAATCAAAAAACGATGCGGTAAAACCATTTCCGGACGATTTTGACCGTCTTAACGTACAAATAGTGATAAAAAAATTTCACGAAGACAAAGTTTTCGTCGTGAACAAGCAAAACTTGACCCAACCCAGTTATTCAGCGTTTTTTTCAGGGTTTTCAGCTCGCGTGCATGAATCCACCGCGCACTTCACGATTATTAGTGTCACACCTCTGACATCCAATCCATTCCCAATGATTTTTTTTCCCCCCCGTTTCTCATCCCTATACTTTTTTTCCGGCCTGTGTACAGCCTCTGACGTGAATGAATTTTAATATGCATCGACGTACGGATAGAGGGCACGGATATCACTACTACTCTGTACACAGTTGGGCCGAGGGTCAACCCCGGTGCCGTCCGAGCGGCGTGCGTGATAAAGACTAATGTAAGCAATCACCCTCGGGGTGGAATGGCTCGGCGGGGGGGGGGGGGGGGGGGGTTCGTCGGAGGACGGGTTTTTAAGTGGATTGGTTTCATGAATAAATTAGAATTTAATAAGCGGCCTTTCGGCCCGAAATTTTCAAAGCTACATTCCCACCCTCTCCATCCTCCTCATCTCCTCGTATGCATTCTTCTACTGGAATTCGTGTTTTTTTCGTTGAATTTTTTTTTCATTACCTACGGCTAGCTTATTAATAATTGCCACGAGAGGGCGGGAACGAGGCGCAACTGCACTTTAGAGTTGGATGTACAGCGGCGTGGCAAGATGCACTCGGTGGGGAGGTTAGGGGACCCGTAGGAGAGATTTGGGGTTGGAGGGTGCGGCGAGGCCTTCACGTCCTGCACTGAAATTCTTCGAAACTCCTCGAAAGTAATAGACGTTCACGCTCTCTTTCTCTCTCTCTCTCTCTCTCTCTCTCTCTCTCTCTCTCTCTCTCCTTCGTCCTTCCTTCCTCTCGCTCACCCCCTCTTTCCATGTCCCTCCCTCTTTGGCCCTAACCCGCTGCCGTCTGTACATCTCGCTCCCTTTTTGTTTCTACCTCTCGGCCAGATCCCGAAGCGCCGCGAATTAGATGTTAGATAAGGCCCTCGGCGCTAATGACTGGAAACTTTCGAAACTCCAATTACACCGAGCCCGAGGAGAATCCCGAGCGCTCTCGTGGTTCTACAGTGCGGCTTTGCCGCGACTAAGAGCGAGAGAAAGCTCGACGATCTTTCGTCCTTCCTCCGCAGCATCCCCGCAGCATCCAACCCCGTGCGCTGAGGGGGTGGGGGGGGGGGGGGGGGGGGGAGGACGAGAGCAAGAGATACCGGCGAGGTTTATGAGAAACCGAGATTGAAAAGTCCTGTAGAAGAGAGAAGCAGTCTCTCTACCTGCGGTTGGGGCAATTCGGGAACGTGGGGGATGGGGAGAGGGGGGAAAAAGTAGATAGTCGCTGTTGGGTAGTCCGACGGTTTTACCTGGAGATGGTACAACGGTGGGAAAAAAGTTTGCAAAAAATTCTGGATACATTTATTCGGGTTATTACGCTTTTCTTTTTGTTTTGTTTTGTTTTTTTTGTCCTACCCCTATCTGAATAACGAGGACTGGCTCGACTCGACGGTTGGACGCGAGTTCTCCGGGCGACGCGTCCGGCGCACCCTCGAGGTCGAAACGACTTTGAAATATTTATGGATGGAATATACATTGGAGCTTGTGATTTTATTGTCACACCTTATGGTATTGATGTCGTTGAGATCGTGGAAACGGTACTTTGATAGTTTTCCGTAAGGGTAATTTAGAATATTGACATCCGCGACCTTTATGACTCGATCTTAAGGGAGAGTACCCCAGGTATGTCAATTAACAAACAGAAAATTATGAAAATTTGCAGAGATGTCGCAACACTTACAAAAATGACTCAGTAAAATTTTTGTAATCCTTGGTTGATTCAAAAAGAAGATATTAATAATTTCCTTTTGAAGCACTTAACATGGGGTCTTATGGGAATCTGTGATTTCGACGCAGCTTATCATTCATTACGTTGGAACTGACAAACAGATTTTGATAAAATTTGAAGGAGATGTAAACGAATATCCCATGAACATTTTACTTTTTCCAAAACATGTGAAGCTTAATTCTGTTAGGAGAAATAGCTAAAAAGAGACAAGATTTTTTAGCAATTCACAAACATGGCAACACTGCAGTATTATAGGTTATGGCGCTTCATTCAAATGTGAGTTACGGAACTGCAGCAGTTTCGAAACCGTAAGAACATGTCTAAATTGAGTCAATGATAGAAGCATAGTATTTCAAAGAAATGGTTCTATATATATAACAAAGATTTTGTAAGTATAATGCGTCAATTATTTCTCAAATTATAGGAAAACGGGAAAGGAAATAAAGGGGAAAGGAAATAAACGGGAAAGGAAATAAAAAATAAAGGGAAGAGAATTAAGAATTGAACTCTATTGCCAATTTCAATACTTCAGATTACATTATTATATGTATTATTTTTTTCAACATTTATTTTATAACTTTACAACAACATTCAATAAAATATTTTTAATATACGTAAGATAAAAATTCAGTATGCACATAGAAACCGCGTCCTGACTGATTCATTGTCTCATACAGAAGTATTATACTTGTACGCGACCGCGTAAACTAAAGCCTGGAATGCGGTGTTGCCAAATTATACACCACGTTACTCAAGTAGCATACTAAAATTCTTTGACTCACCCCGTACCGAGGATACGTCCTTAAGGACCAGAATCGTGATTCTTTCGCAAAAAAAAAATGATCCGACGACGTGAAATTGCCATCAGCCCTTTGGAAAAAATATCACTCGCGGATTCTGCACCCACCCGAACCCTCAATGACACCCTAAATGCAACGCTGAAACGAGATAACGCATCGAGGATCAGTTTTTGCAGCTCAACGATGTTCCGCCAAAGGTCGATTCGTGTCAAGACTTCCAACAAGGTTTTTGTTTACAAGGGTTCGATTCTGCCAGATTCTGAACCCGTTTGGAAAGGGTTCAAAGATAAAGACGACCCCGTAAAGGTCAAATTTGATCCCGGATCCTAGAGATAGGTTGAGTAATCACTAGTTTTTGCCATCCAAAGGTTTTTATCCAAGTAAAATAGTCTCAATCAAGCCATAAGATCGAACATGGCGGCTATACAACCAACGTCGGTGCTTCCCTTTCTTCATTGCCTTCGACCGTGCTCTCTCGTATTCTCGCTGATATATCCCCGACGTCGAAGAAACGATTTGCGGCAACGTATTGCCGGGTCATTAGGGAACGGCCGAACACACGTGAAGAATATACAGTGTGATAGCTCGAACGTACGATCTCGTACGGGGTTACTAGCGAAGTAGTTAAATCCATTCGTAAAATAAAAGCTCGTCTTTACGTCTCTTTCGTCCAACGCCAGAAACGATTTTCCTAGCGGTTGAGTAGCCGTCTTACGTTCTTTCACCGGTATTCCCTCAGTGCCTTTGGAATTCACCCTCGATTCGTCGACCATCCCTTCGGCACTTAAACCATCACCCCCTCGTCGACCGTCTCGAGACCGGGCCAATGAAGTGGGCCCAAATCACTTTACCGCGGACGTTAACGTCGTCCCTGAATCTTATTTATTTATCAGGCAAACGGGGACGTAGGGAGGGGGGGGGGTGGAGAAGAGAACGACGAAGGCTAATGTCGACCTCGCTATGGGCAACAAAAGCCCATATTGCTGCCGGCTGGGCTTTCTTGTCTTCTTGGGTAGAACGAAGTAACCGAATATGCTTATTAGGGTGGTTGTTATTTGGGTCATTTTTTGAATGGGATTGGGGAGTGGTGTCAATCAATGGGGGGGGGAAAAAAGAATTTTTGAGCCTAATTTGAACCTCTTAGTCCAACTCCTTCACCTTCCGAGAAGGAGGTGAAGTTTCCCGTTTAAAATACACGCAATTTTTCTCCATCCCGGTAATTATATTAGTGGGAGGACTAATTATTCTTGAAAAAAATCCAATACTACATGGAATTCACGGGTATAAACCCTACTTTCAGAAAAAAAATATGACACATGGGTAATTTCATGCCATATTTACACGCACCTTCGCACCGGTCCTGGACGATCGTCCTGCAGTTTATTGGGATAATTGTGAAATAAGTAGAATATTTGAGAGTTACGAGACCCCACATTGATCGTGATCCTTCGGGAAGGTTGAGTCGAATGTTTTACGTCAATTTCGTCCCACTTGGCTCAGGTTTTATGCAGATTCATCAATTTTTAATTTAAAAAAAGAGTAAAAAATATAAAAGTGACCCATACATGTGTTATATTTTTTTCCTGAGACTAGGGTTTATACCCGTAAATTCCATATAGTATTGGATTTTTTCAAGAATAATTATTCCTCCCACCAATATAATGACCGGGATGGAGAAAAATTTCGTGTATTTTAAACGGGAAACTTCACCTGCTTCTCGGAAGGTAAAGGAGTTGGACTAAGAGGTTCACATTAGGCTCCATTTTTTTTGTTTTTAACATTGATTGACACCACTCCCCAATCACATTTCGCAAATGACCCTAATAAGAACCACCCTAATGCTTAGGTGTATACGTGTGTGGTCGTGTAGGTAGTAGGTAGATTTCGCTCATTCACCACCTTAATTATTTACACCTTCTCCCACCCTGTGTTTACCCCTACAGCGACCTAACTTCCCATCCGGTCCATTCCAAGCGCCAACCGCACACCGCCCGTTGTCTAATCACTCTTTTTCCGTCCATTCCTCGCCCCTCGGTCCCACCTTGAGGCTGGCGACGAGTGCCAAAGCCCTTAATGGCTTGTTTGGAGGTCTGCCTATTTCGTTGGTAACTCGGTGCACTCGCCGTTGCGGTTACTTCTTCGGTTATCGAAAAATCAATGGCCCAGTCCCGGTGGAGAATGCGCACCCTTCTTACTCCTCGGGGTTTAGACACCCTACGCGAGAGATTCGACTTAACGGGGCTTAAGGCAGTCTTCTCGTGTGTATACGCGTTTTTGAGGTGATTTTTTGGGAATTAAATTTAGAAGCACCGCTGAATGTGCATTGTTGGTATTTCTCAGTTGCATTTATACATGTTTGAAGCGACGTGTTGAATTTTGTCAAAGGATTTTATTGGGAATTTTGCGAGATATTTGATGTTGCGCAGGTCATGGCAGGGACGATACTTTATCGACGAGCGATGACGTTGCGGTCGTCCTGGTCATCTAAAACAATTTTTTTTTTTTTCATTCTATTCTTTAGGAATGTGGTTATCGTTCGGCCATGTGATAAAAATTGTAAGAAAAATTTACAAAACGGCGGGGTTTCAAAAACAATACTCTGATCTTCACGATAAAATGTTTACTTCTCGTGGCCCGGAAAAATAGTAATTACGAAGCAATAAGAATAAATGTGTGGTCGAACGATAGCCCGACATGTACTCTACATGTGTGCGAAATTGTAAGTCGATCGGCTCAGTAGTTTCTGAGAAAAAATGCACGCTTGGTTTGAAAAATGTCATTTTGAAAAAAAACATGTTCAAAGTTTCTTTATCGGTCGACGCGTTTAAAAAAAATACTTCAAAATGTTAAAGACACATTCTTAAAACCCCAAACTGTAAGAATACGAGAAAAAAAAATTTTCTTTTCGCCAAAAACATTAAAAGGCTGCCTTAATAAACCTCCAGTCGGGGACTTCAACCGTAGGAAATTAATTCGTCGATAAAAATAAATAAAATGGCAATAATGTTCTTCGAAATCTTTAAATTCTACGGTTATCATAACCAGCTGCGGGAAACACCGTTTTCCGAGTGGTTTTCTTCGAGTGTCGGAGGCAAGGTCGGCCAACGTTCGCCACTTCACCCGGCAGCCCGCCATTTTTTACGACTCCCGGACTATCGTCTAAATCAAACTTACTGCCAACCAACTCGCGAGGGTTCAAAGCCGAAGTAAAAGTAACTCTCCTAGTCTTTCTCGTCTTCGTTTTCCACAGCCGTTCCAATTCCTCTCGTCGTACGTTAAACTGCCGTTTAACCTTCTGGTTCTCCCTTTTTTCGGGAACCTTCTTACGGTGTCCGGCATTCGCAGAGACGTAACAGATAAACTTTTGATATTTGAGGCCGATTTTTACGGGCAAGCAACGTTTCTCACCCTTACGGGCGTCTGGCGCTGCGCTCTTCATGCTCAGACAGGTATAACCGCTTTTCATTTGGAGTTATTTTTATGCCTCCGGTAGCAAATTTTTATTTTCTTAGGGTAAAAACCCACCCCCAACCCCTTGGTCGTTCTACCTACCCTGCTTGACGAGTTTGGCCGACATGTGTTTCCTCGGAATGGACCTTAAAGGTCGCAGCCTTAATTTTTCTAACATCTTCTCGTTTGTTGCGACTGCAACGAATTAATTTTAGGTTGGGTAATACATTTTTGTATTTGTTGTATTTTTTTTTCTCCGCAAGTTTGTGATTTTTTGGGTAAAGTATGGATATTAAGGTGACCGGCATGCGTCAGGGTCGGAGTGTCTTGCATCTGTAGAATCCTTAAACCTTAAAGGTCGCAGCCTTAATTTTTCTAACGTCTTCTCGTTTGTTGCGACTGAGAACGAATGAATATAAGGTTGGGTAATACATTTTTGGGCTTGTTGTATTTCTTTCCCCCGCTGGCGGCCTCGATCGGACCATGTTAAGGGGTGGCGCCGGATTTTCAAAGTTTTCATGGTTGAAACTTTAAAAATGTCGCCAGCTGCTTCCGTCACTTTTTGACTGCCCCAAAAGACGAAACAAAACAAATGTCGAAAATGATTCTTTTCCCTCCTGAAACTTCCATTTCAAAAACCTGAAAATTGATCCAAATCAATAAATTCAAAAAATTAAACACGAAACATTTTTTTCAGAGCTAGAAAAAAAAATCCCGAATACAATTCTATCCTTCACTAAAAAAATCCCATAATTGCCAGAAATAAACAAAATGCGAAAAAAACCCGAAAATCAATCGCACAATCTAATACAATAAAATATCGCCGCTACATTCGGAATACCGACGTTTCTAATACCCTCGAAAAGTCGTTAAATAAATGAATAAACGTAACCGAGTTACGTCGAGGACAATCCAGTACAGAACTCTGGTTTTAAAAAAAAAAAAAAAAAACAAAAGGAAAAAATGCGGGTGTTATCAGCCAGCTGAGTGGGTTCGGGTTGGGAGGGAGAGCAATTTTTAACAAGAGTGGACAGATGGATTCAAGTGCGAACGCGTTATCCCGCGCTCTCGGGCTTCCTCCGTGAATTTCTGTATTCGAGTGTTCGCTCTGTGCGCGGTTGCTGAGCGAGTGCCACTCGAGTTGATGGCGTCAGCTGTTGTTATGTACTACTACTGTGTTGCCAAGTGCATCTATCGCGCTTTATCTCGAGAATGTGTGAAATCACGGCGTCTTTCCGGTTTTCCGGGCGAGCGCCGGGCTCGAGGCTAGAGCGAGGACGAGGAAGAGAGCGAGGGCGGCGTAAACGCGCTGTTAGAGAAGGGTCGCGCCTTACCCTATCTGTACCCTACGACTTTTCACGGTGCTGAAGTTATCAGACTTTCTATTATAAACACGCAACAATTCTAACCTCACCTACTCGACCTGGCACTTGCTTTCACCGCGAAAGTGAATTAGCATTGAAGTCGGTTTCGTAGATTATTTCGACGATCTCGTACGAATGGAAATATTGTGTCCATTATGCCATTCGATAATAGAGTTTCCCTCGCGGATTTCCACGACGATGAATCAGAGAAATATGTATGGGGTGAATCTCGACGTTTCGCTTGGCTGACACCCTTTTCTGCCTTCATGTGGTCGATGACTTCTTTTTTAGGATATTCGGTCTGTTATCTTCGGACCTTACTGATTCTTTTTTAGATTTTTTTAGATTGAAATAGCGCTCGTCTTAATAATAATAAAATGATAATAATAATAATGATTAATAAATAATAATAATAACAATAATAAAACTGATAATAATAATAATAATAATAAAATAATAATAAATTAGGGATATAATTACTATAATATTATATAATAAATTATGAATATAATTACTATAATACTATAATAATTTAATATATTATTATAATGATAAATTAATAATATCAATAATTAATAATTATTTATTTTAATAATGATCACAGAAATAATAATGTCTGTCGAAAATAATCGAAAAGTCGATTTTTTTCAAGCTAGATTTCTTTTTTTATATATTGTTAGATCGTTCTTTAAAACCGTCGTTTCAATTAAATCAATTGAGTCCTCCAATCAGAGTTACTATCATCATTTTCATTATTATTCATTCATCATGATGATTATTATTAGCATTATTCAAACGCTATAGAATCAATATTCGGTGCCATCCCCGCAATATAACCCCCAAATGGCGCCCGAAAAAATAGCGAGAAAACAACCAAATCGTAATGAACCGGAATATAAAAAAAAATGAAAAAAGAAAAAAAAATACTTTTTGAATAAATGAATTCTCGTGGATGGAGTACGTGAACGATTGACCGATGACCGGTACTCGGTTGAATGAAATTTCATCGGTCCGGCCTCCAGCGTATTAGCCCGAATTAAAAGCGAGGCACGGCATGGGGGGAAAAAGCCCTCGGTCGTTTTTTTCCTCCCCCTCCCCCCCTAGTATCACACGTCGACGGCCAGCCGGTTTGAATAAAATAAAAGAGTCCGGAGGGAGGCAGATCGAGAGCCAGTGGAGAAAAAAAGAATAAATCATGTTTCAATTCGTAGAGGCACGTGTAAAGGGGGTGTAACAGTGCACCGGGACAACTATCGCCTATCTTCATCCCTCTTCCAGCATTTATCTCTCCATCTCTCTCTTTCTCTCTTTCCTCTCGCTGTGTATTTAACTAGATTTTAACGGACTCGCGGGACAGAACCCCGAAACGGTCGATCAATGTCGACAATTTTCGTGGCACCGGATAGGCCGACGTCATCGACTCGACGTAAATGGAGGATGCAGGAAAAAAAAATACATACACACGTACGCGCTATAGGTTACGCTGTGGGTAACGAAGTTCGGAAAAGCGCGCGGAGCGGACAGTGAGTGGAAAGCCGGAATAAACTGTACGTTGATCAAGCAAAACGAGATCGAGCTTCGAAATAAATGTGAATGAACGAGGCAGGAATGCGAGATGGGAAAAAAAAATTATGACGAATATAAATAATTATACAGAAGATCGATGTTGGTTTTCGAGTGTGGGTCTTCACTTACCTTCGGTCGATAATTGAAGCCGGGATAGGAATTGTACGGTGGCCCGAGTTGCGATTCAAACCGCAAAAAAGTCTACGTCTCGTATCGAATTATTAAGAAGACTAGAGAACAGGAGACCGAATTTTACTAATGAGGGTGGGACCAAATATGGACGCTTCAGATGTCGCGGCGGTTGAGCGAGGACCGACCAATGAGATACTCGCATCGACCCGGCTAGTTCGAGTCACCCGCGAGGATCTCTACGGCCAAAGCATTCCGAACTATAACAACTATTATAGTTAAATTCTGTGTATGAAAAAAAAAGCTGACGGTATATTTCTAACTGTCGAATACTCCAAAATTGTATTAATCACAACTTACAGCTCTAACCAATTTGCGTATAAAATGACAGCGCGTCTCACACAAGGGTTATGTTCGTTTGCTGTGCACGAATCTGAGGGCAGCTTGGCAAATGGTGAGCATGATAGCACCGCATTGGTCGGTCCTCGGTATACCGCAGCGCCACCATGGCGGCCATATATAGGCCCACCTCGTTCATCAGGTTTGCATAGGAGTTCGGTCTTCTGTTCTCTAGTCTTCTTGCGAATTATACGTACACTGAAACCTCGATTACCTGAACGCTTGGGCTCGGTCGAATTTCGATGCCGATCGTTCCCGGAATTCGTGGGGGGTAATTCAGGAGCGTACGTGCGTAAGATTGTTTACCTCAGTCTCAAACGTTGTATATAATGGTTTTCTGCTTTATCGACCTAACATAGCACAAAATGGAACAGTGTCGTCGGGAAAACATCATGACGAATGTCAACGAATGAAAATAAGTGTAAATCAGAGATTGACGAGAAAAAATGGCGGAGTTTAGCCCGTCCGAGTTAGGCCCGTCCTCCCAGTTATCACAGCTTTGCTCGGAGTCGAGCTTGCTCGAGTCTGCAGGGAGAAGATTTTTACACGACCCTTCGCTTATCCGG
Source organism: Sussaba pulchella (assembly GCA_963971145.1). NCBI lineage: Eukaryota > Metazoa > Arthropoda > Insecta > Hymenoptera > Ichneumonidae > Sussaba > Sussaba pulchella. The sequence goes on from OZ020172.1 coordinate 9,760,611, forward strand.
AGACCATTTTGGTTGTCATTGTTCGTGTAAAAATGATTTTCTCTAAAACCACGCTCATCTGAATCATTTTATTAAAGTCTTGCAAATTTGTCTTGCAGTCATCGCTACACGTTTCCATCGTTCCAGCCCTTTTCTGGCAAAAAAGAGGGGAGGGGGCACGGTGATAACGATAACGACTGATAAGCTATTGGCTATGGAGGACTCGTGCCGGGCCAAAGAAACGACGATAAACGAGGGATAAAAAAGAATAGCTCCCGGATAACAGGACGGATAGGGGATGAGGGCCGGATTCGCCCAGCTCGTACACCCGCTTGTGTTTTCACGTACCACGGATATCCTGGAAAACGGGGTTAGGGTACGAACCATAAACGCACGAGTGCCTACCGATTATCGGAAAATTCATGATTGATAAAAAAAAAAAGAAAATCGTGAAACGAAACGGTTGAAGGGAGAAACTGGAGAAAAATACGAAATCCGGGTGACATCGGGTGTCACGTGACGTAGCCCTTTTTAACGTTCTTCTCCTGGTGGAACTACCCCGTTCCTCGCTCGTGCAACGCCCTTCGGTCTCGTTAATCCAGATATAACCCCCTCCGACAGGAAACGAGATTCCGGGCGTGAGTTTGATGCTACTAAAGCTCTGAATATAGCCGCGAACAGCTCATATACACGTATAGGAGAAAGGGCTCGATCGAAAAGCTCCCGATAATTATTTTTCCCCCCCATTACGGTTATCCACTATTTACTTCGTTCGTTAATGCGTGGACGTTCGGATAAAGAAGTGACATTGACCCTAGATTGGTCAACGTTTGAGGGATTCCCCGGCGCTCATTCCTTTTTTTTTATCGTAAACTATTGGCGCTAAATTTTTTGAAAAATCAGAGTTTGTTCTTCGACGCTTTAAGAAATTAAACAGATTTTTTTTTAACCAAATAAAACGATTAGGATGAGCTGACTGAAGTCGTTAAGTCGCATATGATCATCAATATATGGTTAAAAAATAACTTCAAAGAAAAAATAATAAAATAGGGCAGTTTATCATATTTTCGTATTTTCTCGTATCATCTCCCCCTTAATCAGTTCAACATATCAACCATCTAGACGAGTCAACGCAGTCTTATCAATGCCTTTCATCTTTGCTATAAAAACCATCTTAATCATCTCAATAATATCCTCTGCCTCCCTTTCCAAAGAAACCTTCGACATTCGCGAAAGACTCAAAGCTACAAAGTCAAATGTTAATTATAGCAACAATTGTAAACAACGTTCTTCGCGAAACGTCGAATTCTCGTACGGAGGAAAACAATTTCTACGACTTGAATAGATGCTTCAGAGTGGTGCCAAGACTGAGAAAATAGTAGTTGAGCATCGTATAAACACAGCTCGAAGCGCGTCTAGTCGAGCTGATCTCATTTCGTGATTGCTCTACCCTCCCCCCCTCCCCTTCATCCCTGTCCCTCGCTACCCCTCCCTGGCCACCCTCTGCCCCCTGGTGCAATTGTTTCATTGTTTCCCCGGAAATTAACGAGCCGCGGTTTCGTTGGTTCTGCCGATGCGTTCGCGAAGTCACAATGGAAATGCTCGACGAGTCTTTTCACTCCGGCAACCCTCACGCGTAGTCGTGGGGTGGTTCTTTAATGTATCAAGGTGAACAAAAACCGTGTGCTAATGAACCTGGGAATAAGAAAAAAAATAATTCACCACCGAAAACCACATATATTTCTCTCCTTCGTTTCATTTTTTATTTATTTCTTTTTTTTTTTTTTCATTCGTTCTTTTATTTTCTTTTGGGGGGTGTATATTTCGTTTACGAGAGAACAATGGCGAAGTACTCGCGCGCGCGGTGATTTCGTAGGTGACTGAACGGAATGAGAAAGCTTCGTTGAGGTTTTTTCGGTATGGACGACGCGTTGCGAAATACACGATGGAGAACGAAGCTACCGATTTTGCACGTAACCTCCCCTCAATTCCCGCCCAATCGTTTTTCCAC
>OZ020172.1:9767600-9790203 GCA_963971145.1 Sussaba pulchella
AAAAAAAAAAAAAAAAAGAAACCACCCTAATATCCACATCCATCTCATCCCCAAACGAATTGTCGATAAATGATTATCCGGTTAAAAAATCTCCGACCGACCACGAAGAAATCTAAAACAGGAATAAATATCGACGTATATAAAACAGAGATATAAATATAGTTACACGTAGTACGGACTGTATACGATCATCGCGTTTGGTCCATCGGCGTTACAGCACGAAAGAAAAACGATCCCGGCAAGTTCCGCGAGCCGCTCCGGAGCCGGAACGGTGGATCAGTCGCGCACGGAGGCTGGAGAATGGTCCAGCAGCACGGGGAGGAACCGGAGGGGGAGTTACAAATAAATGCTTCGTAAATTTCGTGACCGGCGGACGGTTTCGGCCGTGGACCCTCGTTCTCTCGTCCATCTCGCTCGGTCGGAGTCGCATTTGTCTGCGAAATGGACCAGCGGCGACCGGCTGACCACCGATAAAACCGACGGTAGCCCTATAACCGGACCAATTTTCTCACCGTAGTACGATCGATTCTAATTAAATCCACCCTTCTCACACACACAAGCGCGCACGCGCCCGCGCGCCCTCTGTCTCGCTCCATTTTTTTTTCTCTTCGGAACGGTCACACGTGACTACGAACTTTTTGGAATTTTTTTTTTGGCTCTCTCTCTCTCTCTCGTTCTTTCTCACTTTTTCCCTCTTTCTCGTTGTTATTGGTATTATTGTTTTAGTTTTATTTTGTATATATTTTTAGTTTACTTTACTCTAGTCGTTTTTATTGCACATTTGTTATTTTAATTATCATTGCTATTTCAATATTGGTATCAGCATTGCCTTAAATTTAAGCTACGGCATAATAAATGATTAATGAATTAATTTCTCTCTCTCTGTCTTTTTCTGTCCCTCTCTTTCTCTTTCTCTCTTTCTCCCTCTTTCTCTTTGTTATTGTTATTATTATTGAAACTTAATTCTGTATACATTTTTACTTTATTTTACTCCACTCATTCTTATTACACATTTGTTAATTCAATTATCATTGCAATTTCAATAATGTTATCAGCATTGCCTTAAAGTTTAGCTACGGCATAATAAAAAATTAATCAATCAATCTATATATCTCTTTCTCCCTCTCTCTCTCTCCCTTTCTTTCCTCTCTTTTTTACGATCCCAGCACCGAGTTGGTCGGTACGTGCTACATTACTCAATACCTAACGAAGGTTTCATCTTCCACGTTCGTTAAGGGGTTAGAAAATACCTTCACGTTGAAATAAAAATCGTATGTATAAACTTTAATAATTTTTTTTAAATTCCGAATGTTGCACTCTTTGACGATTTGAAACGATGAAACCCGTGTTTGGTATTGAATTATAAGAATGCATCGCAATTGAAAGTCGTATTAAATCCCAACGATTTGTTTTATTTAAATTTATTTTTGAACTTATTCTCCGGGATTGTTGCCTCTTTTTTCATTCTTTTTTTTTTTTGTGGCTGTGGAGGCTTTTAAAATTTTCAGCACAGCCGCGCGGTCTGCACACAACGCGCCGTCAATTTCCCGGTGGGAATAACGCCCTGTAACCGGTATATCCGTATCGATTTCGATGAGGCACGAGGGAGAGCACAGGAGAGTTCGGGAGAACGAATTTTTTCCACTTTGAACGGTACACCATCGCGGCTTGGCTCAGCAACGGGGAGAAGAACTGCTGGTGCTACTGCTGCTGCTGCTGCTGCTGCTGCTGCTGCTGCTGCTGCTGCTGCTGCTGCTGCTGCTGCTGCTGCTGCTGCTGCTGCTGCTGGCTCGAACGACAATGCGAATCGTGCCAACGTTAATGCCAAAAGTAAACCGCGATGGAGAGTTAGAAAAATGTCCGAATTCGTAGAGGATTTTCGGTATCTCGATTTACGCGCGCAGAAAAATCAAATATGATTGACGATTTGTCAATCATATTACAAATTTATTTGTAATATATTTACAAATAGCTAAAGTTAATAACAACATAGCAATGATAATAATAGCTAACATTATTGTATAATAATAATAATAATAATAGCTAACATTATTAAATAATAATAATAACAATAATAATAAAAGCTAACATTATTATATAATAATAATAGCTAACATTATTATATAATAATAATAACAATAATAATAATAGCTAACATTATTATATAATAATAATAATAGCTATCATTATTATATAATAATAATATTAATAATAATAATGGTAATAGCTTTAGTTTTTTTTGTTTGTTTTTTTATTTGCACCCCTTAAGTTCTACTCAGGTATCCTCTATCTGATTTCAATAAATGCATACTTTGTATTAGACGGTATTAATTTTTTCGCGAATTTACGAGCTAGCTACGATTTTAAAAAACGAACAAAAGACGTTTTGTAAATATGTATACATTACGGATTATTGATAGATAGAGACATTGAAGGGAAAAATGCGGGTAACAATTCGATCGAGTTTAATTGGTTTTGGAGCTTTCCCTCCCTTCGGCCGCCCTCCCGTTCTTGTGCAGCTTTCTAGCTGCTAACTACTGGAAATGGGGCAGGCAGAGGGATTCGGCTGCGCATTGTAGGTCTGACAGGAAGTACTGCAAAGTAATTACTCAATATATTATCGATAATTAATACTATTGCTTCCTCACAGAGGAAACTATTCGACTGTCTAAACAGTTTTCATCGGGATTTTGATATCAACATGCTCAATATGGACTGAAACATCCAGTAATCACATTTGCAGAAAATATTCGGATGTATTTATGTCGGTGTGTATTTAACAACCCTTGAACATTCAAACGTATATAACTGGAGAACAGTTTGAGCTACGTCGCTCAAATTTTGCACCCCTATTTCGCCTTATAATCTCTGTCTCACGTGTAATTTTTAGGGATGATTTTAGCTTTCCTCTCCAGAGTGTGACTCCGCGAGTTTGACAAGGAGACAATGACTTTCTTTCTGTCAAACTGGGTTGGATAAAAAAAAAACTTCTTTTTTCTTCGTATTCTTGTACCTTGACGTCTTGAGAATGTGTCTTGAAATTGTTGAAGTAATTTTTGTAAAAATGGCCGAGCTACGAAGGTTTAGCGGATGCAACTCTGTAGAAAAAATAAAAACGCATTTTTTTTCAAAATTACATTTTTCAAACCGGGCGTGCATTTTTCTCAGAAACTACTGGACCGATCGACTTGCAATTTTGCACACATGTAGAGTACATGTCGGGCTATCGTTCGACCTTCTATTTTTTTTATCGCTTCATAATTACTATTTTTCCGGGCCACCAGAATTGAACATTTTATCCTAAAGATCGGAGTACTGTTTTTGAAGCGCCGCCATTTTGTAAATTTTTCTTACAATTTTTTATCACATGGCCGAACGATAACCACATTACTAACGAATAGAATGAAAAAAAAATTTGTTTTACATGACCAGAACGGCCGCAACGTCATCGCCCATCGATAAAGCATCATCGCGCCATGACCTGCTCAACATCAAATATCTTCTAAAATTCCCAATAAAACCCTTTAAAAAAATTCAACACGTCGCTTCAAACACGTACAAATCCAACTGCCAAACACCAACACTGCACATTCAACCGTGTTTCTAAATAAAATTCCCAAATAATCACCTCGAAACCGGATGTACAAATCAGAAGACTGCTTTGAAAATACCCTACCGATGCCAGAGCTAAAATTCGCGTCGTAAATTGTCATCCAATCCGATGAAATTACCGAGTCATTGCGGAGCTTGTCAAGGTATGTGAATTCACGAGAAAATTCCACTCCGTGCTCGACCACCGCTCCAGCAGTTTTACCAATAATACCCCGGAATTCGGTGAACCACGCGTCTAGCTGTTTTTCGTTCGATGCACTCGCGAAAGATTCTTCGTGGAAATATTTCCATTACATAAATTCCCCACACACACATAGAGGAGACCATAGAGAAAAAAAAAGAACGACGGATGAGAGAACATTCGCAACATTGACGAAAATAAAATTCAACTATTTCTGCACTGTACCGTCAACGAAGGGTGAGAAACTTAATTTAATTGGGGGCGTCTATAAGGCAGTCTCGCATTCTCCGCTGAGTCTTCCAGCGAGTAATCGCTTCTTACTATTCATAACGCGAATGACGAAATTATCGGAATACTCGTTAGATTCCCGAAAAGTTAAATAAAATTATGCATTATTTGATTATTGGTATGAGAGTCGGGAAAATTTTGTTTTAAATTGAGAGACGGGAAAATTTCGTAGACTGTAAGAAATTCTTACTCCCACCGTCGTTGAATTATCGTTACTTTATTGTAGGCTAAAATAAAACCAACGCTCGGTTGATACTAATCAAACTCTGATTTAACGAGTTCAATGCAGTTTGTTGGATGACGTTCATTTGTTTACGTTTATTTGGTCAACAAAAATAATTAGTTTCGTAAAACTTTGCCAGGCAGCATTGTGGGTTAGAATTATCGTTACAAGTGGCGCCATCTGCGCCGGATATTGCGTCTCTTCAGCGTTGCTGTTAGAACGCGGTTACAATTTTAAAAAGGGCGCGCTATTACCGATGGAAAATGAGATCATATTACGGTCCGGCGATAAATCAAATAATTACCGACCGACGATAATCTCGTCGTGATGGTAAATATCGAAAACATGGATTTTCGTTTGTTTTCCTTCTTTTTCAAAATCACGCGTACTTTATTTGTCATTGAAATGAAGCCACGAATTAATTGATTATTAAGAAATCATGAAATTGAGGAATGATAATATATTAAGGAATATATTAGAAATATATTAATACATTCAGGATAATATATCACGGAATTAAGAAATTATGACGATCGTTATGTGGCTCGATAAGTTTGCCGGCACCGACCGAAACCTAATTATCTCGGTTATCATCGAGCTCCAGCAATAAAACCCACTGCTATTTTTAATCACGTAGCCAAGATGTTCGTCTACGAATCGATCGGTCGGTAAATTCGACCCCAAACCCCAAATAAACCAACGAAGTATATTTTCGCGGGTTTTAATCCCTCCGCCGTTAGCCGCACTCTTCTTCCTCATTGAAGTTGATTGCCGCCGGAAGTAATCTCCGCGCGGTTTTTCTCTTTAAAATTCAAATTAAAAACAATTAACGATCATCATTCGAGGCGACAATCACGAGGGAAACAAGCTTTTCTCTCTCTCTTTATCTCTATCTTTATTTATCTCTTTCTCTCTCTCTCTCTCTCTCTCTCTCTCTCTCTCTCTCTCTCTCTCTCCCTCTCTCTCTCAAAGCGTATCTCCTAGCACAAGAACAACCAATCGACTAGTCAGTCAAATGTAAGCTTATTTCGACAATTATTTAATGTAGCCCAGTTATAAGTTGTTATGTTTTCGGTTTCAAAATTCCGATTCAATTATTATTGTTATCTTCTTTCAAGTTTATGTTTTACATAATTTACGTGTTATTTACGATTTTATCTTAATTTTAAGTTGTATATAATTTATTATTGTATTCTCAATCTAAACATAATCAAATACTCATTGTTCAATTTTCGATAGCTATAAACTGCATTGCCTTAAAGTACCACTATGGCATAATAAAAATCAATCAATCGATCAATCTCTCTCTCTTTCTCTTACTCTCTATCTCTCTTCATGTATCTAATTCTGATTCCCTCTTCGTCACTTTATCTCGCAGTGATGTCATTCGGCGTTTGAGATAGAAAGCTCGTGTCCATGATAACCCACGCGACTATGTGGGTGTTACGCATGTATAACACGGATTATTTATTATTATTTATTATTGTTTCGAACTCGCTTTGCTTCCTTTACGACTCGTCGCTTCGACAAAAGTCGGTGGCGAGGATAGAACGAGGCGGTTGTTTTCTCACCGATGAACAACGGCAAGATGTTAATCGTCATAATGGTCGCCATGGTCGCCATTTGGAAATTGTAATCCAATAAATACGGCGGGGATATAATAAGAGCATGCGCGACTATCGATAACCTCATATACTTTACATAGTTAATTTTTTCTTTCTTCTGCTTTTCTGTTCGATGCGACGGAAATTACTCGCTTCCGTAATCGTCATTGCCAAGGTTTATTGCCGCGAGACTATGGACATAGGTATGGGCGCTTTCGTCAGAGGTCACAGAGGGTCATTCTGACCCTATCATTTACTCGTACACAAGCTTTAAAAACAAAAAAAAATCATACATTTTGTATGCATGTAAATAATTCCAATCGAACTTTTCATTGACACCAATTGATTTAACAATGTTCAAAGTATATTTGAGAATTTTCCCAACCCGATCGCACTGGTAAAAAAAAATGGCGGACAGTCAGAGTTCGTGCAGAGCCAAATTGACCATGTGTTTGGTGTTGATTAGAAAAATAGATGGGTTGAGTAAAGGCTAATGAAATATGTATAAAGCAATATGAAAATTAGTATTAATTACAATGCTCATAGTATACGGAATGATCATTGTCTGCTACGTCCCTTGAGACCTGCAATATGTAGCCGAACCCTCTGCCTGTCCCTTTCAAGTAGCGAGCAGCCACAGCAGGAGGGGGGGGGGGGGCAAAACCGGTTGAACTTGATCGAACGGCTTCCTGCAATTTTTCCCTTCCATGTCTCTTATCAATCATCGAAAACAAATACATATCTGCAAGCAAACTTTTGTCTCTTCCCCAAAATCGTAGCTGGCAACTAAATTCACGGGATAATAAATTGCGTCTAAAATAGTCAGTATATATTCAATAACTTGTTGCATTTGCTTGCTTCAGCCGCTGAATATTACCGAACTTACGTACGAACTATTACCGAACTTTTTTTTTGTACAATGCTTCGGCAATGATCGACCAAATTTTATTAATTAAAATAATATCAATAATCAAGCAAACCGCTGAAAAACGCGGGAAAATTTTAAAAAATTTTGCCTGGGCCAGATCGACCCCACGACACGCTAATCTGGTTAAAAAAATACGAAAAAATATGGAAAAAAAAAAGATGAAGATCCGTTCGAACCGGATGTGGCGTCGATAGCTTCTACTGCGTTTCTTTCTTTTCCTTCCGTCGAATGATTTATCATCCCGCTCTTATCAAGGGCGTTCAGTGTCACCACGCGCACGCGGCGATAAAGAAATGGAATAAAACTGCAAATGTCGCGATCATGCTCACTTCGGCCGTGCTTCGTAATCGACGGTTCTCAGCGATTGGTGAATCGTTCATCGCCGATAACCTCGAACTTAACCTTTATCGAAGGTTAGAATTAGCGCGAATGCGGCAAACGTTATTCGCTCGGCAAAAATCGAACGCGTGTCAGTCGAGCGTCGACGGAGTATCGGAAAACGTCTCGTGCGACGTGGCCTTAATTTTTAAATCGTTTTTCATTCGCAAAACCAGGAAGTTGAACAGCAGAATTTGATTTTGCGCAGTTTCGCGAACGTCCGGAATTTAAATCGCAACGATTGGTCGTCCAAAAAAAAACGTGGGTTTGAAACCGGGCAGTGCAGCGGCTGGCCACCAGGCGGCGTCCCTTGTTAAGGGCGTGACCGGGAAGTTCGATTCTGGAGGAATTGAGGACCATCAAGGAAGTTGCGAAAGAAAAATTGGCTTGTTCACTATCGAATGGGTGAGTTATCGGCTTGAAAAAAATATTATTCAGACGACCGAACGTTCGACGAGCTAATTTTTCAAGCATAATTGATGTTACATAAGAATCTTTTTAGCTGGCAAGGTCTCGTGGTACAGTCGAGTCTCCGTATAAGATACTACAAGGGACCGGAGGGGAATAAAATTACGAGAATTACCATTCCCCCACTCAGCGGCCTGCTACGCCGGGAAAGAATAGAATTATTGCGCTTCGTATAAGATACTGCGTTAATTTGATTTTTTTTTTTTTCGATTTTTAGGATGCATGACCTAGTGATCTTTTATTGCAATTTTTTTTATTGCAAAATAGTTTAAAGTTAAACCCGATAATGTAGGCTGCTTTGTATTCTATATCCTTTTCCTTCTTTTTTTTTTGTCACGTGACTAGAAGTCCGCAAACGAGGAGTTCTCGCAGTATTGACAGGGAACGTAACCGACAAAAAACTACGTTTACTAGTCATTGAAAATTCTCTATGAAATTTAAACCAAAAAAAATCCAAATGTGATCTTAAATGATCAATAATTTATTATAATGAATTTAAAAAATCGTCAATGTGCAAATAATACTCATTTTTTTCATTTACTTCCGTGATATTTTATACGGAGCGCGCAACTTCGAAACATTCAGAATCGAGGAGGCATCAGGAGTGGGGATAGTGGATTAGTGAAGGAGAGCCTGTAGTATCTTGTACGAAGAGTTGACTGTATCTTTTCGTTTCAATTATCATAACGACATTTGCCCGAGTATGCTCGATGGAAACTCGAAACTCGATGATCCATTAGGAAATTAAAACGTGAGAGCGTGTTTATGGCTCTTCGCCAAAGTCCAAATTCGCGAGCAATATTAATTCGATGGGCTTTAACGTGACAATGCTTCCTCTGCGTTTGACCTTGGGACTTCCACAATTGCCTCTTCCCCATTGCTGCAATATTCTGTGATCTCCACCGCGTTATGACAATATGGGCGAATTGAGGAAGATACAATGGCTAGAAACGTTAATGTTAATATTGATATTTTTATGGTTTAAATAGGCAGGAACTTATTTATTCATTATTAAAATTGTGTGTCGTGGGGTCGATTTGACCCAGGACAAAATGTCAAAGTTACCGCATTTTCTCTCAGTTCATTTGTTTATTGTTTTTTTTAATAATGAATAAATTTCGGAAACTTCATACTTTCAAATTTCCATCGTAAAGTAAAAACCCTGAGCTTCATTCGTAAATTTTTTCGTATTCTTAGGATGATATTTTCTATTTTTTTCAAAGCTATGAGTCAATCCGACCCCTCGATACACTTTAAGGGTGCGAAAAACAACGATACACTAATAATATACTAAAGTATAATCGAATATTACTCGTTTAATCGAACGAAAATAGTAATTCAGTTTTACCAAACGCCATTCAGGATTTTGCAAGAGTATTATTGAGGCTTCAAGGTCTTAAAATAACAAACCTCTTGTTTTTAAATGCCCGTTTTTCTTTTAAAACAGTTATTTCCTGCATAATCCAAGATCAAAACGATTCCGAACAACGGCCTCGACTGTAAATACTAATTAAACATCAATTTTTATTCCATAAAAAACGTTAAACCATGAACGCTGGGATGTTTCTAATTGTTCCTTCGAGACTGCTTCAATCGTCAGTCAATCGAAGCGGATTTTTTCCTTTTTTCATGCTCATCTTATTATCATTGATTGAGCACTAAACATTGTGTGCCGGCAACTAAGCTTGCGATTATCCGTCAATTATCGCCCAGTCTTGTATCTGTTTTTTTTTTTCCATTCCTTCTCTTCGACCGATCTCAACTGTCAGCGTTTTTTCGCCGGAGTACCGGCGATGACCGCCAGGCGTCGTTCGACCCGGTTGATTGTTCCGGCGGCGTGATTGTGCGAGTGGGATCAACGTGATCTATTATCATAATCACATATTTCGATTTCATTGCTGCAATTAGCCGTAAACCAAAGAAAAATGGAAATAATCGATGCAAACAGAGGAGCAAAGAATATGAAGATTTTTATAGTTATTTTTACAAAAAATGTTATTTTTACAGAGAAAGTTGTAACGCTATGTCGATTTTGCAATTTCATTGATAAAATATTATCCCAGAATCCACTACATTTAAATCGTACACAATTCTACCGTAATTGTTATTGTTTTCAGCATTTTTCAGATTTTATTTATCTCACTAAGTATTTATGAATTTTTTTTTAATTGCTAGGAGAGCCGCCTTAAGCCCGACAACGAAGACTGCCATGACTGCTTCAAATCGCGAATTCGATTTCCCAATTAAACCGTCAGACCGGCCTCCATCTTGCGCGTTGTGGAGAACGGTGGCTGTACAACCTAAAAAGTCGACCTCGACCTCCTCAACTGCTCAACAGTGACTAATCCCTCCGGTAGCTCAGTCTTCCCTCGGCCAATCTGTAAATTGTCTCAGTCGACACAATTACACAGCTAATTATCACGGTCGTAAGATTCCAACCCGCGGCAGCTTGAAATCGTTTCTCGGTTGTGCGACGATTGTCGATAAATTATTGCGCGACTTCCAGACCCTATGAAAAAAAAATTTGTAAACACGAGACTATCTTTGTTACATTGTCATTACGCAAACAATATCTCGTGCTTTGTGGTCTTGGAGACAGGCGGTTGATAATAGCTCGAGCGTAGAGCGAGATCTTTATTCCCGCGTTTGGAATGTCCCAAGTGCGTCTTAAGGCCGATAGTTTCGCGCGAACGAAAAAAAAAACGAGTTGAAACCGCAATTATTGCAAATAGCGGACACCAATTTAGATTCTCTTAGGATTGAAATGGGTTATAGATGACACTTCTCCGATTAATCTCATATGTTGTTTCTGCAATTTTAATATGAATATGTTGGGCGCAAAAATCGTTTTTTGTTGTTAATAAAGGACCCCGAATTTATGTTTTACGATTTTAGGTTTTTTTATGCTGCTGTCTGTTTTTGGCTTTTTGTACGGCATAGGTTAGGTCTGTAGACATGTTAGGCGTAGGTTAGAGGCCGTGGGTTAAGGCTAGGTTATTTCTATAGGTTATTACCGTTATGGTTGGGTTAGCTTGGGTTTTTTTTTCCTAACTCGAACCCTTCAGAGCTGGAACGTACGAAAATCGAAGTTACTTTGGTGACTTGCAACCAATCACACTTCCAATCTAATCATACGAAGACTTCATGTCCGCGCTCAACATATACATATGAAATTACCCAGGGGGGGAGGGGTCTTCTTGGTGTCCAATTTTTGCATAATTACCATGCTTTCTCCGAATTTGAGATTATGGACAAGCTCGTCCAGGAAAATCTCTATAAGTAATTAATAAGTTTTTATTAATTCAGACTTTCTCATAGAACATTCCGTAGATTACCTCAAATTTGGGGTAGTTTAATTGGTTGACGGTGACATGATTAGAGACTAATCTTTCAAAACGTCATTATCCAGAGCTATGCCAAGTCGGTTCATCTATTTTCAGAGCATTTTAATTCGATTTCAATCTGTCGGAACATCGAATATTCGGGACTTTGATCCGCCGCCACACGATGCTGTCATAGGTGCGTCAAGCGTAAAAACAAGTTACGAAGAGATTATTCCTCTGTTCATTTTCGCATTGGAACCATTCAAGATGCTCTTCGCGTTAAGGAGAATACACGCTCTGTTACATCTCACCCCTGTTACTTCTGACCCCGGTCTTCCCCCAAACCTCAGACAAAAAAATACCCCCATTAAATTTTTCAATAACTTTCTGAGACAATATCTTCCAAAACCTCCTCATTTCTTTCCCGGCTACTCAATCCCGCCTCCTCAACCTTCACCCAGCCATAATTTCGACCCTATCCCTGTCATTTTGGTCAACCGGTTGAAAAAGACAGCTAAGTCAACGTAAAAGTTCAACGGTCGAATTTGGCCAGCTTCTCAACTGTTCATCTTCGAAAGTCAACCATCCTGCGTTTTCTGTGGATTTAACAATCGTTGAATCGACCATTAGGATTCTTTTTGACGGTTGACTTTGTAGTTGTAAAGCTGTCCAACCAAATTCAACCGTCGATATTTTTGGTTGACTTTGCAGTTGCCAAAATTGCTAGAGATTCCACACGTGATCGACCACCTCAACCCCTCCACCCCCCATAAACGCTGCAAAACAGCAAAGAAAAATTAATAAAAAAAAAACCTCAAACAATTTCTCATGTGTTTCCGCAATTGCTGCAACGCAACTTCGATAGAAGCAAAGAACCATGACGCGATCGTGAGCTCACTCGTCGAGTTTCATCGACGAGATCAACTTAGGTTGAACGTCGTTTCGCAGCCATAAGCAAACTCGCCGGTCTTCGACCGTATTCGTCGTCGTTGTTTATTTTTTACGCAACCTCAACTCGTAATTTCACGACCGTACGAAAATACATTCGATGCCGCGTTCGAATACCCCAACGCAAAAACGATTTTCCTCGCCCGTTTGTGACAAACAATATGGCGGTCGCATAGAGGACGTTCGCGAGTTCGTTAGTCCCGGAGAGACTTTTAGCCGATGTTCCAAGGACTCGTCTCGGTTGGAAAGAACCCAGCGCGGAAATAAAAAGAAATTCTCGGTGCGAAAACTGGTTTTGCGGTGGTTGCAGAAGCAGCGGCAGCACCGGCGCCGGGGCTGGACGTGAAGAGCGGAGTGCGGAGGGCGGAAAGTCACGCTGCCTCGTGTCTTAGGCGGTGTTGCACGGGTAAAGGAAGAAAGCGAAAAAGCGGAAAGGTAATAAGATACTGCATCGGAGATGCATGCGTCGAATCATGGGGGCCCGTTCGTGAGCCCGCGAGGGGGGCGGGAGGGTGGGAAAGGGGGCGGCGGGGGGAGGGAGATCGGACTCGGCGTAATCTTTACGTCCGGCATGCGAGACTTCGGCGTGTGCAGAACTGGTAGTTCAGTAGTTGCCGTGCTATCGAACGTCAAACAAAGTTCCAGGCAGTCGCTTGAGATCTTCGGTTTTGTTCGTGCGACTTCGGTTTGTTTTCAGTAAGTTTGTTTGTTTGTTTAGTTTTTTTTTCGTTGTTGTCCTGATAAGTCGCTTGAGATCTTCGGTTTTGTTGGTGCGGCTTTGTTTTGTTTTCGGTGAGTTTGTTTGTTTGTTTAGTTTTTTTTTCGTTGTTGTCCCAACAAATCGCTTAAGATCTTCGGTTTTGTTCGCATTTCTTCGTTTTGTTTTCTGTAAGTTTGTTCGTTTGTTTAATTTCTTTTCGTTGTTGTTGTCCCAACAAATCGCTTAAGATCGTCGGTTTCGTTCGCGCTTCTTCGTTTTGTTTTCAGTAAGTTTGTTAGTTTGTTCAGTTTGTTTTATTTATATCGTTGCGCCGGTTTTTGGTTTCGGGGTTGCATGGATTTTTTGGACTGTGGGGGATGATAGGCGATCGAGCCCTGAGTGGTTTTTTGTATTCGATGATATGATTGTTGGGCGGTGGGGAAAATCGTTGGTGAGGAGCCTTTGTTCGGAGTTTCGGCGATGTTTGGGACAGGGTATGTTGGTGTGGTCCAAGTTTGGGGATGAAATGTTCCGAATTGGGTGGAAAGTTTTTGAGTAAGAGTGCTTTGGAAGCAGGTGCCACCAGAATTGGGGGATTTTTGGGAGCTTTTTCCCTTGGGATCGGTTTTTTTCCATAGGGTCGTTTTTCCGAGCACCCTTTTTTTGTGGGAATAATTGTTTCAGAGTAATTTCACTTGCGGGGAATCTTTTTTTCCTTTCGTTAGAGTGTTTTTTTGGAAGATCTTTTACGTCTAAACGTAAATTAGGGTTTAAATCAATTGGGGTAAAAATGATTGCACGCTCGGGATTGCTTTGATAAATAAAATAGATCAGATCAATTTATTTCTTGACAAATTGTATGAAGATACAATTGATTGATTGTATGATTTATCCTACAATATACCATCCTTCTCGTTGTCCTGGAAGGGACCTTCCAAGGTTCTTGACGCCTGTCCGGTTATGAATAAAAAAACAAAAACATGTTTTCGTGAAACATGTTTCGATGTTTTCCTGCGAAATGCGTTTTGTGTTGGTGTTTAAAAAAGACAATTTTTCATTTTCCAACGAGCTGGCCCCGAAATAGTTAACACTATTCAGGTAGACGTGGCAACGTTGCGAGAAAGATCAGACTCCGTGCGCTATTTAAAATGTAGCTTTTGACAAGTTTTGACAGCGACATTTTTCAAGCAATAAACCGGAGCTCGTTGATTCAAATGTTTTCTCTCTTTCTACTCGACATCGTAACACGCGACGTTGACACATCCAATTACTACGTCGGTCGATCGCGACATTATATATTTTTGACGATCGCTGTATCGAAGATACTTTTCCATACCTTAACCAGTAGTTTTTTTTTAACACCCTATATACGTATTTATACACGATACATAGTTGCGCAAAAAGTATCTAAGCACATCGCAGCACGTTCTCTTCTCAACCGGTGATGCATTCGTGGTGTTACGAATGCAGAAAATGCCACTGCTTCGATCGAGATCGTCAACATCCGTTCATGCTACACATAATAAAAATCGAATCTCTTGATTATCATTCGAAACGAGCGAAGGAGCGATCGATAGTTCTTGCGATCCGGGTTATTCCCGTGAACGAACGACTCATCGAATCATCGATTCCGTCGTGGGATTCTCGATTATTCATCGGATTCCAGAAGTTTTTGTCCAATTAGTTTCGAGAATCGAGAACGACGAATGTACGCTCGTCACGTGCCCGTGGAACGGCTACTCGCTTCGCGATTTATTCATACAGAACCGGTATCGCCTAGCACCTCGTTTGGTTTTCTTTTTTTCTGCAGGTTATTTTTTCTTTCAGGTTATTTTTCTAGAATGATTCCATTTGCGAGTGCCTTCGGTACGTGCCCGATTGAGACATGAAAAATCGATGGACTCATTTGCTCTCGAATGGGGTTTACGAGTTAGATTTCGGATGGAGGCGATTTTACACCGATTTTTACCGATTTCATGAAGAATTTGAATGGTTTCGACAGTCATTAGAGGGCAATTGATTTTATATGGAGTATCGACCATTTTGGTTGTGATTGCACGGGATTTCTTACGGATTTTGCCCGATTTTATACCGATCCCGCACGATCGCACTGGATTTGCGTGATTTCACACTGATTTTGAAGGTTCTCGTGGGTCGGAATTTCATCCTAGGTTAGCTTGATTTTACATTGATTTTACATGATTTCGTACTCATTCCGCGTGTTTCTATACCGATTTTGCGGGATTTCATACCGATTCCGAACGATACGGAGTGATTTCATCTAAATTACATGCAATCTTCCATGTCGCCCTTCTGATTTAACGGAATTTCATACCGATCTCGAGCGATCGTTTTGGATTTGCGTGTTTAATACTGATTTCGCGTGATTCCTTAGTGATTTTATACTGAATTCGCACGATTCGAGCCGATTCGAAATAACCCAAAGTGATTTTATTCAGACTTCATGTCATTTTCGGGGTCTTCATACTTATTCCACGTGATTATCATACCGATCGCGCACGATCGTACTAGATTCATGTTATCGCACAGTGATTTTACATTATCTATTTCTCTGGGCGAGCTTGCTTACCAATTTTGGATGGTTTCAGACTGATTTCACGTGAATCCATACTAATCTTAACGTGATCCAATACCGATTTAACGCGATTTCATACTCATTTTGCTCGCTTTCGTACCGATTTCGCGGGATTTCGTACCGATTTCGCTTGATTTCGTACTGACTTCGTACAGATTGAGAATATCACAAAGTAATTTCTTCCTGATTTTATTCTGTTTTTTTATCATCCTCTGCTGATTACAAGCACTTTGAAATAATCACATTTCGAACTTGAGTCAATTCATTTGCATTTTTTCAATGTCAATCTCAGTGGATTTTCCACAATCTCGTACGACAACAATTGTGATTTCATTCCGCGATTATCCGATCGTATTCCGAGTGAATAACCTTTCGGACCAAACACAACGGACTGAGAGTGAATCAGAGTCGATTAAGAGAATCCCCGAATTTTAATATCGTCGTTGGACCGTCAGAGCACGTAGAACTTTATGTTCTTTTTAATGGATTGCCTCCTAGAATTCCTTCAAACTCGAGAACATTTGTATTCCACGTCAATAGCGAATTTGCATAAGAGATTGACGTTCAACTCGATCTTTAGGTCAACCGTACTAAAAATTTTGTTTACACTGCATCCTCAATTATCCGTCTCTCGATTATCCGCTCGCTCAAGCTCGGTCTAGCTTGTATTGCGATTTTACTTGTTCTCGAGACATTAGCAGTCCATATTTATATGTCGATGATGCCAACAAATGAGAATAAGAATAGATTAGATATTCGCGAATAAAAATGGAGGAATTTAGCCCGTCCTTCCAATTATCACAGCTCTGCCCAGAATCGAACTTGATTGAGTCTGCAGGAAGGGGATTTTTTCGAAATCTCGAACCGCGTTGCGCATAACCCGGAGATAACCAAAATCGTTCTTTAATGCGTTGTTTTCGGCGACGATGGATCGCTCGGATCAAAGACGAGAACGGCTTACGGCGTTTTAGACTTTTTGCAGTTAACCGCTTGCATTTTTTATCGAAGAGGTCAACACGGGTGAAGAAAAATACTTTGGGAAGATTCAGTTATCTCCTGTGATAACTATGGAGATAATGTGCTACCATTTTTATCGTCCATATTGCTCAAATTTCTATAAGTGCGAGCGAGATAGCTAATTCTTCCCAAAAATTATGGTTTCACAACTCGGTCGTTAACAAAAACTGCAATTAAAAAATCTCTGCCATAAAGACGCGCCTCAATCTGCGCGATTATTCCCTTAAACGTAAAACTACTAATCCTCCCCAAAGTACCGGCCAAAACTGTTTACAACCGAATAACTCAATCAACAAATTGCTTTCAATCGTCTTCAGCGATCAAAAATTTACTTGCAGTTAAAAAAAAGGCAATAACAGTCACGAAGAAGTGAAAAAATGATGAAATCAATTGCGATTAGCACTTTTTCGCAATGATGCACCGAATGACTTGCACTCCGAGTGCCCGGCGTGGACTAAACATTGCCAATAAATGTACTACCGATGTCGGAATCAAAGTCTAAATACGCACCGCCGATCGAACGTGCGTGGAATCGTTGCACGCACCCACGATGATTATTCAATTATTCTCACGGAGCCGTTTATTGTCACGTTGCCTCTACCACCGCCTTTGTATTAAATCGTGCTCCACGCTTCGTCGACTTTTACTCGTCGATCGTAAGATTTACGCGAAAAGAAATTGCGGCTCTGCCGGGAAAAGTGCGGCTTCGACGACTTTTTTCATTGTGATTTTCTTTCCGCAGTGACGTTGCAATGGATTGTAAGACGGATTTTTGGTTGTCAATTTATCGCGAATAGATAATTACGACTATTGAGAAATAAATTAAAAAATTGTTCTCGTCACAAGTTTTGGAAATTTATTTTCCACTGAAATCGCAAAAAAAAATCTTATATGACTTATTAAAACATGGAAAGCTGCAGTAACAGCTTCGTTGTGTGAAATAGAGCATCTATTAATTTTGATCTTTTTTTTTTCAATTTTCTTTTTTGGTTGGTTCATTTATTTTTTTGTTTGGTTATTTATTTTATTCATTTTATTTACTTATTTATTTATTTCTTTATTTATTTACTTATTGATTTATTGATTTATTGATTTATTGATTTATCGATTTATTGATTTATTGATTTATTGATTTATTGATTTATTGATTTATTGATTTATTGATTTATTGATTTATTGATTTATTGATTTATTTATTTGTTCATTTATTCATTTATTTATTTATTTATTTATTATTTTTTACGTTACATTGGAAAGTTCTTAAGTCTTCAAGCAACAAATCGAAATACCTTTTTTTACGACGTAGTTGATTCTCAACTGAAACCGCGAGAAAAAAAGTGATTACCATAAACTTTTTCTATTCAACATTAAATAAATAATATATTTACGGGGTTAATTTTTTTTCCAACGCTATGATTAATCGACGACATTGAGCGATAAAAGAAAGAGTTGATAGAATGAAGATTATAGGTGACGTGATCGGTGTATCGTATTACCTTGAGGATAGAAAGGCCAAAATGCAGACAGACGCGGGGCAGATACATGGAAGAAAAAAAATTTAATAGAGAAAGAATAATGCGGCCTTCTTGCCACCTTCAACGGAGAATTCCCCATACAGTTGATCGTAAATCGGAAAATAATCCTCAACTTCCGTAGAATACCGATTAGATTTCATTTTTATCTTGAAGTCGCACAAGAAAAAAAAACCGTAATTAAAATTCATGGTAATCAATAAAACTTCGCGAATTCCAAGATCTTTCAAGAAGAAATTACGGAGTAAATAACGAGACAATATTGATAAAATTGAATATATATCGAATTATTTAGTACAATTTACGTGAAAAAAATGAGAACGCGTTAAAATATTTTATCTTCATTTTATTTACGCACGAATCAATAAATATATAAAATCCCCTACTAATATCAATAATATCAATGACATGTCAACAATAATGAATTATTAAATAACGAAACAATGTTAATTTAATTAAATATATATAAAATTATTTAGTATAATTCACGTGAGAAAAATAAGAACGCGTTAAAATATTTTATCTGCATTTTATTTACGCATGAATCAATAAATATTTCCCTACTTATATCAATAATATCAATAAAATATCAACAATAATGAATTATTAAATAACGAAACAATGTTAATAAAATTAAATATATATAAAATTATTTAGTATAATTTACGTCAGAAAAATAACAATGCGTTAAAATATTTCATCTATATTTTATTTACGTACGAATCAATAAAAATGTCCCTACTCATATTAATAATATCAATAAAATGTGTTAAGAAAAATCGAAATATCGAACGTTTCAACCTTCTGAAACAGTCTCGACTTATTCTCAAGGTTCGTGAGAGTTCACTGACCACGCGAGTAATAACCAGCTCGAGACATGACTCGAATAATTACAGCCTCCGATCCAAGAAAATCGTGTCATTCGTTTCATCAGACAGATTTTTTATCTCATTCGCAATATTTTTCTTCTCTCCGAGCAACGGAGTTCGAACTGATCAAACTGAAAAAAAACGTTCTTGTCGCGGGCGATCGAGAAGACACCGACTATGATCAATAATCAACGTCCGGTGCAATTGCGAACGAGTATGTAGAAAATTTGTACCAACGGTCGTTGCCGTGTGATTTCCAAGAGAGATGAAGAGTCATTGTAACATGTAAACGAGGAATCGACAATGATGTCGAAGAATTACCGTTGCTTTGCCTGTCAACTTCGATCAATTGCGGTAATGATTAATTCGATCAGTCGGCATGAAAGATAAATGAACGAAGCGACAAGTTATTCAATTTTTCTCTTTATTTTCCGTCTTTGTGAGTGAATTCGTTCGGTGTTTCAACTGTAGGATATGGACCTTGGAAAAATGCTTAAGGGGCAATGCTGGGAGAGGGGGAGATTGTTTGTCTTGGGAATTGCTAATTTTTATTAATTTTTTATCAATAATTGAAATTAATAATGGGTCTGAATTTTTGTTTGTTCATTAAAACGAGTTATGTTGTATGTGACGTAATAAATATTTCGATTTCATTTCTATTTTTGAAAAGAAGGTTTCCGATTGCTCCAAAATGATGCCTCGAAAAATTGTGGATAGTGGTGGAAGTTATTTCTTTTACTTCTTTCAAAATTGTCCGGAATGAAAATATTATACGGATTATCGATATGTGTGCATAATTCTAGAGCTGTATTGAGATTTCTGCGTTATTGATACAAATTAAGGCGATTATTCGCACAGTAGACGGCAACTACAATTTTTTTGAGATTGAATTGTGTCGTAGAGGAAATTCCATCGAGTAATTTTATATGTAATGGCGGCAGAAATCAAGTTTTCGTATAATTTAGGCGCATCACTGAAGCAACTTCGATTTTTAGATTTTCCAGTTCTCAAGGGTTAGGTTAAGGGTCAAGGTGAGGCTCTTTTCTACTTTTTTTTTGGTTTTACGAAGTATTGAAAAAAAGCTTGACGTGTTAATCAGCCGTTGGTAGCCTTCTGCTTCGTTTAGCATCTGAATCGGTGGATTTACTGTTTCTCTTTATCTATTTATTTTTGCCACTTTTTTATTTTTATGGACGTTAAAAGAATGTGGCAATGTTTTTTACAACTTCTAATGAACGCCCTAGTCTCTGAAAATTTATGTCAGAGCAGAAAGAATTCAAAATTGTAGAAAATTGGGGACGAATCAGCAATAACAACAACATCAACAATAATAATAATATTACCGGAGGATTATTATTAATTATTATTATTAATATTATTATTACAAATAATAATAATAATAATAATAATAAATATTATTATTACAAATAATAACAATAATAATAATAATAATAATAATAATAATAATAATAATAATAATAATAATAATAATAATAATAATAATAATAATAATAATAATAATAATAATAATAATAATAATAATAATAATAATAATAATAATAATAATAATAATAATAATAATAATAATAATAATAATAATGATAATAATAATATTAATAACAATAAGAATAACAATTCAATAATAATAATAATAATAGCAATAATAATAATAATCAAAGAAGATTCAGAGATTTTCCTAATAGTCAGGTAAAGAAGAAAAATGAATTTTCCTTCACGAAAAAAAAAAATCTCGAAGGATGATATTGCTTCAATCCGCTACAAACGTTCAAATCGATCGGAATAAATTATCAAAAACGGGAAAAAATTGGGGACGGGCGTGGAGTGGCCCCAAAAAAATACAACCAGGAAACAATAACATTCAGTCGTGTAAAAATCAGAAAGAAAAGGCATCCAATTACATTTCCCCCATTCGCCATCGTGATAAATAAATCGTAGAAGACGTCCGCAACCTTATTCAAATTATGCAGGGAAAAAAGAAAGAAAAATATTTCATCAAATTGGAGAACGCTGCTCGCCAGTTTCTTGGAATCAATGATAAGTCGATGATTTGCGAGAGTTACGAAATAATATCGCTGTAAGTCGATGACCCAAAGATTCGCGTAACTGGGTCAGTCGATTATCTCGCTTTGCCGTGACTCGTTCGTGACGATCGAATTACCACATTATTACGTGGTATACGATGATGAAAATTAGTATTTTATTGGTTACCAATAAAATACAATGTTCGGATTTTTCGGACGAACGAAACGACGATGTTTAGTGGACGAGCGAAAAGTCGATTATCGGTTTTGCAATGTCTCGTTGGTTTATCGCGAATCGACGGAGTGTCAAGGCCGAGAAAATGTGGAAGCTCGAGAAGGAGGAAAAGCGGGAGGGGGAAAAGCGACAGGAGATTATGCAATCCTCAAACCCTCGTCTTAGATTCTCTCTCGCCAAAATTTCCAATCTCTTCGTTGAGTAATAATAGCGAAGATAAAAAAATTAACGATGCTCGGTAGTCAATGAGCCGATGAATACTCGAATGTTTTATGTTTCTCTTCTTCTTTTTTTACGATTTTTTTATTACTTTTATCATTTGATTTCATTCAATGGAGAATTTTCGTTTGATTATTCATTCCAATACGAGAGTACGAATATTTATTAATGACGTATTTGCATGATGTTGAATAATTTCTGCGATTGTAACGGAAAAAAAATGAAATGGTCGTCGATTTAAAATCGAAGAGAAGAATCGTTTTTTCGATTTTGCTAGATTAATTGTAGAGAGAATGTTTTTGAATATGGAAATAATGAATATTCTTGTATACGCGGAGTGTAGACGTTAATAATTACGGGAATTGGAAGAAAAAAAACTACACTACTAAGTTGAAAAAAAAAAAATTGGGTGCCTTTTTCAAGGCTGCGCAAGTGAATTATTTTATGCAGATTTGTTAATTATCTTCAACGGTAGATTGATAGAAGCTTCATTGTAAGAAAGTCGGATGATTAATTTTCGTTTCCGATAAATTTGTGTGAAAATATTAGATGAAAGTATATATATATAATAATTATATTTTAATTATAATTATTACCTCCTCCAATTGGTATTTGCCAGTTTACAGAGATCTGGATTTTCCCGAAAGTAAATATTGTAACAATTAGTAATTGGTTGTTATAAAATTGAGCAATAACTCGGTTAATTCTTGCTAAATTCGATATCATTCATCGTTGAATATTCAACCATTTTATTCATCTATTTATTTTTTAAACTATACCGTCTCGACATTTTTAACAAGTGGAGCATTTATAACTATTTTTTCTGGTCATTCAATATCCAAAATACGCAAAAATCACGAACGAAATTTTTTCCAAATCTATTATAATAAAATAATAAATTAATCATTGGAACAATAATTATATTATTATTATTATTTCTCAAAATACCGAGCGACCTGTCCTTTTTGCGTAAGCAAATACTGTAACAATTTGTGACATTGTTATAAAATTTAACAAAAAGTTCGTTAATTCTTCAACAATTGAAGCGTTTAGAAATATTGCTTTTTCCGTATTTTTTTTCTAAATCCAAAATTCTCAATAATCAAGAACGAAAAATTGTTTACCAAAATAAAATCTTCCTCTACGAACAAAAATGTCCCATTCAAGGAAATTTTGATAAAAATTCCTCGAAAAATACAGTCGCTACAAAAAAATGATAAGGAAATAAATGAATGAACGAAGAATAATTCCCGGGATGTTCGTTGCGGGGTCAAAGAATGATTAAGCGTTCGGAAAGCAAAGAAAACGAAACCCGGTGTGTTCAGTAACGCGTGGACAGGAAGCGATCGGAAATCGCTGACGCAACGACTGGATACGCTGGCTGTTGCTCCGTTAATGAGAAACACTATAAATGCAACGCTCGTGTTTACAACAGACTTC
>OZ020172.1:9790403-9813382 GCA_963971145.1 Sussaba pulchella
GTCTCATTGTGCGCATTATTGTGCAATTTCGAATATCGTTCTCTTCTTTTTTCTCGCAAAGATTTATATCCTCGTGCCCTTCCGTGAACTATTCTCATCCCAGAACCGCGTGGAATACAAATCAACCATTTCTTTCGACCATCTCGGTAGCGTCGCAGCAATTTTCGTACCTGTTGCTTCGAGTTTGCGAATAGAATCGTAAGAAAACAATGAAAAAATAAAAGAAAAAGGAAGGAAAAAAAACGTGAGACCAATGGGAGCCTCGCTTGTGACACACTCTTTATTCAGCGTATCAACTACAATTGCATATCGTAAATTCAGTCGTTTCGTCGAAGCTCGCGCGACACAAAGCCAGTGCGGGTACGTCCCAGGTTACGTATTTTCCCGGCTGTTCGCTTCTAATTTCAATCTCGCGTGATTTTACGAACGGCTTTGCGTTCTTGCGTTCGCTATTGTGTGCTCCTTCTTCTTTTTTTCTTTGTCTCATCCTATTTTCCTTGGAACCTCGTCGAATTGCGTGATATATACGAACTTTGAATCGTCGCGAACGTCGCATCGGGAATTTTTATTGTCTGGAAAATTGTCGGAAAAGAGAGAAAAAAATTACGTTGATGACCAACGAATAATTGCTCCATGTCAAAATCGTGACAATTGTTTTATGGCATTCATTTTCAATTCAAATAGGTGATTTTTAAATTTTTTACAACCTTTTTAATGCATTATTTATTCATTCGTTTATTTATTAATTTTATTTGATAATTGCTTAATTTTCATGATTATTTTTTATTTGTTATTATATCTTACTGTACGATGATTTGGTGATTATCTAGCATTGGATAAAAAATTTTAGCGGCAACGTTAGTCGGTCTCTCCTATGCACGGTCGATCTTTATCGTTTCCTAATATAATTACACGCGCTTCGAATTTCTTTTTTTTTTCATTTTGCGGTTAATTTCGCCGGCTACGCCTTTGTCGACGTAACGGTTTGATATATCAGCAACAAATTGCTATGGATTTGCTTCCTAACGCACACACAAAGTCAAACCAAAACCTCGGAAAATTTATTCGTTCGGACCAATCGACTGTTGAGTTGCGCAATGAAAGGAAAAACAAGAAAAACTTTACAACGGCAATGCCTTATTGTTTTTTTCTTCGTGATACGATAATGACCTGTTGGTGTTTCTATGGTTCCAATATAATAAAAACAATCATTATTATTATTATTATTGAATTTAATAATAATTATATTATTGAAATAATAATAATTATTATTATTATTATTGAATTTAATAATAATCATATTATTTGAAATAATAATAATAATAATAATAATAATTATTATTATTAGATTTTTTTTACATAATTGCGTTAATTGGATCTCGTAATCTAGAATTCTATACGTGTGATTGCATCAGAGAAATAACCTTAAATTTTTTCATTGCATCGGTTTCATAAATCAGTCGAAAGTTTTGCGTCAATCAGCAGAGAAATGACGTTTTAGAAAATCCAGTTTGAAAAGCAAAGAGAAAAAAACGCGTAACACGCATCACATTACGATATTACGCGATCAAAGACACGTGGATGAAAATATGACGTCGCGAGTCGGCGACGACTCTTGTCAACAAATCTACCGAGCAATTCCAGATCGATTTTGATAAACAAATTAATTCGAGCATAAATCGTCTAACCTCACCGGTCGCTCGTGTCAACCACGCGAGTAATAAACCAACATATATTTCTCTTCTCAACATAACAACAATTGTCAATAACTATAGAGAACGATAAAACTATTTCGGATGCTACCACAAGTCGAATAGTTAAAAAAATCTTAAGAGTATCTTAAGAAAAGGCCAGAAGTCGTTTCGCAAACATTAGAAAAAAAAAAATTTACAACAATTTATCTTGCGATTCAATTATTTTTAACAATATAAGCGCATGTAAATATGAAATATGCCACTGATAAAGTTATCAATAATAAATAAATAAATAAAAATTCAATTGAATTAAAAAAAAAATAATGAAATATAAAATACATAAATTTATTATTTATTTAATTCGATTATTATCAATTTAAAAAGAAATGATGAAATATAAAATACATAAATTTACTATTTATTTAATTTTATTATTATCGATTGAAAAAGAAATAATAGAATATAAAATACATGCATTTATTATTTATTTAATTTTATTATTATCAATTTTTAAAGAAATGATAGAATATGAAATACATACATTTATTATTTATTCAATTTTATTATTATCAATTTAAAAAGAAATGATAGAATATAAAATACATACATTTATTATTTATTTAATTTCATTATTATCAATTTTAAAAAAAATGATAGAATATAAAATACAAAAATTTATTATTTATTCAATTCTATTATTATCAATTTAAAAACAAATAAAAATATATAAAATACATAAATTTATTATTTATATCATTTCATTATTATAAATTCCTTTTTACATTTTTCGTTTCGTAAATTTCAAAAGAAAAAAATTATATTCCTCATAATTTATTTGCAGATCGTTATCGAGCTTCGACCGATCGATGCCGGACGGATGTAAATTCAACGGAAAATCGAACGAAGTCATTTCACAATCGTCAGAACCGCGGATGAAACGGCAAAGCCATCGACTTCCCGTCCTCGACTATTACGTGGGTGCTCGAACGCCGAAGTTTCTCGCGTAAATTTACGTAATCCCGCTAAGGCGGGGAAAGGAAGCCGGGGGGGTTCGTAACGCATTGGAAATTATATTCTCGTGTCACGCTAGACCGAGAAAATTCCACCGGAAACGACGAATTCACGAGCGACGAATGGAACAAAACTTCTGCCAATCGAGGCTTCGTGAAAATTCGCAACCAGAAGTCCCAAATCATCGAACAATGGACGTGATCGCCTGTCAAAAATCTCCACGTGTCCAAAAACTCTAAAAAAAAATTTTATCCCCAAAAAAAATTAATCCCAAAACAAAGTGCGTGATCGAAAACAATAAAAAAAAAGGAACAATGTTAAAAAAGACAACAACAAGGAAAACAACCCTCCTACGATAGTGAATGTTCGAAGTGGTGATAAAAAAAACATAAACAAAAACGACAGCAACAAAATCGGTTGCGATCGCGAATAAAAAATAATTTAATTCGATGAATTACGATAAATTATCCACCAATAAAACGTCAAAATAAAATTCCGGTGTTTGCCAAAAACAAAAAAAAAAATCCTTCGTCCGAGGCGACCTCCATCGCGCTGTTCGATAATTTCGAAATCAAGGAAAAACATTGAAATCAATCACCCGATTAATTACTCGATTGATTATTCAACGTTCGCCATCGCGATCGTTTAACGATCGTCAAACGATTTCTCTTCTCCGCGATCTCAACGAGAAGCCGTAAAAATCCGACCTTCACCGATGCGAAAATTCCCGCAAACTCATTGAAAACAATCGACGTAAAAAAATTCGTAAAATCCATCACAAAATGTCGGCTTATCAAAGAGCGGTCGTGCTAACCCTTCCAAAAGCTCAATCGATCGACATACAATTCACAAACGTCGCTTACGCCGTAAAAATGGGTTTTCGGGGACCGACGAAATCAATTCTAAAAGGCGTGAGCGGTACTTTCAAATCCGGCGAATTGACGGCAATTATGGGACCCTCGGGAGCCGGAAAATCATCATTGCTGAACATCCTAACGGGTTTTCAAGAGAGCAATCTAAAAGGCAGCATTGATTACGTCGGTAGCGAAGGTAAACAAGGTTGGCACGTTTATCGCAAAGAATCTTGTTACATTCAACAAGACGATCAATTACATCCTTTATTCACGGTAATGGAAGTCATGACAATGGCGGCCGATCTAAAACTCGGCAACAGTTTGAATCGCAAAGCCAAACGCATGGTCATAGACGATATTCTGGACACTCTCGATCTAGCAAAAACCAAAGACACGCGTTGCGATCGTTTGAGCGGTGGACAAAAAAAACGTTTGTCCATAGCATTGGAATTGGTTGACAATCCACCGGTCATGTTTTTGGACGAACCAACAACGGGTTTGGATTCTTCAGCATCGTTGCAATGCATCGCAATGTTGCAAGGTCTCGCACGTGGCGGTAGAACGATCGTTTGCACGATTCATCAACCAAGCGCGGCAATTTACGAACTTTTCGATCATGTTTATTTATTGGCCGAAGGTAGATGTTTGTACCAAGGTGCCGCTGTCAATACGGTGGGTTATTTCAACAGCGTTGGTCTGCATTGTCCGCAATATCACAATCCAGCGGATTACATGATCGAAGTGGTTAGCAAAGAATACGGCGATTTTAACGAACAATTGTCGATCGCCGCGACTGGTAATCGTTGTTGGCGATCAACCGCACCATCGAAAAGTCTTGCTTACACCGTCAATGGCGTAACGAGGAATTACAATCAAGAAGGAAAAGCCACGGTTCTCATCAATCCACCATCCGAATTCACGAGATTTTGGGTACTTCTCAATCGTTGCACGATTCAATTGTATCGCGATTGGACGATAACGCATTTGAAACTTATTTTGCATTGTCTCGTCGGTGTTTTACTCGGACTTTTGTTCGTTGACGCTGGCGGTGATGGTTCGAAAACCATAAATAACGTTGGTTTTCTCATGGTAACCGTGACTTATCTGTGTTACACGAGCATGATGCCGGCGGTTCTTAGATTTCCCAGTGAATTACCGGTTTTGAGAAAAGAAAAATTTAACAATTGGTATCAATTGAAAACATTTTATTTCGCATTTTTAGTCGCTAATATACCGGTACAAATGTTATTCGCCATTGTTTACAGTTCGGTATCGTATTTTTTGAGCAGTCAACCGAACGATTGGCAAAGATTTTTGATGTTTTTGGGAATGGCGATATTGACGACGTTTATAGCGGAAAGTTTTGGTTTGGTTATCGGTACGATTGTCAATCCGATCAATGGAACTTTTATAGGTGCTATATCGAGCGCTGGAATGCTCGCTTTTTGCGGTTTTCTCGTGTTGTTCGATCACATGCCGATTGTCATGTATTACGTGAGTTATTTGAGTTATCTGCGTTACGCTTTGGACGGTTTGGTTCAAGCTGTTTACGGTTACAATCGGGAAAGATTGAATTGTCCGAGTCCGGAGATTTATTGTCATTACGGAACTCCGAATACTTTGCTCGTTGAATTGTCGATGAACGAAGGAAAATATTGGATCGACGTTCTTATATTGGCTTTGAATTTCGTTGTTTTGAGAATTATTGGTTATTGCACGCTCAAGAGAAAACTTTCGAGCGCTTGATCTATGTTAAAATCGCGAGATTTATGCGCTCTCGACGTTTTGGGAAATTCGATGACCTTCGATATGTCGATTGTTCTTCGTGACGGCAATGAAATCGCTGTTGACAGGTGACAGGACGATTGTTAGAAGTTGGGAGGTGATTGGTTTTCGGGAAAATATTTTTATTTTTTTTCGTCAAGGTCACGATTTATGGGATTTCAAGGTCATCGGTATTTATTCGATCGCGGGATGGGATATTGTTTTATCATGGCTCGGGAAAAGAGATGCTGAGCTTTTTAACGACTTTTTACACGATGACCTTCGAATGACCTTCGGCGTGGAAAATCAATTTTCTTCGGCAATTGCGAGAGCTTTCGTTATTCCAGTCGAAGAAAGCCGTTTTTACGTGTAGCGGGGAAAATTGGCATGATTGGCCGTCATTTATGACACCTACGATTTTTGGAAACGTCGATGACCTCAATGACCTTCGTGCAACCTTCGTGTATGAAAAATCAATTTTTCTGAACACTCACCGGAGCTTTCGTTGTTCCATTTCTCATTCCATTTTCCATTGTTTTGATTTTTTCCATCATCAAGGTCACGCGAAGGTCATCGCCTATTAATTCAGCTGAAAGAGTTACAGCATTGAAAAAATTATAGACGTTGTACAAAATAATAACGTAAGAGATAGAATTCGCCACGTGAAGTACAATCGATATACCGGTTTATAATATTTCTCTCCGTTATTTTGATGACAAGCGAGATATCCAAGGTCAAGTTATCCGGGACCGTCCTTCGTACATAGGTTGTGTGAATTTATCAAATATTTTCATTCCTCGATTCCAATCGAGGAATCGATCCAGCTGAGAAGAGACGAAAGATCCGAAAAACTCGAAAGATCGGAGATCAAAGGTCACACACGTGTGTGTCTTAACGGTCAGCGAAATTAGCGGAGGGGGGGAATGACAGATTTGTTGCTCGCAATTTCGCATAATTCCCACATTCGTACGTCGTAATATTACCGCCATTGCGGGATGTTTTTTCGGACGAACGAGATAAAGAATCTTCGCAGTCCGACACGCCGCGATGTCGGCGATCGACGACGATCGTTAAAAAACAAACTATTAAAATGGCCGCCCGTCCGTGTGAGTCATCCGAAACACCGTAAAACCAAACGTGTTTCCCCGCACGATCGTTCGACTTGCGAACGTCCGACGGGTTACCGATTTTTTCGCCGTTTTTCGGCACTCAGTGGCTCGAAAACTCGATCGCCGAAGCTTAGACCTTCGGGGAATTACGAGGGATCGTAAAATAATAATAAAAACCGACGCGGAATTAATTTTATTTCGGTTTATGGCCGACGAAACGATCGGCGTTGCCAGAAAATGGCGCGGCACAGGGGGAGGGGGGTTCGTTTTTTTTTTTTTTTTTTTGGGGACCGATTGTGTGTCGAGGCTTCGCCTTATTAGGTAACGACGATATATTTTATTAAGAAAGGAAGCGTTGGAAAAAACAAAATAAAATGAAATGAGAAAAAAATATTGCGAGTCCGCCATTTTATCGACGGGCACGAGACGATGTGACTCGACGATGAGTTGTTGCGAATGAAGGGACGGCAATTATCGACGGTAACCGAGCGTGCATTCGGGCATGCTACAGATCCGAATTAAATTGCTATTGCATAATCGCCCGGGCGGGGGGGGGGGGGGGAGAACTGGTTTTTATTTTCCGGGTTCACACGGTTGGAAGAATGAATCGCGTGTGTTGCGAAACGAAGGAATGAAAAAGAAACGAAGAAAAAAAAATGCATTGTACGGTGATATTAAAAATTCATCATCGTTGGAGACAAGGAAATTAAAATTGGTTGTGCGATTACGTATTTGCCGAATATCGTTAAGGCTGCGGTGCTGCAAGAACTCGACGTTGGACCTCGGCGCAGCGAGGCCAAGGTCGCGGGTGCGAAATTGAGAAATTTGCGACGATTGATTGCCGATAAAAAAAATTATTTTGTATTAATTATAGCGCGAACGTTCGGAAGTCGATTCGAAATGTAGAGAAATATTTATTTTTTTATTTTTGTGAAACCGGTTATTGCCGAAATACGTCATGTAATAAATGAATTTTTTTTTTTGGTTTGATGGGAGATGTTTCGATGTTTTATTGAGATTTTGAATGAATTGATTTGAGGCAATTTTTTTATTTGTAGAAGAATTTTTTTTAATTATTCGATGGGGAATTTTATGTTTGATTTGGGAAGATTTTTGAGAGAATCGGTTGGACGAATTTTTGAAAATAATTGAGTTTTTATTTCTATCTTTTTATTTAGACGATAAATCTATTTTATTGTTCAATTTGAATTTTCAGGTTTAATTTATGAAGCTTCTTTTTTTTAAGAATCTATTTGCCGATTTTTTTAATAAATAATAATTTCAACAACAATCAATCAATCAATGAATCAATCAATTGTTATCAATTTCATTTAATAACAATTTTTTCGTAATTTTCTTATTCGTCAAGAAAATAGTTCTATCTATTCTCTAACTCTCGAAAATTCGCCTTAAAGAAAAACCCAAACAAATATAAAACACCGTCTAATCAAATAAATTATAGCGATAAGCCCCTTAAAATGTAAATTGTTTCTCCGGACTGTGCGATAGTTGTAAATTAAAATTACGTTACACAGCAAGAAACGAATATTTATATCTTTTCGAACGAATTGTTTGCGTAAAATTAGGATAAAAATTGTTGCGATTCCTTTTTTATAATTGTTATTACTATTTTTTTCGTCAATTGTCGCCGATTTCATATTCATCGTAGTCGCATACACGCGCACACGAGCAAACGAACGACGTTCGAGCGATAGTTGGTCAACGTACGAGTACGTGGCGTGCAAGAGGTCGCGATAATTCATTCACGTTGGAATTCTCGTGCTCGAACCGAGAATAACGCAAGCACGATGTGTCGTAATCGTGCAGTACAAACCGACGATTGTAAAAAACTTCATCGGAACCAAGTGGGATGTGGATCGAAGTTCCGAAAGTTCAATGTTCCGAAAGCTTCACAAGTTCGACGTTTCTTCGTTCGAATTGTAATTTCCCAAAGATCCAAATCTCCAAATATTTTCGTTTCGAACCGATGATGTAGCTGAATTTAAAAATCCCGAACGTTCGAACGTCCGACGGGTGGATAATTCGAATCGAAATGTCCCGCAAACGAATGTTCCGAATCGGCATTGGTCCCGACCGTCGATGTCCCGATAGGTCGAAATCTCGAAAACGTTATGTATAGGTACATCGGCGTAACTCGTCCGACCGCGCGAAGATGGCGGCAATTCGTAGGCAGATACGTACATTTGAACAATAGGTTTTACTTCGTCTAGGCGTAGGTCGGCTTGTTCCATCAAGACGCCCGATTGCCGCCTGTCAAACTTTTCAGCCCGCCAATGGTTTGATTTTCGGAATTTTCATCCGTCGATACGTCGAACCGTCGAAACATTGAACCGCGTCGATGTAACGCCGTTCGGAACATCAACGAGTCGATGCAATTGCGTTTAGAATTTATTTTTTTTTTTTCGTCGAAACTATGACCGTTCGAGACTTCTTCCGTTCGGACACGTGGATCGTCAGTAGCGTGGCACGGTCGAAAAATCGGTGATCCGAACATTGCATTTTCCGAATTTTCCACCGTCGGAACTTTGAACTTCCGTAACTTCGATCCACACCCCCAAAATACATCGAATTTATCTCATCGAACGAATGACGATTTCTCGATTAAATTTCGATCGATCGCGGATTAAAACGATTCGAACGAATCGTTTCGTTTTTTTTTTTTTTTTTTGTTCTTAGCGGTGTTGCCGATAGTCAAGGTTGTAAATTTAAGGTGCGAGACAATAACGAAATAATTTGCGAGCTTTTCAAGGGTTCCGAACCGTATTGAACTCGTGAGACGTCGGTCGAATTAATTTCCAAACGATTTTTTTCTAGACTAATTACTTTAGTAAGTACTTTAAGACGATCGTGTATTTTATATCTTCAAACCGTGGACATTATATTAAGTAATTATAGAGTGGAGATTAAAGCACATTTTTTCGTAAAAAAAAAAACACCGTCTTGACATGTAGTTGTTGCTTCTTTTTATTTCTCTTCGCTTCAACCCCATTTGTTTGATTTTATTTTTCATCTTACAGGTCGTTGGCGCGTTCCAGTTGAAAATCGAAAGCCATGAATGAGACTTTTTTTTTCGTCGCAATAATTATCGAGTGATTGCCTTCGCCGGAGGCTCCTCTCACTCTCGATCGACTTATCTCGTCCGGCGACTTTTCACAATTTTTCTCGTCGGACACGCGATTGTAAATCGTTTTTCAGCGTTCCAGAATCGAGTCTTCTATTTCCATTTCTTTCTTATATCCTTTTTTTGAGCTCTCAGTTCATATCCTAGAAGCGCTACCTCGCGTTTGTAACCCTTAAGGGCGACAAAAACGCTTTTTGAACGTCTCTCTTTATTCGTTAAGAACAAACGTTAATAATAATAATAATAATTATTATTATTATTAGAATTATAATGAGAATAATAATAATAATAATAATAATAATAATAATAATAATAATAATAATTATTATTATTATTATTATTATTATTATTATTATTATTATTATTATTATTATTATTATTATTATTATTATTATTATTATTATTATTATTATTATTATTATTATTATTATTATTATTATTATTATTATTATTATTATTATTATTATATTATAATAATACCAATAATATAATATTATAATATTATTATTATTATCTTATAATAATACCAATAATATAATATTATAATATTATATTATTATATTATTATATTATAATATATTATTATATTATATTATTATTATTATTATTATTATTATTATAATAATAATAATTATTATTATTATTACTATTATTATTATTATTATTATTATTATTATTATTATTATTATTATTATTATTATTAATAATGGTTATTATTATTATTATAATTATTACTAAT
Organism: Sussaba pulchella; assembly: GCA_963971145.1. Classification (NCBI taxonomy): domain Eukaryota; kingdom Metazoa; phylum Arthropoda; class Insecta; order Hymenoptera; family Ichneumonidae; genus Sussaba; species Sussaba pulchella. The sequence goes on from OZ020172.1 coordinate 9,800,717, forward strand.
AATTATTATAATAATAATAATTATTATTATTATTATTATTATTATTATGAATAATAATAATAATAATAATAATAATATTTATTATTATTATTATTTTCCAAGCTTAGGCGTTTTACGAGAAAACGGAAGTCTTCAGCCGATCAGTTTTTTTTTTGCTCCCTGTCGAGCGAAGTCACTAACATCTAACGCTCATTATTCTTATTTTTATCAGTGAAAAACGCGGAACCGAGATAATTGACTTTTTCAGACTTTGAATCCTCGAGCTGAATCGTTTCCGATGCCTTGACGCTTATCGCGAAACGTTTAGTATCATTATAATTATTGTTATTATTGTTGTAATCACAATTAGTGTCTGTTATTTTTCCGTGCACCACAATTATTCGTCAAATCTGAAGCAATAATTGAACGTTTACTTGAGGAAGGATTATCGCGCGTGTCGTAATTTGTAATTGAAATACTTTGCTACTGCTCGGTCGGTAACGAAAACTGGCGGGGGAGGGGGCCAGGAGTTGACGAAATGATTGTTCATAAATTTTTTCATCTTGTTATTATATCAACTAATTGTGGTAAATATTCCAGATATATCCGATAATAACTTTTGTCAAAAAAAAAATTCATCGAAACATTTTTATTTTTCATTCAGTTACACATCAGCTTCCTCCCTGAAGTTGACTCAGTTTATTGTACTTATTCGGATAGAAGATCAACCGCAACTTTTGCACGTATTTAATCACAACTGCTCAGAGTCGGAAGTTAAATCACAATCAGATGTCGCGCTTCTATAAATCTTCTATAAATTTCGCGTTTAATTTTATTCGATCGTCATTGCACCAACGCCGAACATAATTCGATGGAAAAAAACTTAAACCTGTTATTCAGCGATCAACCCACAACAACTTTGTTGCATTGTGACGTCTGTCGACATTTTTTTTTTTTTTCTTTTATTAATAGGAAATCTTACCTGTCAATGAGCTCCTCGATTATTCATTCGGCGCGGGAGTTTCCTCTCTTATTGCGTCAATTGTAGACGCTTTTGCGAAGGCGACAAATTTGTCAAACCGGTTCTTCGATTTAACAACTATAAAGAGATTTTCATCGATTTTTTTATAAACGGGAATAATTTGTATTCAACAAAAGACGTCGAAGAAATTAAGATTAAAAAAATATTAAAATCAAACTTTTTTCCCCTTCAATTAATTTTCCAAAATATTTTGTAAATCGATCGTCGAAACGAATTATTCGTCGTAGAAAAAATTTTCTTCATCGTAATTCTTCTATTCTTTTCATTTTTTTTTTGTTTTTCATTTCGTGAATTTCTCAAAAATCAATTCAACTTTTTCAAATTAGACTTTCTATCGATATAAAAATGAATGAAATTGCAGCTGTATCGTTTCGTCGTCAAAAAAACATCACACAAAATTATTTCAAAAATGTCTTTCACCGTAAATTCTTATTATTTAATTCACGAAAATTATTTTCGAATTCCCGGTGAATAAAAATGACGCAAAAAAAAACAACAAAATCCCATTTTTCTTCTTATTTTTTTGTTCTTTCCGGTAAATATTTCGTTAAAAACTTTTTGGTTTTTTCAATAAAATTTATTTAAGAATCTAAATAAATTAAAATACATGGCAACTGGGTACACATCGTTGAGCTATATTTTTGTTCAAAAACAAAAATTTAATTTTGCATTCTCAGCTTTTCTCTTTATCCGGCTCCTCGTGTCATCCTCGTAAATCAATCGTCATCGTGAATCACGATAGAATTATTTTTTCTCCATCGATACAATAATTAATCGGTAATAATTAAAAATAATAATAATAATAATAATAATAATAATAATAATAATAATAATAATGATAATAATAATAATAATAATAATAATAATAATAATAATAATAATAATAATAATAATAATAATAATAATAATAATAATAATAATAATAATAATAATAATAATAATAATAATAATAATAATAATAATAATAATAATAATAATAATAATAATAATAATAATAATAATAATAATAATAATTAAATCGATAATAATGAATAATAATGAACGTTGACAATAGGGCTTGTAATTAATAATCGTCGTCGCGTAATAATAATTATAATTAGGTAATTGTTTAGGCATGCTTCGCTCATTCGCTGATTTTTTTTTTTCATCTCATACAATTCCTCGTCTCTCTTCTCTCTCTCTTTCTCTCCCTCTATCCGTCCTCTTCGGACATTTTTCATTCGTTGAATATATACAATTATGCGCGAGATATGTTTTTGAACATGAATTTGTGTATGCGTGTGTGTGCGTGTCGGTGTTTTCTATACGTGATTCCTCGATGATATTTGATTTCATTCCTTTTGACAATTTTATCGGCTCAAATAATATTTTTACAGATGTTTTATTTGCGTATCTGGAATTCTTGATTACGAGCCTTTCGGTTTGATTGACATTCGTTAAATTAATTCCTATTCTCCGCAGTCTCTCGACATTTAGCTAGTTCGAATTCGCAATGTTTCGTTCATTTTTGTATTTGTTTTTTCAGAACACAATTAAACGAAACGAAGGAGATCCGTTAAAAAAAAAAAAAAACAATTATTATTTTCGTCGGAGAATTTTTTTTTACGGGCTCGTCTACGCCAATGGATCCAGGGTGATTAATTTCTTTGTTTTTTTTTCACTTTCCTTTTCTCTCAACAATGTGCAATCACCGATGATATTGAGTTGTCAATTAAGTCGTTGCGGATTTTATCAATAGGCGATTTTAGCATATTCTTTCGTTCTGTCAACGTGGTCAAAGCACCTGATCTATATTGTTTTCTCGTTGTTCGTACTTCCACCTTTAATTTAGTAGAAAAATTGTATCGATTAGTTAATTCAGTTTCGTTTTTATCCCAATTTAAAAATGTAAGAACAAGACGCGGATTTTTCAGTGAAAAATCACCAGAACGAAATTTGTCGAACCAATTTTCACACTGGCTTTCTTTCAAGGCTTCATTTCCCATACACGGCACGTAAACATCTTTCGTGCCTGCGATGCGTTCCTGCCTTTTCGGAAATAATACAATAAAATATGTCTGAAATCCGCGGTCTTGTTCTTACATTTTTAAATTGGAATAAAAACGAAACTAAATAACTAATCGATACAATTTTTCTACTAAATTAAAGGTAAAAGTCCGAACAACGAGAAAACAATATAGATCAGGTGCTTCGACCACGTTGACAAAACGAGAAGAATATGCTAAGATCACCCATTGATAAAATCATCAATGACTCAGTTGCCAACCCAATAATTATATCATTATCATTATTATTATTATTTGTTATTTCGTCTTAATTTTTGTGCTTCAATCTTCGATCATCTCGACGAATATCCTCGACACTAGGAATATCATAATTCATTTCTTCTTCTTCTTTCATTTTTTTTTTGTTTGTTTTTCATTTTGTACATTACATCGAACGCGATTATTTTATTTTAATCAATTTTATTTTATTTATTTTCACAACTGCGCGTTTTCCCTGGATCCGCAAACTTGGCCGCGAGGATTCAACGAGGCGCCGATTAATCGAGAATAACTTTATTTTTTAATCGTCATTTATTTCGTTTTTTTTTTTTCGTACGTTATTCGTTTTAAAAAATTAAGAAACAAAAACGGAATCTTTTTAATACGCCCTTAAGACTTTCTCAAGTCGACTTCCGATTCTCGAATATCTCGCGTTGACTCAAAGCCCGTGTGGCACTATTATGTACAAATAATTACGAACTTTACAACTCGTCGCGATTAAATCGATAACGGAAAATCTCATTCGCAAATTTCGAGCGATTTTTCGATCTCTCGTTTATTATTTTATCTTTAAAATAATTATTATTTCTTCTTCAATTACTTTTTTCTTATCTCTGCTCAACGCCTCGTTCGCGATTGCACGAGAGAATTACACCGTCGAGTCGCAATTGCAAATTAAAGATTCTAAAAAATAAAAATAAATCTTTGAGAATAAAAAAAGAATTTTATGTTTTATTTCAATGAAATACGTTTTTGTCACATTAAAATCGATTAAAAAGAAAATCATGGAGCATCGAACGATGCAAGTGAGAAATTAAGGGAATAAAATGAATATAAAAAAAATATTTTTCAAGTAAAAACACCGAAAATTCGTAAATAAAATGCAATTGCAAATTTTTTTTTTGAACTTCGTTTTCTCGTGCTATCGCGTAAGAAAATAATAGTTTGCGGTTCCCCCCCGTGTGTGTACATGACAAAATTCCGACGCACATATTGCTCGGAACGAAAACCGTATTCGTTACAATAACAATGGCCTAAACTCTCGAACGACAGTGATGCCTCTGGGCTTATTTTATTTATCATTTTCTTTTATTTTATTTTATTTTCCACGTTTTTTTTTTCTTCTTCTTCTTTTCATTATTATTATTATTATTTTTTTTGTTATCTTCAGTTTGTTAATCTTAATCGTCTTTATGTACAACCGTAACGCATTAATCATCGGGCACTCAATTTCGCAATCGCTCGTTCATCAATCAAAAAAATTATTTTTCACTCACACTTCGATATTTTTATTTTCTTTCTCTCTCTTTCTTTTTCATCTTTTTCTTCTTTTTTTTTTTTTTAATTCTCATCATCACTTTTATCGCGTACTCTCGACCTAACTACCGCGCTCTACAATGTAAACTCAACGAATCGTAGTGGTGTATACAAGTGATACAAGTTTCAATTATCATAATTTGTTTTTTTGTCGTTAATTATTATTATTTCGCCTTTGTTTTTTTTTTAAATTCTTTTGAAATTTTTGTATCTTCATCGCCGTTTATTAAGTTTATTCGGTACATGGCCAAGGGGATTCTTCCGGGGTGTCATTTTTTTCGTGGAGTTCGTCTCTGACGAGCGAATTTCGGGATTTTACGATTTTTTTCTCGTGGGTGTCTTGTTAAAAAAAAAGTAAAACGGCAGTTTGGGAGCGTTCGAATGCGAGCGTATTGAGAAATTTCATTTCTTCTCCTTCTCCTGGTCCAAAAAAACAATCTTTTTCTCGTTTGCCATTCGAAAATTGGTCAACAGATTAAGAAAAAAAATTTTTTCTTTTATTATTCCGTCGTTTACGGTATTTTTGATTTTTTTTTTTGTCGTAATTTTTTCATTTTCTCGCAGCTCGCATCGTCCAATTCCGCCATTTTTATCTCCCACCCTCTCGACACGCACCTTCCCCCTTTGTCTATGTGTACAATCGAAAGAGGAACCATCATTATCGCGTAATATTTGTAATTGTTTTTTGTTTTCTTCTTCTTGTTTTTCTTTTAAATCGTTATTATTATTATTATTTCATTTTTTTTTTTTTTTTTTGTCGTTTTCGTTTTCAATGTCTCATTCGCTATTTATAAAAATAATTTGAAGCCGCCGTAGTTTATTTATAATATTTAGAGCAGTATTAATCGTTTATTTTTTTTTTAAATCTTATTTTACTCGCCATCTTCGTTAATCATTTTTTTTTTTTTTTTTTCGCGTACGCGCGTTTCTCACACTAATCGTCGTTTCTTCTCTTTTTTGCACATGCGAATTACGCGCTTATCGTTCAATAGTCTCTTCGTGTCGTTGGCAAAAGTTTTGTTTTTTTTTTTTCGTTTTTTTAATTATTTTTGCACTTCACACTGTTTCGTCTCGCCCCGGCCGCTCTTGCTCCCTCGCTCTCGCTCTCTGCCCCTTGAAAAACCATCGGTACGGGTGTTTATTCCACGCTACAGTTCCAATGTAGGTGGCCAACCGTTACCGAACGCAGAAGCACCGGAAAAAGAACGAAACGAACCAACGAATCGAAAGAAAAACCCAAAAGAAAAATCAGCAAAAAATAACAACCGAATTTTTTCGATCGTGATATGTACGAAAAAAAAATTATTAGAATACATTTTTTCGGTTTTAATCCGCGCATACCGTCGCTCCCGTTTACACCATTTACGAATAATACTTATTTATTGTCATAGATGCCGGTACGCGATTTTTCGTTTATTTAAATATCATTGTTTTATTTGTTTTTCGTTCGTCGTCTTTTTCGTTCGGTTTTTTTTTTTTTCTTATTTGTTTTTCTTCGAAGCCGCGAGAGAGGAGAGAGAGGGGGGAGACCGAACGACGATGAGAAAAACGTGAAAAAAAAATTATTTTCGAGAGAACGAATGTGAAAATGAAAAAAAAAAAAATAAATAACGAATGATAAATAAATATAAAAAAACGACGAAGAAGCTAAGAAAACGCGGAAATTCTCTTTGATTAACGATTTTTAATCTCGACGCGTGTTGGATATACGCATATATATATGCATTTATATATTTCTCATGTCCATATATATACATATACATATATATATGTATAAAAACTCGTCTCCTCCCTCGTAATCGATATACATCCATATGTATACATCTACGCGTTATATCTTGGCTTTTTTCCCCTCTTCACCCTTGCAATAGTCGTACAATCGTTGGTTCTTCTTTCACGTTTCTTCTTTCCTTTCCGTTGCTTATTTTTCTTCCGTTGTTTTATTTTTATTTTTTTTTTTTTCCTTCGTTTTTCTCGTTCCGAGAGTTTCCGTCTCTTCGACGCGAACCGGGATTAATCCCGTGATACCACCGCGGGGCGAACGACAACGCGCGCACCTATCACGAAGAGAATTCGTGATTGCTCCATTTTGCTTTCTTCAATTATTCATCGACGTTTCCACTTCTTCTATTGTCGTCTTCGACTCTCATCGCGGATTATTTATTTATTTATTTTTTTTTTTCATTTATTCAACTCAGGACGAGGGCCCCGCTGTTGGCGAGCCTCTGCTACTGTGGTTGCGCCGGATTGTGCTGAAGCGGAGGTGGTCCCTGTAAACAGATGATTCGTCGAACGTCAGATCGATATTGTTTTTTTTTTCTTCGAAATTTATGGTTTAATCTTAGTCTTATTTGTTTTAATCAATCTGGAGTTTCGAAAATGATCGATAAATGGCGGAATACATCGTGAAAATGTTCTCGATGTATCAAGAAATAATACGAGAAATAAACATATAATGTGTCAAACGTCAGATCGTTATTGTTTTTTTTTCTTCGAAATTTATGGTTTAATCTTAGTCTTATTTATTTTCGTAATCAATTTGAAGCTTCGAAAATGACCGTTGAATGGCGGAATACATCGTAAAAATGTTGTCGATGTATCAAGAAATTTTTATTTAACATCGCTCATTGGATAAGTGATAAGAATAAAATAGAAATCATAAATAATTCGTCAAACGTCGGATAAATATATATTTTTCTTTCAAATTGACGGTTGAATCTTACTCTTATTTGTTTTAATCAATCTGGAGCCTCGAAAATGACCGCTAAATGCCGGAATACATCGTGAAAATGTTGTCGATGTATCAAGAAATTTTAATTTAACATCGCTCATTGGATAACTGATTGAGAATAAAAGAGAAACCATAATATGCGTGTTTTATCCACAGTACGCCATTTTTTCCCTTTAATTCGATCATTTTCTATCATTTCCGGTTTATCTTGACTCTATAATCATCCATTCTGTATATTTTTTCAGTACAATCCCAGAAACGGCCATTTTTGTCTTCATACTCGAGATAACGTGTCTACTGCTCGGTCGGTAACCGAAACTGTAAAGCAGTTTTTTCAGCCGCGATTGATGTATCGTTCAAAAAACGAGAACGGTTGTCTGCGTATCGAAATACTGCAGACAATCGTTCTCGGTTTTCAGCGATAAGATTGATAACGTCGAGGAATAACACTTTGCGAACGTTTAACTGTCTTCCTCGCATTCAGAGAGATTCGAGAAAGACGATATCGATGGCATCGGCTCGATTAGAAGAGTCGTGAAAGGTTGTGGAAGACACTTACAGGCATCGAGGCGAAGGGTTGCTGCGTATGCGCATGGGGATGGGGGTGTGGATGGCCTATGTGAGCCGCGAGATGACCCGGAAGCTTAGGTCCATCCTCAGCCTTCTCCTCTTCTCTCCTTTTTAAGCACGCTGCCTTGGGATTCAGGTTTCGTTCTGTAACAAATCAAAATATACATTAATAAATGTTTTTTTTTCTTTTTAACCGACGTCTTTATATTCTCTATGACGTGGCGACATCTCCGAATCCCTGATAGAGATCGAAATCTTATAATTCAACGGAAATCGTTAAATAATTATAGAAAAATTACGAAAAATGAAGAAATCCGCAAATTTTGTCAGAATATCGCATAATTTCTTGAAATACGAGAACTTATTTCAGAATCGTGTCAACATATTATAACAAAATGTGCCATATAATGTCAAATCAGTAAGAGATCATACGCGTCGAAAATTTGACATTTTTTGTCAGAAAAATGTCAAAAGTTATCAATTTTCGTAAACATGTAACATTTTATAACAAAATTAATCGAAATCTGATATGCATATTTCCATCAGGGATTTAGTAAAATTTTCGTTACCTCTGACTTGCTGCTCCAGCGTCATAATAACTTCGACGGCCATGTTTAGAATACCGAGTTTCGTCTGAGGTTTGTCCGTCTTTAGGTGTGTCTGGCACATCCTTCCGAGTTCCTTCAGGGCCTCATTGATGTCTCTGATACGTATCCTGAAAATATATCCGTGTATCAGTATTTTTATTCGCATTTCGTCTCAATCGTCTCATCCACCAATTAGCATCGTTACGATGTTACCAAGCCAAACTCTACCAGTTACGTAATTTCCAGAGCATGCACTCAATTAGATACGTGATTCGCCCCCTTGATTATCTTTTTTCTATCGAATACATAGAATACGGGCCGTTGTACAACACGTCGATCAAATTTATCGTCTCTTTGCTCGTCGGGATCATTTTGGCCCCCTTGAAATTTCGTATTTTCACTTTGAACGATTTTCCATACTTCGAAGCGCTCCGATTGGCCCACGGTGACGCAAGGATCAGCTTCGAGCGCTCTGATTGGCCCACGGTGACGCGAGGACCAGCTTCGAGCGCTCCGATTGGCTCGCGTTCGATCGCGAGCGCTCTGATTGGTGCGCTGAATTTTGATGACCAATCGCGAGCGCTCGAATTTTCCCGCCAAATAAATAAACCAATCGGGAACGCTTTGCTTGGCTCGGACGATCGAAAGGACCAATCGCGAGCGCAACGGGGCGGTCTTTGAAATCCCGAGAGCCAATCGCAACGCTTGAAGGCCGTGAAAAAAGCGTGGAAGTCGTGAAAATACAGAATTTAGGCTGATTAAGAGCCCTTTTGTCTTACCTTTCCCTAGCATTGTTCGCCTGCCGCCTTTCTTTTTCACGCTGAGCCTTAACGTCGGGATCGTCATCCTCGTCCTCGGCGCTCGAACAACAGTTGCGCAATAACAATACTCGATTAATCACCTGACGCCAAGTACAATTTCCAGCTTAATGTCTAGTTTTAAACTCTCTTCGTTTATCGATAATTTTAATTGTTCTCGATGGTTATATTTTTCTTCTCTTTTAATTTCTCGAGATTAAATCAATTGACGAAGAATTGATTATAGAATCAAAGAGCGAGGGTTCGCTTCAATGGCAGAGCGAATTCTCGTGATAGCACCATATCGTTTTTTAAGACATTGGATTTTAAGTGTTCTTGTTTTATCTTTTTATTTGTTTTTAATCTAGAAATTTCCTTTTTTTTTAAGGAAGCGTCGTTCGAGCGGTTTTTTAGTCAGACTGATTCATTTGACGATACCGTAGTGAACACACGCGGCAGGTTTTGTGGTTTCTGTATTCCCAATTTACCCTTTTTTTCGTAGGGTCGTCGAAACATTTCCCTTTAAGGCCCGTATTCTTTGCACCTACGTTTTCCAAACGGACCCCAAACATTCCAAAATTCTAAGCACAAGGACTGACAATCATTTGCTCGACTCGTCGGAACAAAGCACCGCCATTTTCTCACGGATTTACGTATACGATTATCCATAAACAGTTTCGAAAATGGCGGATCGTTGTTTCAACAGCGCCAGCGATCGCGTTTTGCAATTTCGTACGTCTCGATCGATAACCTGACCAGAGTTCACGACAAATTTTGCGAATCTACGGGAATAGGAGAAGTACGAATTCGAATCATGGTATTTTTATATCGTTTTTTACGATCTATTGATTATTTTTTTTTTTTACGAAATAACGTGCGTTTTCCAAAACCATAATTAAATTTTGTTTTTCGGGAAAAGGTGGAGAGGTTAGGATTTTTTTTTCTAGAGTCAACATCGACAAGATGGCTACCGAGTGGGTTGGCAAGACAAAATGGCAGCCATCGGCGAACGTCTATGCTCCGCTAGAGGCGCTGTCGATACTTTTTTTCCCAAACTGCAGCATCGAAACCTAACGCGCTCGTGCTCGGTCAGTAACGGAAACTGTGAAGCATTTTTCTCAGCCGCAAATGATCTCTCGGATAAGAAACGAGAACGGTTGACTGCGTCATTGAATTCTGCATTCAATCGTTCTCGTTTTTCATCCGATGGATCAACGATGGCGGAGAAAAGTGCTTTGGGAAAAAAATCCGACAGACCTTTTTATTCACGTCATGCAACAAAAGATTTCGTATGGGTTTTATTAATGGGTTTGGGATCGAGATTTTATGGGATCAGGCAAATAATAATAATGTTTTATGTCAAAGATGAAACGGAAAAAGTTTTTTGGGTTTGAAAAATTCCCGATTGTTCTTCACTAACCTTTCGCGAACGTTGTTGGCTTGTCGGCGTTCTTTTTCGCGCACCGCTTTGGTGCCCGGATCGTCGCAATCTTCATCGGCGCTCGAACAACGATTTTTCAAAGACACAGCAAGTTAGTTTAGGTTGTCGCGTTGGTTTTAACCACACGGGGCGACACGGTGTTATCAACGTGAGATTTTATCGACGAATGAAACAACTTTATTGCAAAATTTCTTCTCTATTCAATCATTCCATACTTAATTTATTTGTAATTCCCTTTTTATGGGTTTTATAAGGAAAAATCGACCATTTTCGGTGATGAATCGTTGCAATTTGTTGTCCCATTCGTCTTTACTCTAAACGTCATTGCACAGAATTTTACAATCACGAATTTTATTTTTTCAATTTATTTGGAATTTATTTTATTTATTTCAGTTCTGTAAAAATTTCTATCGATATTTTTTTTTTTGTTTGTCGTAGATTCGTTTTGTATTTATTCTGTGCACTGACCGCCATTGAAGCACGGTAATCGCTAATTTGAATTATTTTTCATTTTCTTAATGAGTAATTTTTTTTTCTTTTATGTTCCGATCTTTCGATTTTATATTGAAATAATTTTTTTCGATGGATTTTCTTAGATACTTACTATCTTCGCGATCTCTTCGTTCCCTTTCCCTGCGACGTCGAGTTGACCGTTGCACCTCCTATCACAACCGCCGATAGATCGCTGCTCGATGGCTTCGTCTCGCCACCGCTGCTGTCTGGCGGATCTTTCCTCTTTTCTAGAGAGATGTATTCTGACAATTATTGATACTGTCTAGCATTAAATACGAATGTTAAATTAAACGCGCGACTACAATTACAACCAACGATCGTTCCAATAATTCTGCGATTAAGATTGAAAAAAAAAAAAACAAATCTAAATTATTCCGTAAAACAAGTTTTCAAAAAATAACTATTTTACGTTTCTATAAAAAAAAATTCTTTTGAAATAATTCTAGTACCAAAAAATTCATTGTAATTAAATTTTTCATTTTTAACCGTCCTCAAAAGCTCTACTATAAAGAATAGGATGAAAATAAAAATAAAAATAATAATAATAATAATAATGATAATAATAATAATAATAAAAATAATAATAATAATAATAATAATAATAATAATAATAATAATAATAATAATAATAATAATAATAATAATAATAATAATAATAATAATAATAATAATAATAATAATAATAATAATAATAATAATAATAATAATAATAATAATAATAATAATAATAATAATAATAATAATAATAATAATAATAATAATAATAATAATAATAATAATAATAATAATAATAATAATAATAATAATAAATAAAAAATAAAAATAAAAATAGATTAAATAATTCAGGAAAGCCATTATCAAGGTCTCTAAATTGCCAAATGAGGCATCATCGATCCCGGAAGCGACTCGAATAAAAAATAAAAAAAATAAAAAAAAAAAAGAAATCCATCCCCCAAGGATGTTAAGACCGGCTAATTGCAAAGAACAAACGCAATTCCGATGTTTCGAGATCCTTTTCGAGCCTGCACGGTCGTTTTTTTTTGTCTAAGCTCGGAATCTTTAGTCACCCAAACGCGGACCGTGAAAAGTCCGATCCAATTACGATGAAGCAGGAAACCGCGGTCTTACGCGCGTTTAAATAAAACAAGATTCCTGATTCAGTGATGTCCTTAAACGTTTGACAATCCCGCGAGTTAAAACCGCGATATAAACACGCACGAACGAACGAAAACGTTTACGTTCGTTCGACAATCTCCCTCTTTCGAGAACTCTCGCGACCGCGAAGATTTATTCTCGTAGAAATAAAAAATTTTGTCCCACGAATCGTTCGAATGGCAAAATATAATCCGGGAGGATAAATCAACTATTTTGTTATCCAACGGGGGATAAGAGAATCTCGATTGTTCAGCTCCAATTCACGTACTC
>OZ020172.1:9813582-9888222 GCA_963971145.1 Sussaba pulchella
GAGATTCGACTTACTGGCATTCGTGACGGGTAGCCTCTCAATTTTGATGGAACCGTCGGTGTCCGGAGTCGGCGCCAGCCCAGGATACGAGCCTTGGGGTTGAGCCACCGTTACCGCAGGATGTGGACTCGCCTAAAAAAAATAATCATCGAAGTTTTCAATCGTCATAATTATTTTCCACATCCCTATCGAAGCAATCAATCTTTATTTCATCTCAACCGACCCGACGGGGATAATTCGATCGCAACGTTATTAATTCCAACATGGTTCATTCATGACGTTTCGCGGATCAGCGCTTACCAAATGATCCAACTGCGGTGGTGAGGTGTGGGAATATATGGAACCGTGCGGACCAACGGGACCGAGATGAAGGCCCAGTTGGCTCTCCGCGTGATTCCTCAAGACATTTATCGCGTCGTCCAGTCGTTCCTCCATCCTCGTGCCCTGTACCAACAGAATACCGAAAAACCACGGACCCGATTACACAATACGTCGATCCCATAATTAACAAACGCGCCAAAGCACGAGAAAAACATTTTTTTTTTTTTAATCTCGTTATTTTCCTCATCAATCTAAATTTTAAAAAGATGTTTCAATTAAATTCCGTTTGTTTTTTTTTTTTTCTCGTGAAGTTCAGACTTTTTTCTCGTTGATTTCATAGAATTCCGACGGAATTTTTATCTCCACTCCGAAAGCGAATGAATCAAATGAAAAGGAGAGGAAAAAGAGCTAATTCGTTTTGTTTTTAACGACGGTTTGGAGGAAAAAAAAAATTGTGAGATAATATTAATGGAGGGAATGACAAATGAAAAGAATAAAAAATGATAATCGGCAATCCTCACCTCGGCATGGTCGCGAAGAAAGCCGATGGCATCGTCTAGCCTCTGCTGTTCGGGCGCCGGCTTCTCACAAACAACACCAACGCAACAACAAAACCAAAAAAAAAAGAAGAAAAAACAACCAAGTCAACACAACGTACACAACAAACAAGGAGGGTGAAAATTAAAAGAAAGAGGACGAACGAAATTAAAATTATCGAACGAAGAAATTAAATTTTTTTTTTGGAGGGCGAAATATTAACGAAAAAGGGTTTGAACATTTTTTCCCGGCTTATTATTATTTTTATTTTTATTATTATCATTATTATTATTATTATTTTGAGTGATGAACATGGAAGAAAGCGTAATTTGTGCAATCATGCCAAGTGCATACACATCGTGAAATTATTAATTTGTATTTATTTAGGTTGGCAATTAAATAATTGCGGATTTTGTCAATAGGTGATCTTAACATATTTTTTCGTTCTGTCAACGTGGTCAAAGCACCTGATCTGTATTGTTTTCTCGTTGTTCGGACTTCCACCTTTAATTTAGTTGAAAAATTGTATCGATTAGTTAATTCAGTTTCGTTTTTATCCCAATTTAAAAATGTAAGAACAAGACGCGGATTTTTCAGTGAAAAATCACCAGAACGAAATTTGTCGAACCAATTTTGACACTGGCTTTCTTTCAAGGCTTCATTTCCCATACACGGTACGTAAACATCTTTGGTGCCTGCGATGCGTTCCTGCCTTTTCGGAAATAATACAATAAAATATCTCTGAAATTCGCGTTCTTGTTCTTACATTTTTAAATTGGAATAAAAACGAAACTAAATAACTAATCGATACAATTTTTCTACTAAATTAAAGGTGAAAGTCCGAACAACGAGAAAACAATATAGATCAGGTGCTTTGACCACGTTGACAAAACTCAATACCATGCTAAGATCACTTATTGATAAAATCTGCAATGACTCAGCTGCCAACCCAATAAATTCATTTATTTACAAAAAAATCGTGAAATATTTGCATTTTTTTTTCGTTCTTCGGGATTAAATACACCGATGAAATATTCATGTGCATATTTTTATTCATAAACGTGTCTTCTTCCTCCGGTTAGTGACAAATAAAATATCCAAATTCCCAAAAACGCTTTTGTTAAAAATTGCCCGAATTCCGTCGAAATATTGTCATTAAAAAAAAAAAAAAAAAAAAAAACCAACAAAATATTAAAACAATAACGATTAAATGGGAAAAAATGCGTGTAATAATAAAATTAGCCGTGTTTACAAACTGTGTGATTTTTATCGAGACCAAAAACCCATCTTAGTCTCTCGTTATCGTGACAAATGAATTTTTGTGAATTAAAAAAAAAAAGCGACTTTATTTCCGCAACAGAGAGAAAGAGAGAGAGAGAGAGAGAAAAATAGAGGAAGAGAAAGAGCGAGAGAGAGAGAGAGTGTGTGATTGTGATTCGTACCATGTGTATCGTTCCGTGATTGGGATCGGCGGTAAAATGTGGCGAAACCGGAGCAGCGTTGGGTGCCCACCCTGGCGCTGAACCACCCGCGTTTGTTAACGGAGGTGGCGAACTCACCGGTGTCGATGGATTACTGCTATAACTCGATACTGATTGGTCCGTAGGATATATCTGCGAAAAAAAAAATAATTTCATTGTTTTATTTTATTTTCCAATTTTTATTTTATCGTATTTTATTTTATTTTCCAATTTTCATTTTATCGTATTTTATTTTATTTTCCAATTTTCATTTTATCGTATTTTATTTTATTTTGAAATTTTCATTTTATCGTATTTTATTTTATTTTCCAATTTTCATTTTATCGTATTTTATTTTATTTTCCAATTTTCATTTTATCGTATTTTGATTTAATTTCCAATTATTATTTTATCGTATTTTATTTTATTTTCCAATTTTCATTTAATCGTATTTTATTTTATTTTCCAATTTTCATTTTATCGTATTTAATTTTATTTTCCAATTTTTATTTTATCGTATTTTGATTTAATTTCCAATTATTATTTTATCGTATTTTATTTTATTTTCCAATTTTCATTTTATCGTATTTTATTTTATTTTCCAATTTTTATTTTATCACATTTTATTGTATTTTTCAATTTTTATTTTATCATATTTTATTTTATTTTTGAGACGAGAAATATTTTTGGCTTTTGTGAATCACATTTCTGACTACGTGACTGGGAAATATCGAAGAAATTTCATTTAAAATTCACGAACGGGAGGTTTTTTTTCAAAATTATTTGATACAAGGAATTTTAATAGCTAAAAAAAAATCGGATGGGTTTAAAAAATTAGCGCCACCCTTAAAAATCGTCCGATCAGGCTCATCATGATTATTTCATCAGCTCCACGATTCTACGGAAGCAAGATATTTCGAAATAACCGACGGCCACGGAAACCAGATTCATTTGCCGATTTTTTTTCGATATAAAAATTGAAAAAATAAAAACCCATACATTGATATATAAATTCTTCAAATGTATGTATGAAAGAAAAATCGAAAAAAAAAATCCGATATGCGCGGCCGTCGGCTATTTCGAAGTATCTTGCTTTCGTAGAATCGTGTAGAAAGATGAGCCCGATCGGACGATTTTTAAGGGTGCCGCTGATTTTTCTAAGTTTCAACCGTGAAAACTTTGAAAATCCGTCATCACCCCTTAACAGGCTCCGATCGAGCTCGTTTTTCAGCACGATACTACGGACATACTTCGACCCTAATGCGCCCCGTGGAATCGGCGGGAATTTTTTTTTTACGCCGGCCACCCCAATAATATAATAATAACAATATTAGGGTGACTCGAAAAAAAAAAAAATTTTTTCCGATTGCAATCAAAATCCATCACCACAAAATATCTTGCATCCGTAGAATTCACCCCAAAGATAAACACCATCATACCATTTTTAAGGGTCGCCCAAAATTTTTCAAGTTTCATCAATTCGATCAACATGAAAAAAAAAACGTAAAGTTTCCATTAAAAAAATCGTAGCTCCGCCAATTTTCTACCTACCCCGATCCCGCAAGTTTCATTCGAAAGCTCTTTAAAAACCGCTTAAAATGGCACGCGGACCTTCAAAATCCGATTGCAACTTCCGTCGTTAATTTTGTTTTTTCGTAAGAAATTCCAAATGTATTTTGATTGAAATCAGGAAAGAAAATTTTTTTTCTTCAACCCACCCTAATCAATAAATATAATTAAATAAACAAATGACTTACCCGAGCGCTGACAACAGATGCCAGTGTTTTTCCAAGGCTATCACCCGTTGGGGTTTGATTATTGTTGGGGGCGTTTGGGACGTTGGAGGGCGCTGGAGCGCCTGGAGCGCCGGGGCTATGGCTGTACTGCAACGAGGCCGGCGAGGGTGCACCGGTCCCGCTGCCCGCGGCGACGGCGCCGCTTCCGCGAAACGTCGACATCGGGGGTAAGGAAGCCGCGCTCGTGACCGCCGAACCGAGGATCGGTGCTGCGGGCTCGCCGTTCGGCGACATTGCCGAGTATGCCTGCTAAAAGTGACGAATTAAAATTTATTGATCGATCAATAAAAACGTTCGATCAATTTGCGAGTATTATTATTTTTTGTAAAATTAAATTTCTCTTTTGGTTTGATTGAAAACGGAGGAAATTATTAACAATTTTTATTTTGAAATGTGATAGACGATAGATGAATGAATGAACGATGAATGATGGATTTTTTTGGAGGAAATTTGTCTGAAAGAAATTGAGAGGAAATCAATGGATGAAACGTTTGATGGACTTGCGAGGGTTATTATTATTATTTGGAAAATGAGTTTTCTTTTTTGGTTTGATTGAAAACGCAAGATATTATTTACATTTTATTTTGTTAAATATGATAGACGATAAATGAACGAATAAATGATAATTATGATGATGATGAATGATGATTTATTTTTTTTTTTTCTTTTGAGGAAATTTTTCTGAAAGAAATTAAGAAAGAAATAAATGTATAAAACGTTTGATCAACTTGCGAGCATTATTATTATTTCGAAAATCAGGTGTTTCTTTGTTGAATTGAAAACGCAGGAAATTATTTTCAATTTTTTCTAAAATATAACAAACGATAGAGAAATAACGTAAATAATGAATAAATAATAGATTATTTATTATTTGGAGTGAATCTTATTTTCTTGAGTGACCGTTCGGGTGTAAAATTTGTATAAATGGATTCGCTGGTAACAAGCATAAACATAAATAATTGGAAGAAGCCATAGGGATATTGCGCGAAGCTGGTATGGTCGATTTATCGCAGGTACATTTTTTTATCGTAATTTTCCATTCGGGACATTACTATTTTATTGGACTGCCGGACTGCTGAACGATTTATGATTAAGTCTCGAAAGGAGGATTTCCCAAATTTTGATTTACATTGCAATTCAAATCGAGCAATCGGTAATTTTTCTCACCAATTTATAGATCTATATTGAAACAAAAATCCTCCATAACTCTCTAGTTTTCCAAACTAATTAAGAATCTCTTCAATTTCATTTTAATTTATTTCAGAAGATTTTGACAGCAGGAGGACTTCTCAAGCATCTTTTTTCAAGGCATCATAATTTTCTCACGAATTAAAATCGATAAGAAATATTTAAAAAAATCAAAAACGAAAACAAAAATAATTTCAATATGTCCCTATTATTTCTCTTTCTCCCTGTTACATCAAAAATATTCAATTTTACCGTAACAAACAACAAAAATCATTCAACCCAAGACATAACCAATCGTCACTCATTCGTAAAACAATTCACGACAATCAGCTATTTCCAACTCCGTCACATTAAAATCCTTCTTTGATAACGAAAAAAAAAAAAAAAAAACTAAACTAAAAAATACAAAGAAAAAAGAAAAATAAGAGGCTGGACGACCTTCCGACCGCGAGATTTCACGTCGGAATGGCACGCGCGGTCGAGCCCTCAAAGAGATCAGGATAACGAAGCCTCACCCCGCCATCAAAATTCGAGCTTTGATATCGGATACGCTTTGAAAACTCGTGTAAAAGCCTACTCCACGCCGTAACCGCGGTCCTCGTCTCCTTTCTCTCGGTCTCTCGGACTCCGCGCATGGAAAATCCGACCGGGACGACTACGCGGCGACCGCGAACCACTCATAAAACGTCTAATTTTAAGTCCCTATTCGCACGGGCGAACGAGGGAGATAGTTTCGCCCCCCCCCCCCCTCCGGCTGAGTTTTCCTCGCCTCCGCGTCTCGTCTCTCTTCAACCCTCCGACGGTCCGAAGTATATTTATCAACAAATTAAGGAACTCAAACGAGACTCGAGGCTCGTAGGCTCGGTGCGACCTCGGAATCAACGGTTTCGGGCAATTTTCGTTTTTCTTTAAAATTTGTGTTTTTTTTTTTCGTTTTTTTACGACCATGCAGGGGATAGGGAGGAAGCGCTCCCTTATATCTCGACGGTTGCGCGATAGGAGCAAATTAATGTTTGCGTGCGGCTGGACGACGAACATCCTGTAGCTACCCTGGTTATACGATGATTTCCTTGTTTCTGACTGGTTTCGATTGTTGTAGGATTATTATTATTATTATTATTCTAATAATAATAATAATAATATTATTATTATTATTATTATTATTATTATATTATATTATTATTATGCTAATAATAATAATAATAATAATAATTATTATTATTATATATATTTTATAATCAATAATAATTCCCTTATTTCTGACTGGTTTCGATTATTGTGAGATTCTTATAATCATAATTATTATTATTATTAGAATGATAATAGTTATTATTATTATAATTATTATTATTATTATTATAATGATAATGATTGTTGATAATACTAATAATTATTATTAGAATAATTATAATTATAATAATCTCACAATAATCGAAACCAGTCAGAAATAAGGGAATTATTATTATTATTTTATAATAATAATAATAATAAATATTAATTATTATTCTAATAATAATAATAAATAATTATTATTATTCTAATAATGATAATAATTATTATTAATAATAATAATAATTATTATTATTACTATTATTATTATTAATATAATAACAATATAATTATATTAATAATAATAACAATTATTATTATTATTAATTATCATTATTATTAGAATAATAATAATAACTTATTATTATTATATTATATTTATTAGAATAATAATAATAATAATAATGATAATTATTATTATTATTATTATTATTATTATTATTATTATTATTATTATTATTATTATTATTATTATTATTATTATTATTATTATTATTATTATTATTATTATTATTATTATTAATCATTTCTTTGCCCTCAAATGTCGAATGGACGGGTCCATAAAGCCGGCAACCCCATCAAAGGGTTTAATATCTAAAAATTATGGTTTTTTCATGAGCTTTAAAATCTCGTTGGAATTTATTCTTCCCCAAATCCCCGTTTCGAGAAAATTAAAATTCAAAAATTTGAAAGAAACGACTTTCAGCGTCATGTAAAAATCCCCCGAAAAAACCTGTAAATTCTACATATTTTCATGATAAATATCGGACTCGGTTGGGGATGCCGGCTTTTATGGACCTCGAACGGTCAGAGGAAGCGTCTGAGGGTCTCCCTCATGACCGCGGCCGGGTTGTGGGAATGTTTTTTTTTTACTTTTTCAACTTCCGGTCGAGCAGGGCGCAAAAACGAACGAATTTGTCGTTCGGAGTTTATTGAAATACACCGGAAGTTGCTTTTGGTTGGGGCGACTGGAGGGTAGGTCCGACATTTCTGTAATGGAAAATGGACTCTGGCGAAGCGGACGACTCTTTCACACTCTCACACTCTCTCTCGCTCTCTTTCTCGCTCTTTCTCTCTCTCTTTATTGCTCTCTGGTGACTTGAAATGCCGATTAGGATGGGTGAAGTTGTGAGGAAAGGACGTCCCGTGCTCGAAAATCCTGCGGATTCTCGACGGATCCTTGGAAGACGTAAATCAAACGGAGGCTGCCGCTGCTGCGCGTGCACTTGACTAGAAACACGAAGTGGTAGCGCGACGGAGAAGGGTTTCTCCTCACCCTCCACCTCCTCCGCCTCTTCCTCGCCCTTCTCCTCCTCCGCCACGTCTTCCTTCACTTCCTTCGACCATTCTACGTTCGACGGAGTATATATAGACGAAACGTGAGTCATTTGACGTGTACCCGGTACTACGAGTGCCTGTCACTCCGTGGTTCTCAATCTTTGAGTTACCGAATATCTTTTTTGTACTCATTTTCTTTTGTTATTTCAATGGTGGGATTTGAGAATGTTTTTTTTAAACATTTGTTTTCTTTCGAACGTCGAGCACGAAATTATTTTCGAAAGCGGCAACGCTTGAACTGTGTTTGGTTTGATTTATTTATTTATTGTTTGTATTTTGTTTGATTTTTTAATTATTGTTTTATTTTTATTATTAATTTTTTTATTAGTGTTATTATTATTATTATTAATTTTTTAATTATTGTTATTGTTATTATTATTATGATTTTTGTACGTTCGGTTTGTGTAATGTCAACACTTTATTTCGAACGAAGGATTTTCTTCAACGAAAATTGCCTGCATTTCTTCGCTGATTGGCATGAAAACTTTTGGATAATAATAAATTATGATGAGTAAGGACGTGATATTTTTCCTTATCGATTTAGTTCCTAATGTATGTGGTTTTCTATATGTATTAATTCTTGGAGAAGTCAATTTTTTTCTTAGCTCGCCATGATTTTTTTTCGGAGGTATTTCGGTGCCGCACACTCGTGGGAAAATGAGAAATGTTGGAAGAGCTCACTAAAAAACTTCGAACCAGAGGAAGCAAGAAGGGATAGAAAATAGTGGGGAGTTAATTGCCTGCTATTTGTTGTGTTAATCTAATTATCATTGCTTTTCAGGAATAAATAATCACGAGCCAAATTTCGAGATCTCGGAAAAGCTTAGTCTCAATAAATAAAAAAAAAACAAAAAAAAGAAAACACCTATATATATAAATATAAGACACGTAAAGAGTATTTACCATAGGGTCGTGGGGTAGATGCATGGGATAGGCGGGCTGTGCGAGGTGGGGTTGCGCGTAACCGCTGTAAGGTGGTTGAACGCCTCCGCCACCGGCGGTCCACGGGTCTCCTGGACCCTGGCCCGTCGCATTGCCATCTGCAAAAGATAACGATACATTTATACAACAATAAAACAAACAAAAACCAAAAACCAAACCCCAATGAAAACGAGGAAAAATGGGATGGTCTCGGTATGCCTCGCCAATGTCTGACTCGGCACAGTTTGACTCGGCACAGTTTGACTCGGCACAGTTTGACTCGGCACAGTTTGACTCGGCGCAGTTTGACCAGGCGCAGTCTGACCCGACACAGTTTGACTCCGCGAGTTTGAGAGATGAAAGTCACTCTCTCTCTTTTGACAGAGAAAGAGCGACTCTAATTTGTCAAATTCGTGGATTCAAACTGTGCCGAGTCAAACTGTGCCGAATCGAACTGTTGCGAGGCAGACTGTGCCGAGTGAGACAGTGGCGAGGCATACTGAAACCATCCCTTTCAGTATGCCTCGACACTGTCTGACTTGGCAAAGTCTGCCTCGCCACAGTTCGACTCAGCACAGTTTGACTCGGCACAGTTTGACTCTGCGAGTTTGACAGATCAAAGTCACTCATTCTCTCTCTCTCTTTGACATTTGACACTCTCTCTGAGCTTGCCAGAGTAAGAGTGATTCTCATCAGTCAAACTCGCGGAGTCAAACTGTGACGGGTCAAACTGCGCCGAGTCGAACTGTGGCGAATCAAACTGCGCCTGGTCAAACTGTGATAACTCGAACTGTGGCGAGGCAGACTGAAACCATACCGAAAAAATTTATCACAACTTTCGCAATGGCCGATGAGACATTAGACGACGAAATGAACGGACGATGGTCGAATCCAGCCTCAAAACCGTACGAAGAAGGGCCGGAGGGTGGAAGGAGGAGGAGGAGGAGGAGTCGGGGAGGGTTTGGCGGTTGGTATTATTTCTCTCGTGGAAACAACAGCAATAACCTCGACTCCGCGAACGTATTTCTTTCGGGATACTTTTGCTTGATGTAATTTCGTCGGTTTCGTAGCCGAGCCCTTCGTGAAATAAGGGCTCCACCGTTATACAGAGTACTGCTATAACAAAACTGTGGCAAACTACCTCGACAGAGGATAAAGGAGTCCTCGGCCGCTTCACAAACTGCCATTCGATGTCTGATAAAACTTTTTCTTTTACCTCCTCCGCGACTGCCTCACGGCCTTTCCACCCCTCCCAACCCGCCTCTTCGTATGCTTTCTTTATTTCGCTCTGCTACTTCGAATAGCTCACTATCTCCGAAATATCTTTTCCAACCTCACGTTTGCAATATGCTCTTTCTTAAGCTACTTTTTGCGAATCGTATTTTACCGATTTGATGATGAAAAAAAATTACGTGAGTGATCTGAAATCTTTGAAACTTTATTTTTTAGATGAATCAAGAAATATAAAATGACAAAAGTGATTACGAGGTATTGATTATGACTCGAAAACTATAAACCGTACCGATTTTTTTTTGCATTGTTGATCTAATTTGAAAAAACTGTTAATTTTTTTATATATTGTCAATTTTAATACATTATTAAGATATTGAATTTATCGAATTTAAATTTGTAACGTATTGAGTATAGATCTCAATATTTTGGCATTGACAGTGCCAAGTTGGAAAGGTTTACAACCCAGAAAAAAAACATACAATATAGTAATGAAATAATAATATAATATAATAATTAAATATATTTATAATTACCGATATAGTAGGGATCCGCGTAAAGTGCCGCAGCCTTTGGGGAGGTGTATCTAGGCGAGTCTTGGCCGAATTCGTCCGAGCCGTACTGCAACAATCCAAACAACAAAACACCGTCAATATCCAACTCCATAATCACCAAATCCAAACTTAAAACTAAGAACAAACCCTTAATACCCAAAAAAAAACAATTTTTACCGTTTTGTAATTATTATAGTCCGTCGGATACGCGAACATCGTGTAGAAATTCAAGAAATCTCGAGTCAACGAAGCATAAAAAAAATCATCGATGCAACGAAAGAACCAGAAAAAAAAATAATTAAGGGGCCACGCGAGCCATATTCATCTTTGGTCTCTTGTGAGAGAAGAACGTGCTCACGTTCCAATTTCTCTCGTCTATTTTACGTATGTTAAATTATTCCGTAGTTGTCCTCGGAACCTCCACCCCCTATTCCGCAAAGGGCTAACACAATCCCCAACGTTCGGGGGAAGGGGGGGTTCTCGTTTTGGCTTTCTCTCGTCGTTTCGCGTTTCGGTCCTCCGACTCGGCGTCGAAACTCAACCCTCTGAACCCAAACTTTCCCGCTCCGTTTCGACGCTGTTTCCCTTTCCCCCGAAAAAGCTTTTCCAACCCTTCCTCCTCCCCCGCCGCCCTCCAACCCCGTCGTTGTTGCTTCCTCGTAAGCGTCGCGACGCCGTGAGCCTCGTACGGAAAGTAAACTTGCCACGAGTGTGCGAGTCCGGGGGTCGTAGCCGGCTAAAGGGGTTAGGGCGGACCTTCGACGGTCGGGGGATGAATGAGGGGGGGGCGAAATCTCGATGTATCGGTTCTCATACATAGACGTGTATATGTATATGAGAACGTGTTTTTCAGTGTCGAAGGGGGTTCGAACGCGAAGAGAAAACGAGTGGGTGAGAGTTGAAGAACTAACGCGACTACGATGACGCTCGTAACATCATCCCTTAGATCCTTCGCGACGAAGAATTCAACGTTCTAACGGTGCGAAAAAACCCATAAAAAGAATCGGTGAAAACTTCAACACGGCGCGAGATTTCGACCTTAACTCGTGAAAAATAATGATAATCGACGAGGAAGTTGAAAAAGCGCAAAATGTACGACCTTGAACACAAACTTGCGAGGACTTTTAACTTTGAGGGGGTGGGAACGAGGGGGTAGTTGAGGAATAAATTATGCGAGATCACTGTTACGACGGTGAAATTATTTATTTCTCTCTTTTTTTCAGTTTTTAATTGAAACTTAAAACGTTGTGAGTTAATCGTTGGGGGTTGAAGGGGATAGATGTTGAAGGTGGAGGACCGAACGTTGTACTGAAGGGTTTCGGATGTTTCACAACACACTTGGCCCCCATCAGCCCCCATGACGAGAAGTTGATCGAAGTGGGGGAAGCTTCGGAGCCAATGAGAACGAAGACGCGTTCGTAGGTCGTGGCGCCACCTACTAACGCGTCGTTAAAGGTTCGCTTGGCGGACGAAGAGGACGCGAAGAGAGAAAGAGAATGAGAGAATGAAAGAGAGCGAGAGAACGTAGCTGTGGGTGGGTGCGAGTGCG
Organism: Sussaba pulchella; assembly: GCA_963971145.1. Lineage (NCBI taxonomy): Eukaryota > Metazoa > Arthropoda > Insecta > Hymenoptera > Ichneumonidae > Sussaba > Sussaba pulchella. The sequence continues at coordinate 9,825,806 of OZ020172.1, forward strand.
CTCGCGTTGGTTTCTTCTTGCAACGTTTCCGCAAGCTCGGCGCCCTCGATGAGAGATATTAAAGTCTTTGTGGACCAGCTGGGGGAGGGGGATGGGGGTTGGAGAGGTGGAGGAATTCTCGTGTGTGGAGGCTGTGGACGGACATGACGATTATCGCTTGTCTCGCGCAGCACGGAAAACTTAGAGACGAACAAACTTATTCACGGATGAGAAACATTATCCAATATCTGCCGTACGATATTACCGACGATATTGGCTGTTTGACATCGATTTCTTTGTGTTCTTTTCATTTAAAAAATGTTTTTTTGTGTCTTCTCTATCGAGGGTTCTATTTTATGCTGCGACTTTTTGATTTTGACTTATTTTTTATTAGTGGAATTCTTGGATTGGATATTTTGGAAATATTATAGAAAATTGGCGTCTGACAGTTGACATTGTTTGATAATGCTCGGTCGGTAAGAAAAACTGTAAAGCGGTTTTAATAGTTCGGGTTTGTTTTTGGGATGAAAAACGAGAACGGTTGACTGCGGTTGAATGTTTTGCAGTCAACCGTTCTCGTATTTTATCCCATGGATCAACGATGGCGAAGAATAACACTTTTGGAACGTTGGGACGTCACTCTCACACGTGTAGCTATTTTGCGGGGCAAAGAGGCTATGTGGCGTGTTAAGTGTAAAAGCAGCTTCAAAAAAATATAGATATATGCACCGAACGTGAACCACTTGGAAGATATTTAAGGGAAATTTTTCGTATACCCTGAATAATCATTTAAACGTCGTTATTTATATTAACCAAGTCAGTTCAATTAATCGAATCATTTTTTGGGGAATCGAAAATATCTCTACCGAAAAATGGTTATCGAAAGAACTGAATTACTACAATATAGAAAAAAACTACTATCAAAAAACGCTTTTTCCTTCTACGATCTAATTGATATAAAAATCGCTAACACGACATTACCGTATCAAACTCTCAAACTCTTGTCTTCTAAAATTTTCTAACGATTAATTCCCCCACAAAACCCAGTAAGTAGACGATAAAAAATAAACAAGTAAACAAAACTATGTCGACAGAATCTTAGTTACGAAATTAATTGAAACTCACAATCAAGTCTGATCGATGAATCGTAACGGACACCGATTGTCAGTCTGTTTTTTTTTTTCTGTTCGTTCGAAACCGACGATGGAACAATTACGCGAGACGATACGTCGTACGTACGATTAAAGCGAACGCTGATGGTATATCGAGAAATATATATTATATTGGAAATTACGCGGTTCAGGAAAAAAATGCCCGTCTTTATCGTTGACCCCGGCCAGATAACGTCGAAAAGTGATAAATCCGTTGGATCGTGCTTTTTCGCGCTCCCCTTCGGGCTTTTGTTCGCTGAGTGAAAACGAAAAAGAAATAAAGAAACTGCGGGAGTGAGCACGGAGGGGCGAAAAAAAATATAAAAACGTGAAGAAAAAATTTTAAAAAACACTGTAACACACATACGCATAGGTGGAGTACGGAGAGAAAGAGCAAAGAGGCGGAAAGCAACGAACCAGTCGGCAAACTAATGGCGTGATAAAGAGGCCGTTATCGGTAGCTATTAATTCGAATGAATTGCTCTGACACACAGAGAGCAGAGAGAAAGAGAGGAAGAGAGAGATGGAGAGGGAGAGAGAAGAGGAGAGGAGAGGGAGAGAGCCTCGTGCTCGATCTAACGCGCTTCGATGGCCGACGATCTCGTATTTCACATTTTCTGTCGTTCTTCTCTCTCTTCTCTCTCTCTCTTCTCTCTTTCTTCGGCTCTCTTCTTCCGTCACTCTCTCTCTCTCTCTCTCTCTCTCTCTCTCTCTTCCTCTCGCCCTTCTTCATTCTTACCGAGTTTCTAGCCGTACTACCTCCACTGGTTCAGTCTCTATAATATTCCTTTACCCTCCATTACTATTACCAACCAAGAGCGTTTCGCTTTTCTTTTTTTATTCATTTTTTTCTCTCCTATTTTTTTTTTTTATGTAGTTTCTCCGTACGCGGAAGTGGAGACGAGATAAACTATTCGCACAGGCCGGGGTACAAGAATCGCCCTGGTATTCACTCTGAAAGCCAGCCGGATAAAACCTCGCGCGTGCGTAATGCTCCGACTCGTTTCAGCATAAAGAGAAGAAGGATGGAAAAAAAAAGGAATTCTGATAAAAGGAACGAACGCGCGGAGATGGAAGGACAGAGTGGAAATAATTCGTCCCTGGAGATAAGACAACGATAGTTTTAGTTCGAATAGCCGAGCAACGAGGAATTGTTTTGCAACGGAATTGAATTTTTTTTTACGTTGAAATTCACCTTTCGACCGTTTTTTTGAATTGGCGATTTCGAGATTGATGGACCGACGTCGTAAGCACTTTCGTATTGTCGATGAGTCTTCGCAATCACAATTTTTATCCGGTAGTGAAGTATTTACGGTTTCTGTTGAGGTTAGAATGACAAGCGTTTGCTCCACTTGGAAAAGTTCATCGGCATTTTCTCCAAAACCGTCGCTCCAAATAGACGGAAACTTTTCACAACAATTCCGACGAGCTGCACAAAATGAATGACCATTCGCGATTTTTCAAATTTGAAAAAAAAAATTACAGTTTTATTATCGACTGAGCTGATCGCAAAAAAAAATCATCAATCTACAATAATCCTTGTATTTTATGCAATTTTGAATAAACGTCGGACGCAATTAACTCTATTAACAACACATTTGGAATAAGTAATTCAAGTTAATTATCAAAGATTTTCTTTATTTCGTTAAGGCGTCTATAAACAAATAATCCTTGAAAAAATTCCACCGTCAGTCTCGAACGATGCAAACCATTCAATGCGAAAAAAAACGACTCTTAAGGTTCAACAGAGGCTCTAAATTTTTTTTCTAAATGCTCCTCCCCCTCTTCCTCCCCTCTGCTAGGTCTCCGATTGGTTCTCGTCGTGAGATATTTCCTAATATATTCTTCGGTGCGATATGTTCGTGCCGCGTGAGCGGTATTTCAATTTTTATCGACCTTTTTTCTCCTCCTATCCGCGTCGACGGATAACCACGAGATGGAGATACCCCACAGGATCAGAAATCTTAATATGTCGAACGATGTGGTTCGGCCTGACTGTGGCGTCGTCAGCGTTTTCCTTGAACCAACCAATATAAATGTCTCGCGTTGATTTAGTTCGGACTCCCTACGACCGACGAATATTCCGACCCCAACCTTTCTTACCCGCGTTTTGCGTCATCCCACGTGCAACCTCCGCCCACCGACCTCCCCCCGAACCCTACCGGAACCATCCCTAACAGACGTCTCAATATCTTTCTCGAGGAGAAACTGCGATAAAGATTTCAGACGTGAACAAGTTGGCTTACGAGAACCATTGCTGTTCACAATCTCAACCTTCCAAGGTCTACATCGAACACGTGAACTTTCCGAAGTTCTCACGTGATCGCATTGTCTTCGAAGGGTTCGAGATCTAAAAAAAACTTCGTCGGAAACGAGTCCAGCGGCATAAGCCAATTTTGAGAATAATAATGGAGAGATATTAATAGTTTCAGGGAAGAAATGTAATTACATGGCAAAAAAAGAAAGATCCGATCTACGATAAATCTATAAATGACCTGGATTTAAATTTGAACCTCGAGAACCTAAACTTGAAGATCCTTTTGTGCAGAAGTTTTCCGTGAAGTTTTTTTGAACCAGGTATTTTTTTCGGCAAGCCGTTGGAGATCCTCCCTCTTTTTAACAACGATTGCAATATAAATTGTCGTTAATTGCCGAACAATCATTCGCGCTGAATCGTTAATCGAGGGAAAAAGTTACGTCTTCTTGTCTAATTCGACGTTGTAGCGTCTTGAGAATTTTTTTTCTCACCAAACGTGACCGGAAGTCTCGGGCAGAAGAGTTACACGGAGACATGTTCATGTTTCGTGCAACAAGTGCTGGGTAACTTGGGCCGGAATGAATAAAACAAGGATTGAAGAAAAAAAACAAGAAAGAAGGATAAATAGAAATGAAAATAAAATTCCATCGATTATGAGGGCGTCTCAGTTGGTGTTGCAACAACGTTCTTGAGGGTTCCAGGTGTCTGTCGTTTTAACGTCGACCCTCAGAACTCGTGGGAACCAACATGGACGTCCGTTAGGTTTTTTTTTTTTTTTTTTTTTTTTTTTTTTTTTTTTTTTTTTTTTTTTTTTATAATCTCAAGTCATTCGGATCGACTTTAATCCTCATTCTCGATGTCCGGCGGATCTCGAATGCTTTCAACGATCATCGGGAATACATTGAACAGTTACGAAACAAAGCCACGAGCTTCTATATGGCGACGTTGCCGGCTGATTTCTCGAAACTACGTAGTCGGATTAATTCTAGAATTACGAAACCAGTCAAAATGGATGATTTAATTTTTTTGGAAAATAAAAACTACTCGAATTAATCACGTTGCAATTTCACGAATTTTGTTACAATATTGGAGGATCAAAATATATTTGTGATTTATATAATGTGTAAAATTATATAATTAATGTATATAATATTAAATACTTCAGATATTCTTATTATTAAGATATTAATATATATTTTTTTTTTATGTGCTCCAGTCACTTTACGCGACTCGATGAAATGAAAATTGATGATAATCAATGCTCGTTGAATCGCGTATAGCGAGTGGAGCACAAAAAAAATTTTTTTAAATTGAACTGAAAAAAGCTATTAATAAAATCGATAGAATTACATTTTACCGATTGAGAATCCCATAATATTAAAAATACCGAAAATCCGTTTTTATTATTGACAATTTGAGGAAAATTTTTTAAATTAAATACCGAGTGGCTTTTCTTGAGAAAAAAAATATTTTTCAATATTTTGACCAAGGCGTTTAACTCAATAAAATCTAAATTAGCAATTTCCGTCGATAATTTTTTACGAAAAAACAAAATTATCGACGGAAGTTGCAATCGGATCCCAACGGTCTGCATGCCATTTTAAGCGGTTTTTAAAGAGCTTTCAAATGAAACTTACGGAATCAATGTAGCTATAAAATTCGCGAAGCTACGATTTTTTGAATGGAAACTTTACGTTCTTCCCATGTTAATCAAATGGATAAAACTTGAATAATCTTGCGCGACCCCTAAAAATGGTCCAATCGGGTTCATCTTTGGGGCGAATTCACCAGATGCAAGATACTTTGCAGTAAATCCATTTCGATTGAAATCAGAAAAAAACAATTTTTATTCAAGCCACCCTAATATTTATACTACATCTCAAGGATAAAATTTATCGAATCGTCGTTTCAATTTCCCACCCCTTTTCGACAAATAAAAACCCGGAGGATAAATTCAACGCAAGTAAAACCGTTCTGTAACTTCAGTGTCAATTTCTTCGGTTAACTCGCACGTGGACGAATTTCTCACGGAAGAGCAACAAGTCCAGGTGTGATGAGAATCATGCGGGCAAGAAAGTTCAAACAACCGAACATTTTTTCCCGCACTTTTTTATCGACCCAACTACATTTTCCTCGCATCGTCAAGCGTCTACGTATTTTTTTCCCATACGCCGGATTCGATCGTGAAATTAATTTTCCAACAAAAAAAAAAACGAAGAGTCGTCGGAATTACCGAAGACACAAACCCAAAACTTTCTTTGTACTCGCGAGTACGACGGTTTTAATTTCATAGCCGTTAGAAACCACGAAAGACGTTCTCGAACGATTTCCATCGTTCGTTGAATCTCGTCGCAAATTCTCTTGCTTGGATATTTTTAAACCAACGTGACGTCACGGGCGACGACGTTCCCGGCTCGGAAAATTGCAATGTTTCGAAGGTTCGCTGCAATCTCGAGATTTTGCGAATCGAAACCGCGTCATTGTAAAATTTACGTACGAAAAAAAAAAACAAACAAACAAGAGAAGAAAATAGGAAAAAACACGATTTTTTTTTAGTATCGAAACGAGAAAGGATGAAAGAAAAATCTCCAATCATGTTTTTTTTTTACGTTCAATGGTTTCATTATAATTTTGATTGATTGGTTGATCAATTTATTGATTTATTTCTTTTTTTTCCAGAGTAAATACTGAATTTTAACCAAATAATCGATGAAAAATATATGAAAATTTTCCAATACAAGAAAATTAATTGGTTACTCGCGGCAAGTCTTTTTGTGTACTTCGGGTCGATAAGACCCCTGTGTGTAAGCTATGACAGTATGTCAGCTCCGACAGGTGTGACAGTTAAGGGTTAACTCGAATTAATGACGAGTTACCTAAAATTAACTCGAGTCAGGTTTGAGAACGCAGTCTTGTGGTCGATGGCGAATAAAATTCCACACTGACGTTTCGGAAAACCATCATAGGGGCACCTTAAGCCGTAACCATGGGGTTCGACCACCTCGCCGACAAGTCGCAAAGGAAATACCCGTAGATGGACGAATCGTGTAACAAAACGAAATTTAAAAAAAGTCTACAGAGAAAAGAAAATTTATAAACCGTGCGAAGCACTTCCGGTTATTTCACAGACGTACGTAATGGAGACGCCATTTATCTAGAAGAGCGGTGGGAGGAGAGAGAGGGGGGGGGGAGGGGAGCATATTAATTACAGAACGTTCGAAAATAAAACGATAACGAGCTTGGTCAGTAAGAAACGTCTTACGATCTGAGGATTAAATTTCGCTTTTTCTTGATGGTTCATCGTTTTTTTTTTCTTATTATTATTATTGTTATTTTTAAACTCCACCAATTCGAATTGGAGACCCAACTTCGTGTAATCAAAACATTTGACGTGACAGATAGGTTGAAAAGTGCTTGATGGTAATTTTTCATTGTATTTTTTCTTTCTGACTTCCTATTTTGATAATAGTCGAGATGTCGAGACGTCGATGGCGTTAACCTTTGTCGTGCAAGCCTTTGAAAAATTACGTAGTGTCCACGTGGGGGTATGGCAGACCCCAGTGAGTTGAAACGAGCGTTACTGGTACAATTATTCGTTGTTTATACTTTAAAAAAATACTAGGTACTGTCTGAAGCTTTCTGAATGAAGTCCAATAGGTTTAATTAACTTTTTCACGTATCATCAAATTGAAAAAAATATTTATTTTGAAGAGGAAATCTTACGAGTAAATCGCCGGGGTATGACATACTTCAAGTGCACGATAAAGCTTAACCCGATTAGTGTATTGCTCGTTTTCGCACCCAGAATTGCCAAAATTTCGCATCGTAGGGTGTCGAATCGTCCAAGGCTTTAAAAAAATAGAAAATGTCGGCCTAAAAATCTGAAAAAATTCATAAACAAAGCTCACGGTTTCTACTTTACGATGAAATTCTAAAATCTATAGTTTCCGAAATTATTCATTATAAAAATAACAATAAACAAATAAACCGCGAAAATGTCAAAATTTCGGCCCGGGTCAAATAAACCCCCACGATACCCTAATCGGGTTAAATATATCATTTCTCAAACGTTCCGGAACAAGGTTATTGACTCGAAGATCCGTAAAACGTTATTTCTTTATCCCAGAAGCGAAAAATAAATAAACGAAAGAAAAAATTGTGAGAATACCAAGATCGTTTCGCCTCTAAGACCGTCGGTCTTACACACATGTAGCATATACTTATACATACATACATATATCGGCGTTTGAGATGTAATGCCTTCGGGTAGACGCAGGTGTGCGCATATGTAATTCCGTACGGGTGCTATACCGCACGCGTGAAGATACCGAAGAACCCGAAGAATTATAAAAAGACGAAGAAGAAGAATGAGAAGTCATTCTCGTATTCGTTTGGCTCACGGTTAAATTATTTATTAGACGGGAGTTTGTCGTTCGCGCGCCGTCGGCTCGATTTCAACGGAGCGAAACGACGAGCGGCGACGAGGATGGGTATACCGGTTGACTTCGGGCTGCATAACCGACAATTAGCCTCCGATAAGTTACTACGTGAACGTTTTACCGGATGGTTTTGGGATCGCGAAACGATCGAAGTGCATAACGCATCGGTTTTATACGCGACGTCACGGCGTGGTAACGAATGATGGATCATTAGAAACATGTCGATTCGAAACTTTTGAAGTTGAAGTTTAGTTTCACGATGGAATTCAATGCAGCGATGATAAATCGCTTTTTTTGTTGGGGGTTTGTTTTTTGTATTTTTGGGGGAAAGTTGAAGTTCGTACGAATATTGTGGAAATTTATGAATTAATGAATGTTGAATCGATGATATTGAGTTGGTATAGTTTGCGTTTGATTTCTTTTGGTTTTTGATTTTTTTTTCGTAAAGTTTCAAGTGTTTTTGACATTGATAATTTTTGAACGATGATGTTTGATATGTTTGTACATGTTTCGAAGAAATTAATGCCCGTTTTGTTAGTTGACTACTAACTAAATCCTGCTAATTTTGTTGGCATTGGATTTATTTCAATGTAAAATTCGAAACTATTTTTTCGCATTCCCTATTACATAGAATAATAATTAAAAAAAAAGTAAATAAAATGTTCGAATGTACTTCAATTACCGACCAAGCCTTGCTCCGACCCAAACGTTCCAACTTCTCCTTTTTCCCCCGTAAAGTTTAAAAATCCGCCTCATTCGTTCTCCACATCGATGTAAACCGAATTTCATCCAAGTTTCTTTCAATTTCATTGGATCCTTTATAATAAAACAAAAAACAAATTCCTTTCCAACTCCACTACCGTCGATAAATATACATTCGAAAAACCACCGAATCGTAAATACGTCCCGGCTAATTGTCTTTCCAAATATTTCCCAAGCCGCTGCGACTGTCCATAAGCTTGTGTTCGCGCAACGTTCAACCGCAGCCGGTGAGCTGCATTTATTTTCAACGGTAGAAGTATATTTTTTTCTCGTTCTTTTGTTTTTTTATTTCACTACGAACTGAGCAAACGACGTTGCATTGAGACAGAATAAACGGAGAGAGAGAGAGAGAGAGCGAGATAGAAAGAGAGAGAGAGAGAAAGGACATTCAGTGGAGTTCGCGGAAAAGTTTTCTGTATTTCATAATGATAATTGCGCGTTTAGAGTTGCAGGTAACGAGGTGCCGATGTGGCGTGCCCGGAGTTGGTCTCGCGCGGGACATCTGAAGAGCTCGAACGCGGTCCGAAGCTCGCTGCAGCAGCGAGAAGAGCCTTTGGAATGCGCGTAATCCGCAAGCTTGAAGATTCTGCACTGGGAATCTGATGGCTCGCCGATCCACGTGAGTCTGATGGACCGTACGCGTAAATAGATCTACGTTTTTCGTCGTATCGAACGTTTGACGCTGAATAGTCGGTTGAGGAAAAAATGTTGAGTGAATTATTCGAAAAGGAAAAACTGCGAGGTTTGAAAAAAGTCGTGGTTCGGTGAAATTGAATCATTTTTGCCGGAGATACGGTAATTAATTGTCTTTTTTTGTTGATTTTTATTGATGATAATTATGGAAGGAATTAGGATTTTATTTAATCAGCATCTCACGATTTTGGATAACTTTTGGAGACATTATTGAATAAAGAAAATTGGGGCGACATTCAAGATTTTGAGATTTTTAAATTTCAATTTAAAGATGAAAATTATGGAAGGAAAAATGTTTCAATTAGATAAATCTCATGTGAGCATTTTGACAAAAACTCTTACTTTTACTTCAACAGTGAATAACTCGGTCAAAAAAAATCGCAAGGGGATGAAAAAAAAAAAGTTTTTTTAAGAGAAATCAACAAATCTTCGAACGTTGTCATTGGATTTCTGGTGAAAAATTTTTTGCACTCGATCTACGCTATCAAAGTTTTGAAAAAATTAAGGAAACAATTTTCTCTCTTCTTAACCTCTCTACTCTTTCAACCCTCAGTCCAGCACGGCCGGGGATAATAAAAATATTCTAGCTTCCGATTTAAAAAATTACAAACCCTAAGCTTTCGAATAAGCGCTGGATCATCTAAATCCAATCATTTCCCGCAGAGATATATAACTATTCAACTATTTGAAAAGATTCGTTTACTTAACCATTTAATAATTAGCCTTTTCGATTCTCGAATTTTTCAGTCGCACTATAAAATCATCGCAATTGCGTAAACCTCGCCACATATATAATTACAACAATGTTCGAACCCTATCTATTAAATTCCTAATTGATCAAATTATCCCGATCGAAAGATCCGCAACGAATTACGAAGCGATAAATAAATAAAATTTCATAAAAAAAAAAAAAAAAAAAAATTCGTTCGGATTTTCCCTTGCGTGCATCAAAAATTTCGAAACCGCGATATAAACGACAATAAAGCAACTCCGAAGCGAGAGCAATTTCAACGAAGGCCGCAACAAAACCATCGCCTCGAAAACCGTCCACGGGCTTTTTCCACAATTCTAAATCACCGCAGCCGAACAGTAGATTCAACGTTCTCGGTTATAACGAGATATTTAAGTGGATGGCTGACCGAGTGGAAGGTATATAACGGGTGGAACCCAACCCAGGCACGCGTTAACGATCTCGCACAAACCAATTAATACAACCGGCCGACATGGCTGGACGACGGCGGTAACCCCGCTTCAACGTTGCTATTTAGTCGCTGGAAAAAAGCGGGAAAAAAAGAAAAAAAGAATGGAAAAAACAAAATAAGTACAGAAATAATCCGAACAAAAATTGCAAGAATGGAAGTGAAAATTGGTGATGTGAGAAAATTTTGAGGCCTGTTTTGATGTGAAATGAGGAGAGATGTGATTTATGGTGAAAATTAACAGGTAGAAATAACGATGAGGGGATATTTTATGATCGGGACTTTGAACGATTTTTGTTGGGTTGTTATTTTTTTGAAATGGCTTTTTTGGGAGTGGGGGAGATCTTGAGAGAAGAGTTTTTGAGTTATCGGTGTTGAATTTGGCTACATTGTTCTTTGTGGCGTTGCTTGGGATTATATAGATTTTTTTTTATTTTGGGAATTTGATATCAAGAGAAAAAAATTGGAAAAAATGTTTCGATATTGAAGAAATAATTTGATTTTTTTGTATTGAAGTAGAAAAATATTGAAATCGTTTTTTCAAATTGGGCACAACTGGTTGTAATAAACGAGAAAATTGAAACTCATTATGGATCTCACTTATAAAAAAATATCTACATTAAAAAATTACAAAAAAAAATTAATTCTCGGAAGCGTTGAATTAAAATGAACCCCTTAAAGCCTTGGGTCGATTCGACCCTACGATAAACTTCAAGGGTGCGAAAAACAACGAAACGCTAATCGGGTTAATTCATCGAAATTATCAAGCTGTCGATAACTGAACTTCGTCAATGTTTCGGTCATTCCCTCGAGCTCTGCTGAGGTCGCCGCCAATTCGCCCATTTTGTTTTCCATCGTAAAAATTGTAAGCACAATCACACAAATTTGATAATCCTGTCAGACCATCTGTCATGAGTCGAAATTTAATTTCAGTAACAAGCTTAATAAATAACGAATGACAACAGAACAGAAAACCTAATAAAAGCTGAACTTCCCCAAGTAAATCCGATTTGAAAAAATCTAGAAATAAATATAATAATGGCAATATTAATAATAATAATAATAAAAATAAAAATAAAAATAAAAATAATAATAATAATAATAATAATAATAATAATAATAATAATAATAATAATAATAATAATAATAATAATAATAATAATAATAATAATAATAATAATAATAATAATAATAATAATAATAATAATAATAATAATAATAATAATAATAATAATAATAATAATAATAATAATAATAATAATAATAATAATAATAATAATAATAATAATAATAATAATAATAATAATAATAATAATAATAATAATAATAATAATAATAATAATAATAATAATAATAATAATAATAATAATAATAATAATAATAATAATAATAATAATAATGATAACAGCAATAATATTAATAATACTAATAATAATAATAATGATAATAACAATAATAATAATAATAATAATAATAATAATAATAATGATATATAATTCTTCTTAACATAATATAATAATATATCCAAAAATTATATATACACAATCTAAGTATAAAACTAGCGATATATAGGCTATATACAGTTTATATACGAGCTATATATGCCCAATTCCATACACAGTTAATACATAGACTACATACAATTATTTCACTCGCGATCTGCCTTCTCTTCGCCAATCATTCCTTCTCCGTGCGCTCGCGACGAGAATCTGGTGACTTTATGGTGAATTTCGGTGACACACGTACACACATCAGTCCCGTCTTCTCGTCCCCATCTTCCACGAGTGTTTGATTCGTTTATAAATGACCAGCGAAGTGTATTTAGCTCGGATTCATTTCCTCGACCATTATTTTCCCGGATGAGACGTCGGCCGGAGCTTTTCGCGACCTCGAGAGGTTCGCGACGGTTCCGTCCGGGATTCGGAGTCGTATTCAAGACGCGTATAACCGTTGCCGACCGGGAGGGCGACCGTCCTCTAATTAGTATGTGCCGTAACGCCGGGTATTAGGAGGCGGTCACGCTTGCATACGAAATACGCGAACCTCCGGGGAGCTTACTTCGGTACCTATAACGCTTATGTTACCGCTCCTGCTGCTATCGCCATTGCTTTTGCCGCGTGTTAGCGCGACGAAGAATTTTCACGGCGTTGGCAACGAAAACTGCGACAAAGATTTTTTAACGGAGGGAGATACAAAAAATTGGTGGATTATCGAATTATCTTTGAGGGGAGACGAGAATGGATGTCGGAGCTTTTTTTTTTGGTTTGGAGACGAAAATGAATGAATGGAGATAAATAATTTTCGAGAAATAACGATTTTGAGTTGCGAACGATTTGTCGAAGGGGAGTAATTGATTTTTGATGTAATTATTATGTGGTTAGGCTTAGTTTTTGGTACAATTTGAGGTAAATTCGGAGGAATGTCGATTTCTTCTTTGACTTGTGGATAAGAAAAAAAAATACTGTTGGTTATTTATTTTAGAAAAGTTTCAGGAAAACTAGCATAAACTTGGTTTTTCCGACAAAATTGACTTGTTTGATCATCTTGATATCGTTTATTTCTTCCGGTATGGACGATTTCCGGCGACTCCGTGTTTAAAAACGTTTTTTACCATCTAAATTACAAGAATCCGATTTAATCTCATTTTTTTAAATTGATTTATTCGATTTCACCTCCAAGCTACGGCTTTATTTCTCCTGAAACGTCAGAGTGTGAATTATATCTGACGGAGTTTGAACAGAAGCTCGTCGTTTTTTTCAAAAATCATTGGATCCGATTGAAAAATCGACATGCAAATAAATTCTCAGAAAAATCGGTAAACTGTACGAAATAAATCAGAACAATTGGAACTCATAGTTTTGTCGTTGCACTGAAAAATTCAGTCATAGAAAATCCCTCGGCTGCATATTTTCCAGAAAAGCCATATTTCAAGCCATCATTCCAAAACTAAATGCAATATTTTACCCTTGACTGAAGCCATTTCCTACTCAATGTTATCATCAAGAGTAATTCAATTCCTACAAAGACGACAACTTAAAAAAAAAAAAGCCCCACAAAGGCCAAAATTGTCCAGACAATAATGAAAAACATAACAACAATTAACCACCAATAAAACAAACAATTACTAAATTCCCATTAAAAAAAACTCTCAACGCCTCACCAAATCCATCCAATCACAAATTTCCCATTCAATTCGTTCCAAACCCAATATAAAAAAAATAGCTCAATAATAAATAATCTAAATTAACAAGAAAATTCGATTAGTTAATTCGATCGTCCACCCAAGCAAAAATAATACGTTCCCGGAATGAAAAAAAAAAATATATATATATACATATAAACCCGAAGCGTTCGATCGTGACCGGGCTCTGTAACGGCATTCGGCTATTTCCATGGGGGTTGTTATATATCCCCCGGGGGACCCCATGGGGCGCGGCAATAAATGAGAGACAAGTATTCTCGTTGAAGCACGTACGAGCACTAAAACGCCGATAGACGATTCGCCATTTGCACGGTGCATTTACGAGAAATACACTTCGGTTCCGAGCAACGAGGAACTAATCGTCGTTGCTTGTGGTTTTTTTTCTTTCTTTCTTTCTTTCTTTCTCTCTTTTTTTTTCTCGTCAATTTTCGTCCAACGGGTGGCGAGATTCTTCGAGACAGGTACTCGTAACGTTCGTTGAATTGTCTTCGTCCGAAGCCCTTTCTTCCTTTTATACCTGCGTCCCTGGGGTAATTTCTTGCCCGATGATTTTCGACTTCACTTGTTTTCCAAACACCGCCCGGACGTACCTGATTCGGCTGGTAACGGCGGTCGGGGGTTGGATTGTAGCGAGAGGGGGCGGCGGGTTGTGAAGCGAGAAACGGATTTCTTTTATACGCGAATTTACGGTTCGGGAATTTCCAGATTTTCGGTTCACAAGTGTCGAGCCTGAGGACACCTTAGATTCGAACCCGACCACGTCAACGACGTTTCCCCAGTGAAGTCGGAATGAAGTCGATGGAACAATGATGGTGAATATTGTTGGAGAGGACTTTTGGCATTCAATTAACGCGCTAGCGTTTCTTTTGTGTTCATTCGTTGTTTGGAGTGGACGAAGATTATTGAATTAGGGGGCGAGACGGTTTGAGGGGACGAAGGGTGAAGGTGATTTTGCGAATTTTTGTTGAAATAAATTATTCCCTAAATTCCTAAATAATTTATAATAATAATAATTATAATTATAATAATAATTATTAAATAATAAATAATGAAATAATAATAATAAATAATAAAAAAATAAATAATAATAATAATAATAATAATTAATAATTAATTAATTATTAATAATTTAAATAATTTTAATAATATTAAATAATAATAATAATAATAATAATAATAATAATAATAATAATAATAATAATAATGATAATAATAATAATAATAAATTATTATTATTATTATTAATTATTTAGGAATTTAGGGAATAATTTATTTCAACAAAAATATTATTATTGATATTATTATTATTATTATTATTATTATTATTATAACATGATTATCATTATTATTATTATTCTAACATTATTATCATCATCATTATTATTATAATTTTATAATTTATTTCATTTCGTTCCTGAATTATTCTTCAGAGTTGGTTGATATAAATATAATTGTTGATATCAATGCGAAATAAGGATATTTATTAATGATCAGTTCATTTCCCGTCGGCCCCTCCCTCCACCGCACCATTTCCGCCCTTGGAAGTTAGATTTTGAAATAAAAAATGTCCGACCTGACAGCAATTGGCCCATTTTGGTGCTTCCGAGATACAAAAAAATGAGAGGCAATAATAATCTTTATATCAGTGTTCCCCCATTTTCCCGTAGTTCAATTGTTTATTATTATTTTTATAATAGATAAATTCCAGAAACTTCGCATTTCAAAATTTCATCGTAAAGGAGAAACCCTCAGCTACATTCCTGAATTTTTCCAGATTTTTAGGATGACATATTCTATTTTTTTCAAAGCCTTGGGTCGGTTCGACCCCACGGTACACTTCAAGGGTGCGAATAATAACGATACACTAATTTGGATTGAAGTTTTAAAGTCACACGAACACAGAACAGATAAGCGATTGACGTCTCATTTCACTCCGTAATAAAAAATTCGAATTTTGCAGATAGAAAATTAATTATCCTGTCATAAAATAGCGACTCAAAGTCCATCCATAGCATCAAAAACTCAAAAATCTTACAGAAATTTTCCTAATAATTCGGATCATACTCATCCAATTCCCTATGAATTTCTCTATAAAACTCTTAGACCACATTCCCAATAAATTCATCTCTCGAAACACGTAACAATTAAAATAAGAAAAAATCGATTTCATCAAAGTCTCACGTCGTTCCCTAAAAAAAAAAAAAAAAATAATAAATAAATATTTACCCCGCTCTCTTGTCCACCATATTGTTTCCAGTAGACAGGCGACGACGTGGACGCGTGCGTGGCCGTTCTAACGCTTCCCGGACCACCGCGAACCTGTTGGCACTGCACTTTGTTGCAACCGTTCGGAGCCCCGTAACGCAAACCCGTTTGCGTCCCACGAACAAAGTTTTTCACCTCAACTTCACAATCATAATTCTTCGTTTCCTCCAAAAAATCGATCAATTTAAAACTCTGTTGAGCCATCTTAAAATCGTCGTTATTGTCCAAAATTTAAATCAACAATCGTCAAAAACAAAAACTTCCCCGGAGCTGTCAATCGACCGTCCCGCGCCAATTTTTCGCAACTGTCCCAACGATTCCGATCTCGTTCGTTCGATCCACGATCAGGATCGATGGATCGTCGAATCTTGCACGCGATCGACTTCACGTTGGGCAATTTTTCAATAACAACCTCGACGTAACACGCGTCGGACAACCGTGAAGGACGTCAAGTCGGTTTTCCACGTCCCAACTTGATGTCCCAACTCTCGTGCGAAACCTCAACAACGCTTCCCGACGTTTGTCCTTGACCTTCGCCAGTCCATTATTCGGATATCAACAAATGTGAAAACCACCGCACGTCAAGCACATAAAAACAAAAACCAACAACAACAACAACAACAACAACAACGTTGGGACACGTAGATGACAGACGTCAAGGGCTTGGGACAAAACCAGCCGACGTTTCGACGGAATTGCAACTGGCTGTGGGAAATTCTGCGAACGCACGAGCTAGCGTTGGAGGTATTAGAAGGCAACGGCCAGCTGGCTGGCCGGTAGAGGAACGACTGGTTTTGTTGCTCCGGCTTTGGCTGAAAACCCCGAGAGCAGAAACGTTAAGGCTTCCTTCGAGTCCACGCGATGCCGAGAACGGCCGAGACTTCATGCCGAGTAAACGAGACGGGGAGCAACGACGAAGAATGAGAAATAGAGGGAGAGGGAGGGAGGGAGAGGTAGAGGGGAGAAAGAGAAGTTTCTCTCCCCCGGTCCAGCTCTCGGTGTATATTCTAGCGATAGCACAACGTCGCAAATCCCCACCGTGCGAGCGAAACAAGCTTGAGAGAAGACGAACGTAGATTCTTGGCTTCCCTTTTTTCTTGAAGCGGCCATCGGGGTTTCTCGCTCGCTCTTTGGCTATGAATTTAGCGAAAATCGTACGAAACAGACGCGACAAGGATACGAACTTTAACAAATTTATAACAATTCTGTCGCTGATTTACAAACGGAATTAAATGTCTGTAAAACTAGGAATGTATAATTTTCCGGTGAATTTCAAGTAAGGCTATTTTTTTCTATTTTAGGTTCCGTAGTTTTGGAAAAAAGAGAGAGGCGAGAACGCTCTATTATCGCATATTTTTTAGGTTATCTCACTAAATATGCTATTTAAAATTATGAAAAAGTTATTTTTGTAACCTACATTATGAGACCTTTCAAATGATACCCCACATGATACATAAAATTTGAAAAATAGTCGGGACCCTAATTTCTTCCCTCCGTCAACCCTTAATTCTTATATGAATATTTTCAAGTGTTGATTAGCGCAAAATATGTGGACTAATAAGATATATTACAATGCAATATGTTGGTTAATAGGATATATGCCTAGTTTCGGAAATAAGGGGGGAGGGGAAAATGCTCCATTTTCGCATAATCCTTAGGATATTTTACTGGATATTCCATGTAAAATTACAGAGAAGATATTTCCGTATCGCACATAACAGGACCTTTCAAATGATATCCTACATGATACATAAAATTAAAAAAAAAACATTCCAGTCTCTAATTCCTCCCCCCCCCTCCTCCCTTAAGTCTCGTATGAATATTTTAACGTGTTAACTATTGCATAATATGTAGAAAAGTAATATATCTTATAATACTATGCCAAATTCCAAGTTTACACGTCGCTTCATCTCCGCTTTGCGGCAAGAAACCCCAAAGACCCTTTTGGTCCCGAATTCGCAACCCCGTCGTTGATTTCCTCCCTTCCGCAGGACGCGCTGTTTCCCGCTCTTCTCGAAAAACTTTTCCGCGTCGGGGAATTCTTCGGAAATGCTCGGGGCCCGAAAGAAGAAGAAGGAAAAAAAAGAAACTTCGAGTCGACGATGGAGAACGCGCAGCAACAGGTAGGAAACGTTGGGGTGGGGATTTTAAGCTCGGAGCTTCCGTCGAATCACCCTCCGTGAGAACGTTTTCCGATGGCGGTGACTCCGTCGGGCACGAGAACGAGGAGGGGAGGGGGGTTGGGGGGTAGGAGAAGGGAGGAATAGGTTTCCTATGTGTGCGTATGAACACGAGTGAAAAAATCATACATAGTCTGTAGATTAATTATATATGGAATTAGGCATATATAGTATATGCCTTAGGGGTTATATAGTATATGGAATTAGGTATATATAGTAATATAAGTATGATTTTTTATATAATATTATATTGAAGAGAATTACATATTATTTTTAATTTTGCCATTATTATATTTATTTTCAGTTTTTTTTTTGTTAAATAGGAGTCACATAGACAATGTTTAAAAAAAATTGGTGGGACCCAAGTGAAAAAATTATAGATAGTCTATGTATTAACTATATGTCATTTTTGGATTTAATATTATTTTAAAGAGAATTATTTTTTATTATTATTATTATTGTTATTATTATTATTTTTATTATTATTATTATTATTGGCACTGTAATGGCATTTTTGAAATTCTTTCTTTTAATTGGACATACATAGATTATATATGTATAAACTATATATGCCCAATTCCATATATAGTTTACATACAGACTATACATAATTTTTTCATTACTATAATAATTTTGGCGTTATTACATTTATTTTCAGATTTCTTTAGTTAAATCGGACTTACACAGACTATGTTAAAAAAAAAACTGATGGAATCCAAATAAAAAAATTATAGATAGTCTATATATTAACTATCTATCATTTTTGGATATAATATTATTTCGAAGAGAATTATTTATCATTATTATTATCATTGCCACCGTAATGGCATTTTCGGAATTCTTTCTTTCAATCGAACATATATAGATTATACACCTAAAAACTATACATGCCCAATTCCATACATAGTTAACCCATAGACTATACATAAAATTTCTTCACTCGGGAATAATTCCGGACGCTGGTGCTGGTCGTGCAAGCCGATGGGGATCGTGGTAAAAGGTGCGGAGGCGACTATGCCCGTTCGAGGTTCGTCGTTGGACACCGTCCTGGTGGTGGAGGCGGAGGTGGTGGTGGTGGTCGGAGAACGAGTGGTAGAACAAGCTTCGGTAGAGGGGTTTTGCTGGCGGTTGTAGGAACAAGCTCGACCAGACTGCCTGCCGCCGCCACCGCCTGTTCGGTCAACGTGCGAAGAGCGAGAAGCTTCGGATTGCGAGTGAGCGAGCGAAACGTATTGGTCGCTTCATGAAGACTAGACCTAACTTGGTACCGATCCGATGTTATAGAAAATCGAAGACCTTTTCCGGTTGGAAGGTCCGAAATACGCGAATTTCCCGAGTGGGGAGCTCGAATAGATGCGGTTTAGGACGATTAGCGTCGGGTCAATTTGACCCGGCTCGATGTTTTGAGGTTTTCGCAATTTTCAGCAGTTCATTTGTTGGTTATTTTTATAACGGATGAATTGGGGAGAGTTTGGATTTAGGGATTTAATTGTGAAGTAGAAATAAGGAGGATTGTGTGCGAATTTTGTTTAGGTTTGAGGATGTGGTTTTTGTATTTTTTTGAAGTCTTGGGTCGATTTGACCCCAGGATACAGTTTAAGTTGAAGGTCACGCGGTTGGGTTATGTGTCAATGATTCATGGAACGAATCATGGAGCACATGAGGTTGTTATAACCTTGTGAGCTTGAATAAGAGTCCATTGCTATTTAAAAATGATTCTAACAATCGTAACTTTATCGAACCCTTTGGTTACAAAGTTTTCAAGTTTCGTATTGATCATAGGGTCTTGACATCACAGGTTTCATCAATGTTTGATCAAATATCTGTGGTTCAAAATTTAAACCTAAAAAGTCCATTAAAAAATCAGATTAAAACGAATTCTTGTAATTTAGACGGCAAATATTGTTTTTAAACACACGATTGCCGAAAAATGCTCATATTAGCCTGGTAAAATACGTCCATTTTGTCGGAAAAACAAAATAAGTTCATCGTCATTCCGTTAAAATAAAACAAGACAACCTGTGGTAGATTTTTTCGCAAGTTTCTCTGAAATTCTTCTATCGATAAAACAGAATCTCGCTGTTAAACAATGTTTCGTATAGTTTTTTTCAAATCTATAAGTCACAGACTCCACGGAACATCACCTTAAATATATACAAGCACCAAAAACCAAGCGCAATCTCATTATTGTTATTCCCAAAATCCATAAATCCTGAAATCTGAAAACAAATGCTGTGCTTCCGACAAAACCATACCCACTTTCGATTAAGTCCATATATATCTACACAGCATCTTCATCTCCTTCCTTCAAATCTCCATAAGCCCGTTCGAGACATACGCAACGTTTTCCAACGAAGCTAGAGCAATGGATAGAAATACCGTATCATAATCGAGATGATTAAAAACAAAAACAAAACCCTCCAATGGAAACTGTTGGAATCCAAAAATATCTGACAACCGGAGATTCTCGAATAATTCAAAACAATTGAATTCAATTTTGGGAGATAAAATTAATCGGTTATGAATGGGGCTGATGAGATTTAGTCAACGATACGGGAGACAAAAGATACTAAAAGCGTTTTGGTATTACGCAAACCCTCGCGGTTTTGTTAATCCCCCCCTCCCCTCCGCTCCCTTTCACCCTCTTTCGACCCCTCCTCCCTCAATCAAACCGTAAGTTCGTGTATTCTTAGCGAGGTTCTCAACCCGAGAGTTAGCGACATCAACGGCGCCAATACATCTACTCTCGTTCGCCAACCGAATTAACTTGGCTATTATATACACGCGCTTATATATATATATATATGTTTATAAACGTGTATATATGCGTATATTTGTCCGATTGCGTAAACCAACGGCAAGCTTAATTTACCTCAGTTTCGGCTTATGTTCGAGGAATCTAATTGGAACTTCTCGGGGATATTTTCGTTGATCGAACTTCTTTGGAAAATTTTATTTAACCCTCAATGGTGATGCTTTGGTAAAATTTCGTAACCGTTTAGGGGGGTATTTTGGACCTTGGACGATTAAAGTTGTGGTTTAAAGTAGAGTTTTCGTTACTTTGAGATGCAGAAAATGCCGGAGAATTCTTCGAGGCTTCGAGTATTGGGCGAAATTGATGTTATTTTTCATTATAATTTTAATAAAGTTGAGAAACTACGGCGAAAAAGTACCGTTTTTTTAGGAAAAATATTAATAACTTTTTCAAATTTCAATAATTTTTCAAAATATTTGAACTATGTACTTTCGAGGTTCTATGCTCTGAGAAAAATATTGTCACGATAGTGCGCACTTTAAAAATTATATTTATTTCCAAATACGAAGATGGAAATTGAGAGAAAATAAACTAAATTATGAAAAAAAGTCGAATTATTTTTATTATTATTGGAACTGTTTCGAAAAATTAAGACGCGGCAATATCGTTTTATCCGCTGGACGCCGAGAGATGATTAATCATTAAATGTCTTTGAAATAATGAATCGGTGATGGAAAAAAAATATAATAATAATTACAATAATGATAAGAATAAATCGTTGGCGTCGTAAAGGTGGTAAAATAAATTCCTTATCGTTCGTAATCGATTAAGTCATTACATCGTCCTTGTTTTTAATGTTTCGTACCTTTTTATTTCAATCCTTCCGCCACGAGATATTTTTTTTAATTCGTTATCAGTGCTTTCTCCTCCCCACCTCCCCCCAATACCCAAACTATTGACGCAAATCTTCCAGAACATAGCTTCGAATCACTCATCCAATCAAAATTATAATAAACCGCGTAGCAAAAAAATAGTCCATGAAAAATTTGAAAATAACTCATTTTGTTTTTTCAATACGAGTGATAACAGCTACGAAATTCTTCCATGCGCGTACCCAAAAACCTTGACCCATTTCCATTTAATCCCTACATTCTCCTACCGTCAAAAAATCATTTTATGACACGCTGTACGTAAAATACGATTTTTACGCTCACTTCGTTCGCGTCAAACCGCATTTACGCACCTTGTAACCCAAAAATTCGTACGATACTCGTGCAAAAAACGTTTTCATGACTCGTGTAATTGCAACACTCGCCTTCAGTTCATCCTGCAAACTCACACTCGTCAAAAAAAAAAAATTTTCGTACTAGTGTCATAATGTACTATTATCAATCGACGTCGATTTTTGCCACATTTTAATCGACGTTCGTCTGGGACCGTACGAACACGAGAAAGGACATAAAGTTACGTCCACCCTGAATCGTGTAAATATCCGGGATTTCGCGGAGTATCAATTCGCGTATGCGAGATTCGAAACCGCGTTTCCATACAGCCAATCATCCCGGGGGAGAGGCCGGAGGTTGATCGGGCGGGGAGAGGGAATGAGTAGGCGCGGTGTTAGAAAGTTGAATGAATTAAACTCGCGTCCGTGGATGCAGTTACGTCCTGTGTCGTACGGTCGAGCTCAACGTTGTCGTTCTCCACGCTTATTATTAGTCACTGCCTACGCGATTCCTCGACGATTCTTTGAAATCAACCGGTAAGAGTCGCGAAACCTTTGCTGGGCGTCGACACCAACGTGAAAAATTTTGTCGTCGAAGAATTTTTTTCATTGCGAAAATGTATTTGACATTTTTTTAACCTCGATTCCGTTCGTCGACGACGAATCGACGAGCGTAGGCACGCGAAACAATAAGGGTTTGAACAATAATCCTCTGGGTGCCCACTTTTGTGGATTCTTTGCGAATTCCGGATATTATGTAGTCGAAATATTCGGAATTTGAGTGAATAATACGAAGGAAATTAGTGAAATGGATAAAAAAATAAAATAAATAAAATGAGTTAAATGAATAAAATAAATGAAATAAATGAAATAAATAAATAAATAAAACCTAATAAACCTAATAAATAAAAATAAATAAATTAAATAACGTAAATAAAATAAATAAAATAAGTTAAATGAATAAAATAAATTAAATAAATTATATAAATTAAATGAATTAAATAAATTAAATAAATTAAATGAATAAAACAAATAAAATAAATAACAAATAATGGAAATATAGCAATGTATCGTCAATAAACATATTTACCAAATAAAATATAATGTAATAAAATAAAATAAAATGGAATAAAATGAAATAAAATGAAATAAAATGAAAAAAAAATAAAATAAAATGAAAAAAAAAATAAAATAAAATGGAATAAAATGAAATAAAATGAACTAAAATGAATTAAAATGAAATAAAAATTGGAATATGTCGCAGATGTGTCCACGAATGGGCATAAAAATTTAGTCGGGGATTTAAATAATGAACTCATCGAAGCTATAACGACTCCCCCATTGACCCTAGCTCAGCTTTTGTCGACGATCAAAACTCAGAACGTCGTAAACACAATTTTTCTTTTTTAAACGCGAAAAAGGGTGAAAGTTTCGACGCGATATGCCGAACATATCGCGGCGTCAAGAAAATATTTCTCACCCAATTCCGACCAGCAGATTCGACGTTTCTAAGCTCGGTGTATTGATTTCCGCGACTTACCTGTAACACAAAGACAAAAAACGACGAATTAAATGTGTGAAATTAAATCAGGCCTTTCATCAATCTTATTCACGAAATAAATAAACGAATAAATAAATAAATAATAATGACATTAATAACAAAATAAATAAAAATTCTTCAACAACTCATAAACTCAGCAACTTTCAGGATCTTCAGACGACAAATAGTCCCTCAAATCCTTCAATTCAACGAATCTTGTTCTCTCTAATATCAATATTCGTTGTTTCGTTACCGGACGGCAGAAACAATCGCTGATAAATGATCCAAAAAAGCCGAAACATTCGGTCAAAAGCGAATCCTGCATTGCGTTCTCGCGACAGGAATCGAGCGGAAACGACGATGCGCGCATTCGTTTTGTTTCATTCTTTTTCGTTTTCTCTTTTTTTTTTTTTTTTTTTTTTTCATTTCCAATGGAAACAGCACATTGCGGATGCCTCCGATGTGCGTAATCTCTCGCGGGCACAACGCGCGGCGACCACGTTTGTTCATTCATTCTTTAACTTCGACCGGTTCGCTCTTCCACGCTAGCGAATAACGCTCGGCCATTGTACGGTTCTACGGTTCTCCGCATATTTCGTTCGACACTTTTATCCAACGATTTTTCCAACAAAGCCGCACTTCCTCTACCCCCCCCCCCCCCCCCTTCCACCCTAGAATCCACGAACCGAATGTATTCGTTTGTTCGAGATTTCAGCGTTTTTCGAATTTATTTTGTTTTTCATTTATCTTTTTTTTTCATTTGATTTGAATTTTGAAAATTTTTTCGTTAAGCTTTCTAAGAGAGAATGAGTTGTCGGCACCGAAGAAAATATAATTCGGTATTTTTATATCAGGATAGGCTCAGAATTGTGTGAAAAGTCGAGGAATTTAGATGGGAAAGAAGGGATAAAGGTTTCATTTTGTTTTGCAATAGTTTAAAGATGCGTTTGGGATTGGTAGAATTTTTTTAATTGTTCGATATTCGAAAAAATATCGTTTTTTTTACAGACCCAACAAATTTTAAGGGATTGGGAGAAGCGTTTTATGAGAAAATGGATAATTGCAAGTACGCTGAACAATCGAAAACGTTACGAAACAGATAATATCAATGAGATATCAGCATTGAAATATGAAAAACAGATTAAACTATTTAATTCTCTCCGTTGTTCTTAAGGCGATTTGCTACCTGTCATCCGTCTTTGTAAAATCGCTCTCAAGTGTAATTAGAGAAATAACTGAATCGTCTCAAAGCGGTAATATCCGTCACCATCAAACCCTCGAACAAAAAATGAGAACGATTGACTGCAGAATACTGATACGTAGTTGATCGTTCTCGTTTTTCATTTAAAAAAATCAACGTTGACGAAAAAAAACGCTTTACAGTTTTTCGTTACCGACCGAGCACATCAACCGAAGCCGATGCTTTCGCGCTTCGTATCGACGGAGTGGGGGAAGGTAACAAGGCTGCCTACGAAGCGTCGCACAAAAAGGAAACCGAAGATAGTCAATTATCGTCCAATAGCGTACAATTTCGTGACGCAACGGGCGTTTCATGCCAAACGTTACAAAACATCCTTCACAATTCATTTTTACTCCGGTAAGCCTAAAAAAAAAAGTTTCTCTCAAAAAAAAATCTCTCTCAACTGTCTTCAAAAAAGCAAATCAACGAAACGATAGAATTTTTTTCAATGAATAAATAATCAATCAATTGATTTTGTTTTTTTTTTCTCGAAAAAGAAATAATCAATTATTGGTTTTATTTTTTTTTCTCGAAAAAAAATCATTTGTTTTATACCGATTATCGTTTTTACGAGTGTAATAATGAATGTAATGATGGTTAGAAATAAATTGTCTGGTAGGAAAATGCGTGCGACGATTCGCTCTTCCTTTAGCAAGGACGCGAGCGAGGTTCGAAGTCGGGCGAACAAAACGATCGCGATCTCGCGGTGACAACGTAGAAAGATCGTTGCGACTGGTCGAACGACTTATGATGCCCAAGTTTTGTTCCCGAATCGGGCATATAAACCCGATCGCGCCATTTTCGTCATCCACGGCGTGCAAACCGCTAATAATGCGGCTAACGTGCGTTTTTTGTTCATATTTTCTTCGTTGAAGATGGGATTAATTTTTTTAATCACTTTTGATCGTTTGAATTTTTCTTTTCAAGATAAATAAATGAATTTAAAGAAAGAATAACGAAGTAATTAGCGATCGCGTATTGAATTTTCCGTCAGGGAAAATTTTCGTTCTTGATTCAGGAAAAGTAGCGAACATTATTATTTTTTCTTGTTTTTTTTTTTTTTTTTGATAAGAGAGAGAGAGAGAGAGAGATAAAAATCTCGAGGCTGAGACGGTAAATTGATTTCGAAGAAAAGTAATTTGCGGTTAGCGCGACAACCGTGAGCGGAAAATATGAATGAGATTTTTGGAAAATACTCGTCGTCGAGAATAACCTAAGGAAGCTGAAAAAATTTTCATTCGCTTCGACTGAAAAAGCGAATAAATTTCTACGTTACGTCGCGAATTGTTTCTGCGAATGAAATTTTCTTACGAATAACATTTTTGGGACATACTCGACGTTCAGGAAAAACCCAAATAACCTAAGGCAATTTTTTATTCGCTCAAACGAAACGAGCGAATGAATTTCTACATTTAATCACGAATTGTTTCCATTAAAAGATTGCCTCAGGGATTTTACCAGAGAAATTTTTGGACAATATTATCATCAAAAACCGTAAAAAAAAAACCTCAAAAACCCAAAGAAAATTTCATTCGCTTTCTGCAAACAAGCGAATAAATTTCAACATTTGATCGCGAATTCTTTCCGCGAATAAAATTCCTCTACCAACCAAATTCTCGCAAAATGCTTCTCCTCAAAAAAAAAACCTAAGAAATCCAAATAAATTTCCATTTGCTTCAACCGAAAAACAAACATACAAACATCTACTTTCCGTCACCAAAATCCTTTCAACCAATGAAACTTTCGAAAAAAATCATCGCCGTCCAATTAACCCAAATAACCCGAACGAATTTTTCCATTCGTTCCGACGAAACAATTCAACATATTACTTTTTCTATTCATTTTCGTACGTGAATTATTCGTTCCGAGCGGTTAAGTGAGAGATCGGAATCTCGAGGTTGCGACGGTAAATTGTTTTCGTCGAAGGGCGACGTGCGGTTATAACCGCGGCCAATCGAGAAGCGGAAAATACGAAGTTTTTCTTTTTTTTTTCATTTATTTTTCTTTTTGGAAAAATTCGCACAGTCATCGGCCGTTCGATCAATCTCGGGGGGGGGGGGGGGGGGGGGGGGCTCGGCTAAAAACGGATCTTGCGAATGATCATTCGACCGAAAGCAACAACGGAATAAACGACTCGCAATCGCGGAATCATCTCTAATCGGTTTCTCACGGAATCGGATATTTCATCGACTCGACCTTGCCGAAGCGTTTCTGGAAAAGTCTTTTAGCTCGGCCAATCGGACCTTTTCCGTACGTACGTCCTTTCCGATACAACGACGACGACGCACTCTCACGCTGCGGCGAACCTTGATTCGACCGGAGAGACTCCTCTGCGTTCCCAGCATCTCGTGGAACAACGACGATAATCATGATAATAATAGTTCCGACGATTATCATTGAAAATTAACGATGGAGACGAATCGGGTATTTTTCTTTTAGAAGAATATTTTTATTATTTGTTCAATCTGATTTTATTTCATTTGATTTTTTTTTCTATCGATTTTATTTTTATTATTATTATTTACTTTATTTTTATATTTATTTATTAGTTAATTTTATTTCTATGATTCAATGAAATTTCATTTCGTTTTATTATCATTTTTTTATTCATTCGATTTTTATTATTGATTGTATTCTATTATTATTATTTATTATTTACTCGAGTTCTATATTTATTTATTATTTCATTTTATCTCGATGATCCAGTAAAATTTTATTTCGTTTTATTATTTTTTCATTGATTCTATTTTTATTATTGATCATATTCTATTATTATTATTTATTATTTACTCTATTTTTATATTTATTAATTATTTTATCTTATTTTTATTATTCAATGGCATTTTATTTCATTTGATTATTGATTTTTTGTTGATTTTATTTTTATCGTTATTATTTATTATTTACTGTATTTTTATATTTATTTATTGGTTAATTTCATTTCGATGATTCAATGAAATTTCATTCTCTTTCATTATTATTTTTTTATCGATTCTATTTTTATCATTGATTATATTCTATTATCATTATTTATTATTTACTCTATTTTTATATTTATTTATTATTTTATCTTATTTTTATCATTCAATTGAATTTCATTCAATTCTATCATCATTTATTTATTCATTCTATTTTTATTATTTCCTCGATAAAAAAATTGAAATTAAGAAAAAAAAAGACGAACAAATAAAAACTTCGATAAACAAATTACGCTCCTGTCGCTAATTACTCGTTCAATAAAAATAATGATAATAATCGTTTCAATCATTTCTCGCCATTAATTTTTTCTCCGTTTTTGTTTATTTTTTCATTTCTTTTAATTCCAGAACCGTCGGAAGAAGCTACGAGGAGCAATCGGAGCCTGGTTTTCGATGAGATCATCGGATAGCTCGAGTTCCAAGCGTCGGTCTCTTTCTCCAATGTTCGTTCTCCGCGAAAACGAGATCTCATCTTCTCGGTGATGACCGAGCATTCCCGTTAGAGCACTTGTGTTGTCTCGGTTTCCCCGAGCTTCTGTCGTCTCTTCGCATTCGAACCCCCCCCCCCCCCGGTCCTTCCTCCTCCGCCCGTCGGCGAAACCCCTTGCTTCGTCGTTGCTTCCGTCGGTTGGATATGGGGCCCAACAGTCGTGGATTGTTCGCTCGTTATGTCACTTACGATCTATGGGCCACGAAGAGACGACGGTGTGGCGTTAACTACCGAGAACCGGAGGAGCACTGACGTGAAAAATAGTTAAAAAAGAAAGAGAGAAAGAAAGAGAGAGAGAGAGAGAGTGAGAGAGAAAGAGAGAAAATAAGAGAGAGAGGAAGAAAATAGAAGAGAGGCAGAAAATAAGAGAGAGAGAGAGGTAGAAAATAAGAGAGAGAGAGAGAGGGAGCACCTTGCGAGCCAACTGCTTCGGCGATAAGAGGCATAAAGTGCCTCCCCGTACCTTCGTGAAATCGATATACCGAGTCGACCATGGATAAGACAAATAATTAATTGAATAATAATAATAAATATCATAGTAATGATTTTTTTAAATAATGGTTGTTATAATAAAAGTCTATTCCGAATATTCAGTGTTATAACAAAATTGTATGTTATATAATTAGTGTTATAAAAATAAGAGAAATAATAAATTAAATAATAATTACGAATATAATAGTAATGATTTTTTAAAATTATATTTGTTATAATAAAAATCTCCTTTGAGTATTCAGTGTCATAACAAAATTGTATGTTATATAATTAGTGTTATTGAAAGAAGAGATAGAATAAATTGAATAATAATAATCAATAGAATAATAATGATTTTTTTAAATTATATTTATCGTTATGATAAAAGTGTATTTTGAATATTCAGTATTATAACAAAATTGTATATTGTGCAATTAATGTTATAAAGAGAAGAGAAATAGTAAATAAAATAATAATAATAAATATAATAATAATGATTTTTTTAAATTATATTTATTATAATAAAAGTCTATTTTGAATATTCATTGTTGTAACAAAATTGCATAAAATATAATTGCTGTTTTAAAAAGAAAAGAAATAATAAATTAAATAACAATAATAAATATAATGATTCTAAAAAATAATAATTTATCGTTACAATAAACGTATATTTTAAATATTTTTAGTGTTATAACAAAACGAGAAATATTGAATTAAATAATAATAATAAATATAATAATAATGATCTTAAAAAATAATAATTTATCGTTATAATAAAAGTATATTTCAAATATTCAGTATTATAACAAAATTGTATATTATATAATTAGTATTATAATAAAATGATTAATTAAATATTTATCATTATGTGAATTCGTTCTTGTATTTGTTAAATGTCCAAACCCGAACAAAAGAGATATTCAACGAGGCTTCGAAGCTGGCTGTCCGCACCGCGAGCGCCGACAAAACGAGAGACAATAAAATAAATTAATTGTGCCAACGTCAACGGGAAATAATTTTAGTTTAATGAAAACCAACAAAACCGTACAAACAAAACATACCGAATATTAATTACAACAGTGCGTAATTAAACTCGCGGTTTCGTTCGTATGCAATTCCGACGATAAAAACACGAGAGAAAAATATGGAAAAAGAAGAAAATTAAAAAAAAAAAAAGCAAATGAAATAAAATACGTTGAGTTTCGGTTGAAAAGGCGCGAGAGAGATTCAAAAAGAAAATTGGCAAAGTCCTTGGGTGACGTTCAAACGAGAGAAATAGAGGATCGTATTTTTCGTTTTTTTTTTTTATTTCCTGTTTTTTTATTTTTTTATGTCGCTTCCCGTTTATTCAATTAGAGGCGGCAGCGACGGTATAATTGGGAACAATTCATAAATTTATTGCGACAGACAACACGAGGCCGCTGCTTCGTTCGGCCCGGTCACACCACCCCTCTCGTTCACTCTTCCTCCCCTACGAACCTCTCCCCCGGGACTTTAAACCCTTCCACTTTATTTCCTTCGTTTCATTTTCCATTTTGTTCAAGCTGCATCCCTCTCGTCGGTCTGGATTTCCTCCCCGCCCCCAACTGGGAGGACTGGTGCGAAATCGAAGTTTCGAAAGTTCAAAGTTATTTATTTATTGTCTCGCACCTTAAATTTACGACCTTGACTATCGGCAACACCGCTAAGAACCGAAAAAAAAAAAAAAAAAAAAAACGAAACGATTCGTTCGAATCGTTTTAATCCGCGATCGATCGAAATTTAATCGAGAAATTGTCATTTGTTCGATGAGATGAATTCGATGTATTTTGGGGGTGCGGATCGAAGTTACGGAAGTTCAAAGTTCCGACGGTGGAAAATTCGGAAAATGCAATGTTCGGACCACCGATTTTTCGACCGTGCCACGCTACTGACGATCCACGTGTCCGAACGGAAGAAGTCTCGAACGGTCATAGTTTCGACGAAAAAAAAAAAATAAATTCTAAACGCAATTGCATCGACTCGTTGATGTTCCGAACGGCGTTACATCGACGCGGTTCAATGTTTCGACGGTTCGACGTATCGACGGATGAAAATTCCGAAAATCAAACCATTGGCGGGCTGAAAAGTTTGACAGGCGGCAATCGGGCGTCTTGATGGAACAAGCCGACCTACGCCGAGACGAAGTAAAACCTATTGTTCAAATGTACGTATCTGCCTACGAATTGCCGCCATCTTCGCGCGGTCGGACGAGTTACGCCGATGTACCTATACATAACGTTTTCGAGATTTCGACCTTTCGGGACATCGACGGTCGGGACCAATGCCGATTCGGAATATTCGTTTGCGGGACATTTCGATTCGAATTATCCACCCGTCGGACGTTCGAACGTTCGGGATTTTTAAATTCAGCTACATCATCGGTTCGGAACGAAAATATTTGGAGATTTGGATCTTTGGGAAATTACAATTCGAACGAAGAAACGTCGAAGTTGTGGAGCTTTCGGAACATTGAACTTTCGGAACTTCGATCCACACCCTGGAGGACGATGACTCTTCCGGCTCGTTATGAACGTGAGAGAAAGAGAGAGAGAGAGAGAGAGGGCTAGAATCGTTAGGTCCACCGGCGTTAGGGGCTCCGGGGCTGGACCATCGTGCGACGCGTTTTCTCATCCAACTTAGAGGCATTAAAAATTTAATAACTCCCTCGGTGCGCCCTCGCTCGCTCTCGGCCGGGACAAAGTAGGTAGATAGCTCGGTACGGGTGACTACCCCTTTCGAGAAAATAAGCCATTTCATCCCCTTAACCCGCGCTGAAGCGTCTGACTGGATGAGCGAGATCGTATCTCAGTGCATCTCAATCGCGTTCGTATAAACAGGTTCCGATACGAACACGGTGGGGGTAGTTACCTTAAGGGGGCAGATATGTATCTGAAAACCGATTTTTTTACTCCTTTTATCGTTCGAGAGAAAAATTATAATAGAGTGAATGTAATAGTAGGATTTTTAAAAAAAATAGTTTTAAGTATTTTGACAGTTTTCTTAATGTATGTTAAGGTGTGTTTTGGGAAATGAGATTTTTTGGCGAGTGTTTAATTTGAAGTATATGAGATTGAAAATTATCTAGCTAAATCTGTCGTTTTATGGATTTTAAATTTGATTAAGACGTGAAAAAAATGATTTGACTCGTTGAAATCGATGTTTCCGGTAAATTTACATGTCACCCTAATCACTTTATTCATGTATTCACCATTTTATCTTATCTACTTGCAGCAAATTCAACTGAAAATTATAAATTCATTGCGTCATCGTTTTTTTTCACGTTTTAAAACATTTTCGTAAGTTTCGAATAGTTATCGTCGATACAAAAAAAAATTCCTGGTGAAACTCATGACTCCTTATTTCAAACGATCCCAATGTCATGTATTGCACTCAGTTTCAATCTCTAAAAATTTACATCAACCCAAAAAAATCAATTTTAACCGATCAAACAATTGTTTTTCCACGTCTCAATCAAACCCAAAAATCGATATAAACGACTGCGGAACTTCTGACAACAGTTCAATCATCGTCACGTGTTTTCTAATAGTAAAAACTTCAAACCCAAAACCTCCACGAACATTTGCTTCCCAAAACCCACCCCAATGCATACTAAACAATATTCAAAAAAACTTTTACTTCCATTAAAATCAAAACAAGTTCCGTCAAAGTCTCTACGAAAATTCTCGGGACACCGTGTATAAGAAAAAAAAACAAGAATTAGAACAAGGTTACAAAAAAGACGAATCGTCGACGTTTGATTTATTTATGGGAACCACCGGGTAGAGGGGGGGGGGGGTGGAGGGTTTGAAAAAGGACTAAGTAAACGAACATTTCCGGGTGTTATTTTCTCGAACACCCGGTACTGAAGAGTTTCAGGTCTCGGTCCAGAGTCACAAACTTCTCCGCGACTGCATCCCCCCCCCCCTCTTCCATCCCTCCTCCACCATCCCCTTGCCCTCTTCTCGAGCGTTTCTCATCCTCGCCATCTTTATTTCTCGAGCAGTAGCCAGCCACCGTCTCGTCTCGACTCCGACTTTCGTCTCTCTCACGAAACCATTATTCGTTTCATCTCCGTCCTCGTTGTTTCTTTCGGTTCTACTCGCATCCGGTCCAACGAAAATGCCATAAATTCGTCTTCTTGTTGATCCTCGCCGGTTTTACGGCTTCTCGATGCTCGGTGCACCAATAAACGACAACCACGGTCGAACCTCGTTCGAGGCTATCTCGAACGATGCTGACGAACTCGGCGACGGTATTAATCCGTACGTTTCGTTTCGTTAACCGAACGATTCGACGATTCGACTTGAATCATCGTCTTCGACGATTCGAATCAATTTTAATCGTAGGAAAAATAATCATTGCTTCGATGAGACAAGGGTTTGGGATTTGTTTAGAGATTTTGGATATTTTGTATTTTTATTTGTCTGTAGTTTTTGTCGTTGATATTTTTTGTTTGGGAAAATAAAGATGTTAACGTTGTTATAGAAGAAACGACAAAAGGGTTTTGATTATTATCTTGAAGATGTGGAGTGTTTTTTTGGAGAAATTGGTGTGAAAATATTATTTTTTTGGCTCTGTGGTATTTATTTATTAGTTATTATTTTATTCATATATTTATTTTTTAATTATCGTGGTGGTAATTGTTATAAAATATGAGTATCAATTGTGAAACGATAATTCGTCGAAATTATTCATTATTATTCCAGAAATGGGAACATTTTTATTGTTGCTATTGATCGAAGTTATTTGATTAAAAAAGTATTTCGAATCTATTTTCCCTAATTAAACGCATATCCCTGAATACTTTAAATAAATAGAATAACCAAATTATCACAAATTCGAGATTTAATTTTGATTTTCGTACAAAAAGAAAATCAATCGATCAAATAAAATTAATAAAGGAGGAATAAATATCGTACAAACAGTTTTCAATATATGAAATTATTTTTTTTTCGAACATCGTCGAGAGATTTTCATCCCTTGACGGTCACGAGTGCGATTTTGATGAATAAATGCGTTATAAATTTACCACAGTTTTAAAATGTTTATTTTTACCACAAATTCGACCGATTGCAAGCAGCGAGATAAAACCAGACGATAAAACCGATGACGAGTAAAAATATATTACGGAAGAAAAATACGAAACATGAACAGATAATAATATACGACGACACGCGATTGAACGATTGTCCCGATAATGTGAAAATATTATTGTCACGATGTTGCCTCCGGGCGTAAAAAATCCCATGATTACATTCATTCCAGCTTTTTAACGTTTATCGTTCATAATATTTATCACTTCATATGTTTTCTCCAATAATTCATGAGTTTTGTAATTTTAGGCAGTGAACCCAATCATATTCATCAAAATTGATTTGTCCTAATTCATATTCGAACAAACTACGATATCGCTCTTAACAAGATAAAAAAATGTTGCAAAAAAATTGAAAATCAAATTCCTACAGAAAATCTCTTCACGACAATTATATCCAATTATAAGCTCTAAGAACAGCGTTTCTCATTTTATTTCGCAAACTACTCTTCCAAAAAAAAAAAAAAACTACCCCTATTCTATCCTCATCACATCAAAAACTTCCCCCCCCAAAAAAAAAAAATACCAAAACAGTTATTCCAACACATCTACGACCCTTCTTCAAAGTCAATTCCCTTCCTCCATTCAATCGCTCTACTTTCTTCCTCGCCCAATCGCTCGCAACCAAAACAATACAGAATCAAAGAACCCAAAAAAAAAAAAAAAAAAAAATCGCTGACCAAACTCAAAGCCGACCAAAATTTTCCGAAACAATTGGACTGGTTTACTCCCGACAAAGCTCAAGGGGGTTCGTTTGGTCGCAATTGGTCGATGACTGCGTAGAAATGTAGAATATAGGGTGACGAATATATAGAAATACAGAAGTCGAAAGAGGCGAACGAGGGTGGCAGGATTTTGCGAGCAACGGGTAGGCGTCAGGGTTGCGGGGGGGGGGGGGGGTAGATTTTGGGGGTGGAAATAGTAACGACGCGGACTCCAATCCCCGATGGAGGACGTCGAAGAGGGGTGTGTGGGGGGGGGGGGGAGATTCGTTTTGGACATTTCGAGGGGGTAGCGAGAGACGTCGGGGGTGCGGCGAAGGGTTCTATCCGAGGTTTCGTGGCAAGGGCAGAAGGAAGGGCGGGTAGATGTTGCTGCGGGGAAATTCACCCCTGTAGCACACCGAAATACGGAATACGGAATATATATACGCGTATAGACCAGGGTTGTAACGTCCCGCAGCTACTGTCAACCGACCCTTCCCGTACGGAGGGTCTGCCCTATGATTTGTAGCCCCGCTATAATGCCACGACTAACCCCCCCACCCCCCCTTCAACCCCCTGGCCGCTCGCGCAGCGGCGCTTTTCACCCTCCCTCGTGATATACCGAATAGCAGCTACTGTTCGCTCGCTATGCGTGTGATTTCATACGCGCAAACGCAAACACGCGCGCACGCCCGTGTAGACTATTATTCAACTGTATTCTCGCGCGTACGTGTAAGCGAATACGCAATACCGGGACTAATACAGCAATAGAATGGGAAGATACATATTCATGCGGGATAGGAATATGGTTTTGGGTTTGAGTTTGTGTTCGTTGTTCGGAACTAATGCGAGAGAACCGAGAACGAAGAGATGACGAAGGGAGAGAGAGAGATGCTGGAGGGAGAGGGAGAGAGAGAGAAAGAGAGCAAGAGGGAGAGAGAGAGAGAGAGAGGCAGAGAGAAAGAGAGGAAGAGAGAGAGAGAGAGAGGCAGAGAGGCAGAGAGAAAGAGAGAAAGAGAGAGAAAGAGGCAGGAAGAAAGAGAGGGAGAGAGAGAGAGAGAGAGAGAGAGAGAGAGAGAGAGAGAGAGAGGGAAAAGGAAAAAAGAGAGGGAGAGAGGCAGGGAGAAAGACAGAGGAGAGAGAGAGAGAAAGAGAGAGAGGCAGCA
The DNA here is from genome assembly GCA_963971145.1 of Sussaba pulchella. Lineage (NCBI taxonomy): Eukaryota > Metazoa > Arthropoda > Insecta > Hymenoptera > Ichneumonidae > Sussaba > Sussaba pulchella. Next base: position 9,861,612 of record OZ020172.1, read on the forward strand.
AGAAAGAGAAAGAAAGAAAGAGAGAGAGAGAGATCTTTCAGAGAATCATGTGTACCTTTGCCATCGTCGTGTGGCTTTTCCCCATTCTCGCGAAAACTTCGCGCTTCGCTGTTTCAGAATTATATTACCGCACCAACGTGCTTCCTCCCCCCTCCCTCCCTCCCTCCCTCTCTCCACAAACACACACACACACACACGAAGCTCTCTGACAGCTTTCACGAGGAATTATGGAGTCGTTGGGAATATCGGTGTTATCACGGATATTTGAGAAGATAATTGCTTTTTGTTTTACCGATTTCGGTTGGTTTGTTTGGTTGTCGGTTTTTTTCTTTTGGTACATCGAATGAGAGAATTAATTAGCTCGTCTTGGTGTTGATTTTGGAGACGGTGATTTGAGGGTTTGCGGGATTTTCGGGGGAGAAGTGGATGTTTTGTTTTGTGGATTGATATTGGTTATTGATATTGGAATTTTTTTTTTTTGAATGAGAAGATTAATTGTGGTGGAATTTGGTGGAAGTTTTTGAGCAGAATTGACGTTGAAAGGGTGGGGAAATTTAGTAACTTCGTTACGACTCTCTCTGACGGGATTATTATTTTTGTAGTGATTGACGGTTTTTCAATGAAATTATTGATAATTTGTTATGATTAATTTTAAATCTGTAGCACGTTGGAGAATTTATTCTGTACGTTTCTCTGCCCCATAACGAGAATTCTATTCATTTATTTATTCATTTTCTGTGATTATTTTTATTTTGATTTCTATGACCTTTTTTTTTAACTCAGACGGTGGTGGCACCACCATGTTGTGGTTCATTGGGCCATTTTTTCAATAATTTTAACAAAAATGAACTTTTATGAATTTAAATAACAATGTATTTCCCGATAAGATCGTCTACTTATTTTTATTCTATTTTTTTATACGTCAAAATTGGAAATCGACTCGACTGATACAAGATTTTTCATTCACGAGACAGAATTTTACTGGCAAAAAGTTTGGGACTCGTTGTGGGTTTTAACAAACTTTCAGTCAAACTTATTTCGCAGGAAGCTTTTGAACGAGGCCAAGGTTCTTCTTTGCTGAGTCAACCGCGTCGCGTGAAGTACATGCTTAGTTACAATAGAGAAAAAGCAAGGGGAGAAACCCGAGCGAGAGTGTTCTCCCCCATGGAAAATAAATATGTTCCACCCATAGAACTTACCCGTCATTTTTTTTTTTGCATCCGAAATGATACACAACCGAATGAATTATCATATAAATTTTTGTTAACGTTTTTCAATCAACAATTTATCAAACGTCACCAATTCATAAAACTTCAAATTTATCATAAGAAAAAAAAATAAACCATGGATTATTTTTTAATTTACAACGTTTGAATTAGCGACGAAAATTCGTCAAATAAATTAGAATTTATTTATGTTTATTGATTTATATTGATTATTTTTTTATAGTCAATAAACACAAAAATTATTGATGCAATTTTTTCCTTACTTCGCCAATTTCTTTCTCAATTCGATCCAGAACCTCAATGAATACTCATCTCATTTCTCAAATAATGTCATCTCCTCAACAATACTAAAAATCTCGAATCAATCAATCAAAAATATGTCACAAAAAATATGCTTTTGATTATACATTTTTCCTCTCAAAAATTCTGTCATAACCGCAACAAAAAAAAACGAGAATCTAATCGATTTTCTTGCAGTACATTCGCTCATTCGTTTCGCACACTTTCCATTTTTTTCCTATCATTCACTCCACACTCGAATTCCGCACGTGGAGAATTATGAGACGTTGTAGGGTGTCTGGTTTGTCAACGTACGTTGCCGTATCGGATGCGTGCGATCCTTGCGAAAGATTGCTTTTTTCGTCGGCAAGAGCGCGAGGCGGTTGTGGGAGGAGAAGGAGACACAAAAGGGGGGGGGGGGGGACGAGAGACGATCGCGAAGCGGAGCCAAATGGGATGACGACGTGTACAGGGACTTTTTCGTCAAACTGGGCTGCTGCGGAGAAAGAACGAAACAAAAAAAAATATAAAGAAGGGAGCGAAAGAGAGAGAAAGAGAGGGAGAGAGAGAGAAAGATAATAAAGAAAGGGATCGAATGGTTTCTCCCCGGAGGGTTGTGATAGTCGTCTCGCAGCGCGTCATCTAAGCATTAAGCGTTTCAATTATTTGATCGACCGATAGAATTATACGCTTCGCAACGAGGGAGAAATTCTTTTTTTTTTTTATTCTTCTTCTTCTTTTTTTCCCCCCCTACCGATATCCAACGTTTCCAACGTCATCCATCTTTTTTTTCTCTTTCGGAATACAATAGGGAGGGAGAACTGATGGAAATGACCGACAGCCACCCTTCGGGGGCGAAGATTATATCATAATGGAAATTATCTCGTGATCCGGCAAATTGTATCGAATTACATGTGATTCGTTTTTTTTCGCTTTTTTTTTTTATGTTTTGACTTTTGTCCGCTTTGGAGTTTTATTTTGAGGGGGAGGGCGAGGCGATGGAGGCAGCGTTTGGTCCATTAGGTGGGGAGTGGAAGGAGGAGGTTGAATCGTTTTAGGTTTTCTCGAGGTTTATAGTAGAATGTCGAATAAAAATTGAATTAGTTTTTTTTTTAGGTTCGCCGAGGAAGTGACCGAAAATTTGTTCGGATAACGAAAATTCGTATACTCTAGGAGTCAAAGATTCGAGGTTTCAAGGCCGTTTGAAAATTATGCTACGCTCGACTGAGAGAAATAAAAATAAGAATAGTTTAAAAAGTGGGCGGCAAAAAAGTTTTGAAGAAAATAAAGAGAAATAAGCGAAAAAAGTGGAGTTTTTTTCTACAGACTGTTAATTGTTGTGGTTAGTTCGAGTGGTAATTAAACGACGAGACCATAAAAGAGGCATTGAACGAGTAAAGGTCATCCCTGAATCAACCGAGCCCAAAAAAATGAATCGAATAAAATAACAAACGTAGAACCGACTCTAATCACGTATCTACATTTAATTTGTACAGTTTTTTATATTTATCGACTCTCTCTATAGTGTCATATTTTTCTTTTTTTATCTTTTCAACGTTTTAACAGCCAACGAAACCTTTCTGAAATCTTTCAAGGGACGATCAACGATTTTCATTTTTATTTTCATTTTTATTCTGTTTTTTAATTTTTTTATTCGTTTACTTATAATTATTTTTTTTTTTTTTACATTTTTTATTCGTCCATCGAATATCGAATGAAAAGCAACGGGTCGTAATCTCTCCTCCGCTGCTTCGATTCGGCCGAATTGGAGTATTGATTAATTTCGGGCATTGATAACTCGCGGTGAAACGATTTGCGATTACAAGGACGTTGCGAATTCCATCGCGACGATGAAGTTAATCATCTGGAAACGATACGACGAAACGCTCGTTTCGACGACATGATAATAACGCGAAATATCAATTATTCTAACTCACCACGCTGACGATTCAACAATACGTGGTTACAACGATAATGAAAATAATAATTGCTTTGATCGATGAATTTTGTCACATCGATAAGAAAAAATTTGATTAAATTGTTTTAAAAAGTGTCAACAATTCAATGGTTATTAATGTGAAGTATTTTGAGGGTAAATATAGAAGATTGAAAAACATTATTTTAACTTTGCAGTTGAAAAGCGCGTTTGCAATTTTTTTCCGATTTTTTACGGAGAATTCTAAAATTCTAGTCTGTCTAAAATTGGTAAAAATTAATTTTTTTTTGCAAAATCAAACAATTCGGAAGATTCGAAAGAATATTCTATGGACCGCCGATTCAAACGAAATCTCTTATTCAAAACTTAAAACACTTTTTCACGTCTCTCGTTAAAAACATTGGCAGTTCCTAAAAGAGAAGTTTTAACTCCTTTCACCTAAATATTTATATTTTCAAAAATTTCATTTTTTCTCAAACGAAAAATTGTCGAAAAAACACTCCATCATTTTCATCAACCCATCATCTCGCACCCATCAAAAATATTTCTTCTAAATGCCCATAAACCAGTACAATATTCTCTCCCATACCACAAAACTATCTCCAATAAACAATAAAAAAACTATCAAACCCATTGTAAGTCCCAATAATTCAAAAGAAAAACAATAACTTCTCTAATATAAAATCGGGAAGTCAACAACAACAATTTTCACGTCCATCTACGCAAAACCTCATCTCTCAAAAATCTATCGAACCGCACCATCGAAATTCAATGTCCGTCGACGTGGCACGAAAAACCGCCAAAGACGAAAAAAAAAAAAAAATCCACCAACGCCAGAATTTCTCAGTCGCGAGAGAATTTACGCGCCGAGGTAATCCCAAAAAAAAAACCTGGAAGGGAACAATGGATGCAGAGAGGGGATACAGGGTGGAGGTGGAAGCACGCGGACGAACGGTACGAAAAAAAAAAGGAAAAATAACGATAAAAAAGACGAGCGATGCGTGCGAGTACGAGATAAATATCTTACAGCTCGGTACACTTTTTTATCACACATTCTCACACCGTCTCTATTGATTCCACGTGTTTTAACGTATTTGTACGTGTTTGTATGTAAGTTTCACGATTGTGTTTCGCCGGTATAACTTCTTTACCGTACGTCGGTGACTTTTCCGCAGCGGTGGGGAGGTGGAGGAGGAAGCGAATAGGGAGAGGGAGCGAGAGAGAAGGGGGAGAGAAGAGGATTTCATCGCTCGTTGATATAATATTCGAGCACGAGCAAAGATACAGTATCACGTGGTGAAAGATTTCGCGCAATCGCCACGGCCGCGCATCTCCCACTCCTCCGTCAGCGCGGAGCTCCGCCCCTCGACCCCTGCTGCCATCTATGCGTTTCAACGCTCTCGCTCTTGTTTTACTCTTCTATGGCTCTCTTTTTCTCTTACTCCCACCTCGCCTACTCCTGCACTCCGTCGTTGACTTATATGCTTTCTGACATTTTCAGATATTCTATTACCGCAAACACGTTATACCCCCCCCCCCCTTTCTACCCGCAGCACCGCATAGCCGTACGCGGCCGCAAAAATGTAATAAATCGCTGGTGAGCAGCCCGATATACTCTCCGCAAATGTTTTTCGTGCGCTTTGTGTTCTCTAGCGTGATTCATAATTTGCTAGTTTTTTTTGGGGTTTTTTTCCTTGTTTTGTTGATTCTTTGTTCGGCGAATTTTAGGTGGGGGTTAATAATGATGACGTAATTGGGGTTGATTTTCGGCTGGAAAATCGAGAGACCGGATTGACATGACGCATTTCTATGTTTTTTCTCTTCAATTTTTAGGTTATGTTTTATTTTAGAAATTTTTTTAAAGTTTATGTGTATGTTTGAGGAATCTTTCTTTTTATTTTAGAGGTTTTCGGGGGAGGATTTTAAAAGTGCAGGAAGGGTATCTTTGCATTTGTTTTTGAAATCATTTTTTTTCTGCATATTAGATTTGTGATATTAGTAAGATTAATAATGAAATTAATATCAATATTAATAATAACAATAATAATAATAATAATAATGATAATAGTAATAATAATAATAATAATCGTAATTATTATTATTATTATTATTAATAATAATTATTGATAATAATATGAATAATAATAATAATAATTTAAAAAAATAATACTAAAACAACTAATATTGTAGGGGCTAATATAATAAAAACACGAACCATTGATGAAAACTAGTATTTACAATAATAATAATGATAATAATAATTTAAATTATTATATTTCTCTGTAAGATTAATAATGAATTTAATATCAATATTGATAATAACAATAACATATAAAACATAATAATCACAATAATAATAATAATTATTATTATTATTGTTATTATCAATATTTATATTAAATTCATTATTAATCTTACAGGAAAATATAATAATTTGAATAAATTATTATTATTATTATTGTAAATATTAGTTTTCATCAATGGTTCGTTTTTTTATTATATTAGCCCCTATAATATTAGTTGTTTTAGTATTATTTTTTCCCACCAATCAATAACCTCCATGCATATGTATATAATAAACCAATTCATATTATAATTAACACAATAACAACAACAGTAATTAATCAACAGCTAATAATAATAATAACAATGAATATTATATCCTCAATACTATCAATATTTCGCCTCCATCTAATATGCAAAAAATACGATTAGACAAACAACGACGATGCTTATCCTCCCTTAATCCAAATATCTATATAAATATTTATAATATTCCTATATACGTATGACCCAGGATCGCCGGATCGGCCTGTGTAGGTGTTCGTGTATATTACAATGATCCTCTCGGAGCCATGCGGTCGGATCTATACGTCGGAGTTCGTTGGTTTCGGTACGGCACGCAGCTTTGTGCGGTTAATCACTGAGAACTGCTGCCAGTCACGAGGAACCAGTGATGGGTATCGATGTTTCTATATTCGACGACCATGCCAGTCACTGACAATCCACACCGAACCCACCGGCGTGCCATTTTACTCGCTGTCACTCTCCGCGTTTTCGATATTCCATTTCTACTTTATTTTCGTCCTTTTTTTTTTTTTTTTTTGTTAAACCCCCAACCCTTCGATTCGTCATCCTCGTCGTGCCTTAATCGGCTTCGAAACAGGGAAAAAAATAATAAAACTACCGAAAAAAAAAAAAAAAACGAACAACAACCGTCTGTGACTCAGCATGGAACAATTTGTCAGCCGCGAAACGACAAAAGTCTGAGATTTTCCAGCCATTTAATGGAAGGTCTATTAAACGCGACGTTTTAATTACTGGGAAATATGAATGTGCAATTATCAACGTGGAAATGTTAATTAATTCGTTACCGAAGAATCGCGACGATAAATTTTTCCGTATTTTATTTTTCCTTAGGACAAATAAAATTGAACACAGGAAAGAATAATAAAATCATGAATATATTTTTTCGACGGGCTCGTGACGTTGCTGGGTGGTGGAACGAGGGCGAAAATTTTTCATTGACTCGTGAGGGATGAAAAAAGAAAACAATCAAAAATTGCATCAAGGTATTGTGGTTGAATATCGAAAGCCCTCGAACGAGACGGGATTATCGTTGGGAAGAGTCATTCTCTGTCGCCAAACCAATTTTGCTTCGTCAATCCCTCTCAAGGGCTTTTCGTTCGAACCCTTCTGGTCACGAAATTATTTTTGGCTTCCTCACAGAGGAACAACGCAGAGCATTCAAAAATGTTGATAAAATTCCTGAATGTCGCTTTAAATCGGTATTTTTAATGAATTTTATAACAAAGTACAAAAAAATAATCTATAAAAAGATTCAGAAATCATTATTTTTCAAAAGCGAGTAATTTTTATCGAAGTAAAAAAGGTTTTGATACGTGTTATAAAAAGTTTATGAGGATCTTAGTGGTTTTAACCCATCATGTGCAAACCCAAGTAAAAAAATAATGCATAGTCTATATATTAACTATACATGGAATTGAGCATATATAGTTTATATACAGTCTGTGTATGTCCAATTAAAAAAAATCCGAAAACAAATATAATAATTCTAAAAATAATAATAATATCATAATATAATATATATAATATATATATATTGTGATCTGCAACTTTCGGGACAAACGAGGGTGAACAGGGAAAAATGAAGAAAACAAAAAAAAATAAAAGAGGGGTTTAAAATAACAAAATTGGCGTAATTTATTCGATGACAAAAAAAATAATAAAAGGGTGTGCAGAATAGATGGCTGCCTCGATACGAGGTTCTGAATACGATGCGATACAAAATAATAATTGGGGAGTGGGCGCCAGTCGTTTAGACGGAAACGACACCGTAACAAAAATAATTAACGATATGAATTAAATATTAACCCAGCGGCTCATCAGGGAACAGGAGACAGGGTCAGGGGGTGGGAAGGAAAATCCTGCCTAACGGCTCTTCTACCGAAGTACCTCGACACCGCGGGAAACAGGATAAACGGGGAAAAATTGTAACCGGGGAACAATTGGTACCGGGGAAAAAGAATAAACGGGGAGAAATTGCGAATTTTGGGCGGAAGGGATCGGGAAGAAATTTCGGGTACTCACTCGTTACAAAAATTCGGCCCACATGGCCTCGGGGCGGAATTCGCTCGCTCGCTTGCTCTATCCCTAAGACGATCAGACCCGAAGTGACGAAATTGCCGGCTTCTGCGGGGTCCTTCGGTCTTCGCTGGGGAGGCAAGGGGGGGCCTCGCGTGATCGCGAGCCGCGCGCATCGCCGTACGTCGGCGTCTCAGCGCCACCGTGCTCCGTTTTCGCGACGGTGGCGTAAATTCGTTCGCCCCACCGTGATGGGATGGTGGGGGCCTCGTGCGACGGCTAACGAGCCTCGCCGTCGGGACTTGTTCTCGCTGTTTTCTCCGGTCGGGGTGAGGGGGTACAGGAGGGGAAAGAGGGGGGGTAGAGCTCGCATGAGTCGGATTGCACACTTATTTTTACATCGCCACCGTATTTTACGGTTTCGGTGGCGATGGACTTCGGGTCGATAAAACGGAAGGAAAAATAGGGAAATTGAACAAAATTTTTTGTTACAACTCCCCCCTGCTTAGACGAAAGTACGGTCATCGTACTTGAGCACACGCAATACGCACAAAAAAAGTACAGATAATTCGACGAAAGCTCTAACCAAAAATCGCAAAGAAAATCACTCAAATCGCACGAAAAATCATTCAAAATTGCAAACAAAAAAAAATCAATCAAAATCGCAAACAAAAAAAAGTCAATCAAAATCGCAAAAAAAAATCAATCAAAATCGCAAAAAAACTAATGGCACACGCAAAACGAAGAAATAGTAATTTTCCAGTTCCGAAAAAAAATCAATGGCAAACTCAAATTCAACTCGCAAAAAAAACAATAACGCAAAACTCGCAAAAGAAATAAAAATATCCGCTTGCAAAAAAAAGGAATAAAAATCGTTCAGGAAATATCCGAAATCACAATATCACAAAAAGAAATAACATCATCTGTTCGCAGAAGAGAGAGATTTCCGTTCAAAAGTAAATATCACTCATCACATTCTCAAAAAATAATACCATCGGTTCGCAGAAAAAAACTATCCAATAATTTCGGTTCAAAAAGAAATATTTCACTCATCGCACTCTCACAGAAATAATAATAGCTACTGTCACTCTCAAAAAATTATTGGTATTTCGCAATAATACAAGGGGGGGGGGAGGGATGATTGAAGAAGGGAAGGAAAGTCGACGGGATGAATTCTTGCTCCACGGATAAGGCGAGACAGGAGTGGAGGGGAGGGATGGCGAATTTAAGTTAATGATTGCACCCGGAACAACGGTCTCAACACACTCATACTGCCCAACGGGTATCAGAAACCATAAACACCCGTTGGGTTCGATTACATAAATTCCGAGCTTCTCTCGGTCTTCAAAAAAGGGAGGGCAGGTACCCGGCTAATCCGGTAGGGGGAAACTTATCGGGACGAACACAATCTTCACTCACAACCCGAAAGACCGGATACAATTCAAAAAACGGGCAAAACGTCATCCTCGCACTCGGCACTCAATACTACGACACATCCGGGAGTTCAAAATACATTATTCACTCTTAATACTGGGGGAAAAAAATCAAATCTTGAAACTCGCAAATCAACAACCATAATCTTAATAACTGGGGGAAAAACTAACTCTTTAAACTCGCAAAACAAAATCCATAATCTTAATAACTGGGGAATAAAAACCAAATCTTGGAACTCGCAAAAAGAAAAATTATCATCTAACATTACTCTTGAACGGAAACTCGAAACTTTACATGATACAATGTACGCGGCACGCTCGGACTATGGAGGGGAGGGGAGAAGGGGAAGAGGAGACTGTCCGCGGTCTCTACCTGGTCGGTAGTCTATTTCAATCCGCAAAAGGGGGCGGGGTCGAAATTTCACAGTTTTACAAGGAAATATCTCGTTTCACACAACGTACTAGAAAAAATACTCGGAATATCGTAACTTTTAACCAAACTCTACCAAAAATTATTTCGCTTCACGAGGTAGATGGGAGGGGATATTTTGACTCACGGGAAAATAGAGGGGAACGGAATTTCGCAATTTTCGGGGAAACGGTTTAAATTGGTAAAAAAAAGTACGGGAAAAAAAGGAGGAGGCGTCGGGGTTTCATGGTACTCGGAAATTATTTCAATCCCCCAAACGAGACGGGTAATAGAAATAACTGGCAATTCCCGAAATAAACCAAAAATGTGAGCTGGTCATGATCGCATGAAACGAGTATTGCGGGGCCAGGGCCCGCAATACTCGGCGAAGAGACAATATTTGCTCGTAAACAGGAAAGGATTCAAAACAAAATATATACGGTTCAGGGACGGCGCTAAGTGTCGAGGTGAGCTCTTACAAAGTTTGAAATAAACGAAGGCCTACTCGGGAGGGGGGGAGAGGGAATAAAAGTCGCTACTCCCGAGAGTACGTTCGTTTACCAGGGCCCCACGTTGGGCGCCATTTGTGATCTGCAACTTTCGGGACAAACGAGGGTGAACAGGGAAAAATGAAGAAAACAAAAAAAAATAAAAGAGGGGTTTAAAATAACAAAATTGGCGTAATTTATTCGATGACAAAAAAAATAATAAAAGGGTGTGCAGAATAGATGGCTGCCTCGATACGAGGTTCTGAATACGATGCGATACAAAATAATAATTGGGGAGTGGGCGCCAGTCGTTTAGACGGAAACGACACCGTAACAAAAATAATTAACGATATGAATTAAATATTAACCCAGCGGCTCATCAGGGAACAGGAGACAGGGTCAGGGGGTGGGAAGGAAAATCCTGCCTAACGGCTCTTCTACCGAAGTACCTCGACACCGCGGGAAACAGGATAAACGGGGAAAAATTGTAACCGGGGAACAATTGGTACCGGGGAAAAAGAATAAACGGGGAGAAATTGCGAATTTTGGGCGGAAGGGATCGGGAAGAAATTTCGGGTACTCACTCGTTACAAAAATTCGGCCCACATGGCCTCGGGGCGGAATTCGCTCGCTCGCTTGCTCTATCCCTAAGACGATCAGACCCGAAGTGACGAAATTGCCGGCTTCTGCGGGGTCCTTCGGTCTTCGCTGGGGAGGCAAGGGGGGGCCTCGCGTGATCGCGAGCCGCGCGCATCGCCGTACGTCGGCGTCTCAGCGCCACCGTGCTCCGTTTTCGCGACGGTGGCGTAAATTCGTTCGCCCCACCGTGATGGGATGGTGGGGGCCTCGTGCGACGGCTAACGAGCCTCGCCGTCGGGACTTGTTCTCGCTGTTTTCTCCGGTCGGGGTGAGGGGGTACAGGAGGGGAAAGAGGGGGGGTAGAGCTCGCATGAGTCGGATTGCACACTTATTTTTACATCGCCACCGTATTTTACGGTTTCGGTGGCGATGGACTTCGGGTCGATAAAACGGAAGGAAAAATAGGGAAATTGAACAAAATTTTTTGTTACAATATATAAAATAATAATAATAATGATAATAATAATAATAATAATAATAATAATAATAATAATAATAATAATAATAATAATAATAATAATAATAATAATAATAATAACAATAATAATAATAATAACAATAATAATAATAATAATAATAATAATAATAATAATAATAATAATAATAATAATAATAATAATAATAATAATAATAATAATAATAATAATAATAATAATAATAATAATAATAATAATAATAATAATAATAATAATAATAATAATAATAATAATAATAATAATAATAATAATAATAATAATAATAATAATAATAATAATAATAATAATAATAATAATAATAATAATAATAATAATAATAATAATAATAATAATAATAATAATAACAACAATAATAATAATAATAATATAACTCTTTAATATAATATATTAATATATCCAAAAATTATATATAGTCCATGCATAACCTATACATAGAATTGGGGATATTTAGTCTATATGTGGACTGTATATAGTTTATATATAGTCTATATACGCACAATTCTATATACAGCAAATATATAGACTATCTATAATTTTTTCACTCGAGTACTCAGTGAGTTTATGACTGGTTTTTAAAACATAATTTTCATCCTCCCTCCATCATTCCTAGTTTATCTCGATAAAATATCGACGCGAACCAAGATAAAGGACGAAGGAAGGTTGAATTTACGAAAGCTCGCGGAGGCGAAGTAAATTTTCAACGGACACAGGAAGGTACTTAAGGCCAAGAACGTGGAAGGGTCGCGCGATGGCGGGCGGAGGCGAGAGCGGCAAGGGTTGGGCGGGGGGGTTGCGACGTATACGCGTCGAATAAAAGCTCCGGAGAACGAAATCCGCGGATTGGTGCTCGCCACGGTGTAGAATATCCTCGGATGAAGATAAGAGTCGACGATATACGAGATTGAGACGAAGAAGAACGCGCCAATGAGCACGAAAGAGATTTTTCCGTCGTCGTTGAAGCGCGAACACAGCTCGGGACATCACGTTTTCTCTCTCCGGAGTTTCGAGCTTCGAGCTTTTCGAGCTTCGACGACGATGTCGTCTCCTATCCATAAGTAGAATGCTCTGTTACTTAAATATTTAACTCAAATGGGACACAGTCGCTCGTGCTTTTCACCCTTCGCTCTCTAACTCGCCCTTTCGCCTGGCCTCCACCCCCCAGGACCATTATCCCGACTCGCAAACCAAAATGGGTGCGGCTGGTTACTTTAAATTGTCTTCATTTTGTTTCTAGAACCGGAATTTGTTATTCAATTCGATACGAATTGTATTTTTTTTTGTTTTTGTTGTTCGAATTGATTTGAAAGTTGAGTGAGGTTTATTTTTTTTGTTGCATTTAATTTATCGGGAATTAAATTTATTGGTAAATTGAGGGAAGAATGCTATTTGTTACTATAAATTGCCTTCTACTTTTTGCAAGAACCATAATTCGTTGTTCTACCGAAAACGAATTTCATATTTTTCTTTTTATGGAATTCTTTTGAAAATCAATTTTAGTTGGATTTTTTGTTGCATTTGATTTAGCGCGAATATAATTTATCAGTGAATTAACGAGAAAAAAATTCGAATACGCTCACTCGAGTTATTTATCATCGAAGTTACGACCCTACCATTATTTTTCAACTCCCTCGCATTTGTATCATAAATTATTCCGTATTAATTATCATTTTCGATGCTACATCCATAAACGTTGAAATATTGGGAATATTTCGTTTCGTAAATATTAATTACCTTCTGTGAAGTCATGTTAAAAAAAAGCTGTACAATTTGAATGAAATTTTGCGAATAAAACGAACGAAAAATAATAATAATAATAATAATATAATTTAATGATGTTATTATAATATATAATCTACATATTCTATTATTGTATCATCGTGATATTCTATCATTTCCATTTTATTCTCATCATCCTCATTATTTTTTTATTTGCGGGATAATAATCTATAACAAAATAATAATAATAATGATAATAACGATACCAATAATGAAAATAATATCTCGACAGCAACTCTCGCGACGCCAAATACTCAAAATTTCACCGACCAATCGATAACAAATAAACCACACCTGGAAACAATTTTCCAAATCAATTTCCTCTCAATCCTCCCCCCTCCCCCTCCCCTCTCCCCCCATTACGAAACGAATCATCATAAACGTTTTCCACAAACACAGAAATTCCGCCTCGCCCCCGTCAACATTTCACGAAAACAATCTCCGCCGCGAGTTCACGGAGGGTTGTAAAGTTATTTTTCCATAGACTCCATGACCGATTCGCGTCGGGGGTGGATCGCTTTGAGAGGCGGGGGGGTGGAAACGGAGGAGACGCGACGAACGTTTGCTCTCTCCCTCCGGCTCGCCGTTCGACGACAACGTGGCAAATGAGAAATAATAAATCGCCCGATATCACCCCCGTTACCGGGGGTAGGAGTTCGAAGGGGGTGGCAACGGGGCGATCCGGTTGCCCCCTCGAGCGTAACCGTTTTCCAGCATTGCCGGCTCGTTGATCAATGGCCCGTGTGTACCGGTCACTCGTATGAAAAGTTGCACCCCGACTATTTCCTCCCTCCCTCCCTCCCTCCCTCTCTCTGTCTCTCTCTCTTTCTCTCCCTCTCTCTCTCTCTCTCTCTCTCTATCTATCTCACCCACCCACCCTCTTGTCTCCGCGATTCCCGAACAACCCCATCTACCCCAGAATTTTTTTTTGTTTCCACCAACCCTCTCCTTCTCACACCCTTGTCACGAGGGTGCAGTAACGTGCGTGCGTTACCATCGGCCTATTTCCAAATGGCCGCTGCTTCGGCCGACTCTTCGTCGTCCGGTGGATTATTTATTTTGTTTTTTGATTTTGTTTCTATGGTTTTTTTTTTTTTTTTTTTTGGTTCGGTCGTAAAACGCACCCGCACTGCGGTGCGATACTCCGGGGCTAGTGTTTGCATCGCGCGAGTGAGCGGAGCCCCCCATTTATTTGATTTTTCAAAGGGTAAACAATACGCAAAGGGGGCGGCGGAGGGGGCGGAGGGAATACGAGGCGGCGCCGAGTCGACCCGAATGAGATTTCGTAGCGAGAGAACGAAGCTTTATATGGTTAGCCATTCGTTGCAAAACCAGCGCAACATTATTACCGGTCAAACGCACGACGAAATATGTAAATCGAGGCGAGGAGAGTTTGCCGAGCCAGAGGGATGGACAACCTACGAAAATGGAAAAAAAAAAAAAAAAATATTCAATTCCGGAATACGGGGGAATAGCAAATGTGAAAAAAAATATATATCCTTTGCGTTGATCAACTAGATGGACCTTTTTTTTTTTATTCTCTTCGCTTGGGGTTTTTTTGGGGGGGGGGGGGGGGGGGATTCGTTTTGGCTCGCATTTTTACGTCAAACACATTGACCGCAGATCCTCGAGGCTACTTTGGTAGGATTGTATATTTTTTTTCGTGACGTTTTCGAATAAATCACGGATGATGAATTTTGTAGGAGATATTTCGGATTTTATTTGAGGTCGGGGAGGTTGCGAGGAAGCGACGTGTTTTTGTGGTTTGGGGGGTGGAAAAAGGGAGTTGTAAAAAGAGTGATTTGAAAAATAATAATTGTCAGGTTAGAGCTAATTTTTGGGGTTATTCTAGGGAGTATTTGGTCAAATTTGAATAGTTTGTTACTTATGGAGAAAAAAAAAACACTGTTGGGCTTATTTGGTTTTCCCGACGAAGTAGAATTATTTTGTTGGGTTAATCTCGTTTATTCAGGTTATTTAGGTAAATTTTCGTCAGTTCCGTGTTTAAGAACAATGTTTACGATCTCAATTAAAAGATTCTAATTTAATTTTGTCCTTAGGAAATATACTTATCTGGTTTTTCCTCCAAATCAAAGACATTTCGTTATTTAAGAAGACGTTAAACATCGATGAGAAAAATATTTAAATTTCATAACATTTTTATCAATTCAAACTGTGTGATTACGTTGATTTAAAATCCTTTCCTCGCATTCGTATACGTTTGTCAGGATAAAAATTATCCCGGAAAAGACTTTCTACAGCATCTCAACACGGTTTTAATTCCATTAAAGAAAAACAACAAACTAAAAATTCAATTTTTCTCCATGGAATACGTTTCCGACTTCCGAACGAACGTAACGAATTTTTCTCTGAGAAAGATTGACGATCAAGTTCGATGGCAATAGAGGGCGGTGACGCGGAGTTTCCCCAAAACCTCAGAATGCTAACGAAGCAGTTGGCCGAGCTTTCATGACCGCTCACTCTCGGGATAACTCTCGGAAGGCGTTTCACTGGCTTCGGTCATCGGTCCGGAGGCTAATCTATTCGGTTTTCCTTTGTTCTGAACTTTCGATGAATAATGAACCAACCACGATCTCCTCCGATGTCCCTCCAATGCCCAAAAAAAAACCCCGAAGGCCGACGAGAAGACCGAAGAAGAAGAAGAAGAAGAAGAAGAAGACGAAGAAGATGATAAAAACAAAAAAACTGTATAAAAAAGCGAAAAAAAATTGGGGAATCTGCTATTCCCTGATAAACTCGGTTTTGATAGGTCGTTGCTTATATCTGTCAGCCGTCAATCACCGACGATTCAACCGCGACGAATGAATGATAAGCCAACAGACAATATGGCGCTCGTCGTTGACCCAAAACCGAGTTTACGTATTCGTTCGAACGAACCAAACTCCCTCGGTCTGATCTTCGGATCGTCGGCGAAGGGGTTATCGGCCCCTTTCGCCCCCCCCCCCTTTCCTCCCCAATCTCCTCACTTTGCTTCTTCTCTTTTACGAGAAATAACCGAGCGCGTGTAAACAAGAGAAGCCGCCGCGGAGAAGATGAAGAGGAGGAGGATGACGCGTACACACGTTTATACAGACTCCCTGTATATTTGCTTACGACTAGACGCGGGAATGGATGGAAGGGGGAGGGAAGGAGGGGGTTGAAACAAAAAATGTAAGAAAGAAAACATAATTTCCCGCCCATGCGTTAACCACCGCGGTTGTTCTCGGAAAAGACGAGTTTGTCCCAGAAGTGCGTTTTGATTATTGACTCGGTTTCTTTTTGTTTCGACGCCTCCACCATTTTTATCCCACCCTCGTTGGTTTGCGTTTCGTTTTTTTTATTTTTTACGTCGCCTTAATCGTTATCATAGCCGAATTAGATGGTTGGCTATGGCGGGGAAAATTCTAACCGCGGTAATCATTGCGAAGATTCGAAAGTTATCGGTTTCGGTGACGAATTCGTGTGGAATATAAAATATGAAAATTTTCGTGATCTACGGTTTTAATTTGTGATTTTTTATCGTACAATGAATGATTTTTTAATCATTGATCGTACAATGAATAAAATTATAGTCAAATTTGTGAATAATAATAATAATAATAATAAATGAATTGTCAGCTTTTCATTCGATTTCGATGTGTAATGGTCGATAGAAAAATCATCCCAGAAGAACTGGAGCTATTTGTTCAATCCATAATTATTCCAATTATTCCTATTTGTTTGTTTGTTCGTTATTTGGTATTTATTGTTCATTGCTTCCTTGCTTCTTGTTACTTATTTCTAATTTCTATTTTGTGCATCCTGTTTCCTGCTCTCTGTTTATTATTTGTTATATGTTGTTTATTGCTTATTGTTAGTTGTCTCTTCGTTGTTTATTTGTTTATTGTTCATTGTTTATTTGTGTTGCGTTGCTTGTTTTTTTCTAACATGTTACTCGTTTTTTCGCTCCTTTATTCTGCCCGTTTGTTTTTTTTTACTCGTTCGCTTATTGTTTTATTAACGCTTCATTGTTTCTCATTATTGTTCTTGTAACTCTCTAAAAAATAACCATCAGTTCTTCAACATTATCCCGAACGTCCGGCTCTAAACACAGCATCCCCACACCGTCCCGGTGTTTTATCCTCGTATCAAAAGTCCGGAGAATGGTCGAAAAGGA
The DNA here is from genome assembly GCA_963971145.1 of Sussaba pulchella. Lineage (NCBI taxonomy): Eukaryota > Metazoa > Arthropoda > Insecta > Hymenoptera > Ichneumonidae > Sussaba > Sussaba pulchella. The sequence continues at coordinate 9,879,035 of OZ020172.1, forward strand.
AAAGACGAATGGAAATAACAGACGGGAAGGATGCTGTCGAAAAGCGAGGCGAAGCTCGACGATTCCGAAACGTCCCTGGAGAAGAAACAGCGGGCAACCGGGACGAAGAAGTGCCACGAAAGCCAGCACTCGCATCCGTCGGCCGAGTGTCTAGGGGGGGTGTTCGAGAACGGGAAAACTCTCGTTCGTGACTTTTCTGACTGACAAGCAATTACGCCCTGAGCTCCGTAGCCGTCCGACATCCCTCGATCTTTCCCCCTTCACGAACGAACACAAAGAACCCCGCTGGACCCTTTTTCGACTCGCCCAGTACCAACCCTTTGTCGTTTGATTATATCTTTTTTTTTTCCCTTTGGTACAATAGAGATAAATTTCGGCATTGGTCGATTATTCTTCGCTTCTTCGGCCGTAGTCCGACGATTTCGCTTCTAGAACGAAATCAACGCGGTAGAAACCACAGTTTCTTGATTTCCCGCGATTTTCAAGAATCATTCTTGTGTCATTCGTGACTCGAGATTTTATTAATTGTTTAAAATTGTCGGATACACGTGCAAAACCCGTCGCGTACTTGTAAGACGACGACGACGACGACGTAGGAAATCACGAGACAAGCTGCGAAGTAGCCAGAACTTAAAGGCAAAGCCGCGTTGCAATTTATCGTACCTCCCTTCACGCCCCCCCCCCCTGCACGTCTCTCTTTTTCCCCCTTCGGCGTTGCTTATTGCCCACCCGTTGCAGTGTCTCCGGTTCGGCCGAGTTCGGACGGAATGCGTGGGCGTGACAAAGGAGCCGACGTTTACCCTAAACGGTTATCGCGACTAAACGGTACATTCCTTTTTAGCGAAATCCCTCTTCGGGCCCCCCTTGAGAACTCCCCCCCTCGACCTCTTTGCTGGCTTGTTGTGTATGCCATTGTATTATTATTTTTTTAATGCACTTTTTCGGACATTTTTTTTTTTTTTTTTGGCTACGAAGGATTACTCGACAATGTTGTACGTACATTTGCAACTAATTCTTCCGCGGTTGCATTATCATTGCGACAGCACTCTCGGCAATACAATGTGACAATGCAATCCCCCCCCCCCCCCCGATCTCCCCCTCGTCGCCACCCTGCCGGCCCTCCCCCCTTTTTACTCTCGATGGAACGCGCAGGGAAACTCTCACTTTCCATTCGCAAATGGAGGTTCGTGTTTTATTGACTCGAGCCACGTGTGTGCTCTCACTTGGGGGGAGGGGGAGGGGGGGCGGGGGGCTCACGCAATGGACGGGATTGAATGTGCGAATATTGTAGAACGGTGCAGGGTGCGATTGGTAATTCGGAATAATGGAAACATTATGGTGGATAATCAGGAGAAAGGTGATTAATGTTGTTGGGGATGTGAGATTGTCGATTTTTGGGGGTGAATACGCGTTTTTTGAAAATCGAAGTATTGTTTTCGAGAGTTTGGGGGGATTGGTTTTTTGGGAGATTTTTTTTACGGGGGGTGGAAAGATGAGGAAGGGAGATTTTGGAGGTACGAGTTTGTAACTTGGTCGAGTGATTATTCATGGCATTGGTTAGAGCGGTATGAAAGCTTTTTTCTGTTATTTCGGGAATTTGTTTTGTTTTAGAAATGAAAAATTTATATAAATTTGGCTTAGAAACTTATTTGAATTTTCTGGACCGCAATAGAAAAATTGTATGTTTTCTTTGTATGTAGTTCGCAAATTTCAAATTGCAGCTTGTTCCTCCTCTCCCAAATCCACGCTTTAAAGAACGTCTTTTCGAATTTAGATTCAATTTCTCTTCCGTTATCTCAATTTTTTTCCTCCTCGGATTAAGTTTGCCAACTTCAAAATGCATCTTTTTCCTCCTCTCCCAAATCCGCTCTTCAAACAACGACTTTTCGAATTTACATTCATATTTCTCTTCCGTTATTTAAATTTGTCCTCTTCAGTATCAGTTTGCAAATTTTCAAAATGCATCTTTTTCCTCCTCTCCCAAACCCGCGTTTTAAGAACCGGCTTTAAAAATCGCTTTTGCCTCCGAGCCACGTTCATACACCCGGGGATTAATTCCTTCGTAGCCTCACGAAGTTCGCAACGATCCCCGCGACAGGTCCTAACCATGAAGGGGGAGCGGTTGGGGAGGGGGGGGGGGGGGGGGGTGGGCGCGCGTTTCGGTCGGTGCGAAGGGATGATTGTCCGCGGTGGGCGCCGAAGCGAGGACCGTCCCGGTAAGTTTCCGCGGTTCGTGCAAGGCACGAGGCCCTGGCGCGGGCTGACCCCGTAGGTTGAGCACCCTTGGGGGCCCGGGGTAGCTCTCGAACGAGCCCATTGGCCGTTCGGCCAAGCACCTGGCGGACAGCTGCTGTTGCTGCTGCGCTGCTCACCGACGCGACGCGACGTCGACGGCTCGCGCGCTAGCACTTCGGCTCCGACAAACGTAGAGACGCATTTAACCGAGGGGGAACTCTTTTTCTCTCTCTCACTCTCTCTCACTCCCTCTCACTCTCTCTCTCACTCTTTCTCGATCTCCGGGTTTTCTTCTTCATCGTGCGTTGAGGCTTTGAAAACTCACTTGCACGCACCGATGAGAACTAACGAGAGATTCACGAAAGTTGCTCACTCCTTCTCTCTTCTCTGCACTTTGCCCCCCCCTGCTCCCCCCCCCCCCCCTCGTTTATCGGCTTGAGTTATCGCGGCGACTCGTGCCTCGATTGCAATTACGAACGGGAAGGTTTTTGCCCCACGAGAAAGACGGAAAATGAGTAGTCGTAGTGGTGATAATGATAATAATAACGATGGGAATAGTAATGGTGAGAAGGTAGCGGTAGTATGCAAATAATAATTATAATTCTGATTATAGGTGTAGTTATGGTGGTTGAATATCGATGATAGTAGTAGCAGCAGTTGTAACAGTGATAATAATTGATAATCATTACGATAATAGCGGAAGTCGTGGTAGTAGTGATATAATAATTATTGTAATTCGAATAGTAGTATTTTTAGTATTGGTAATGAGTAATAATAATGATAAATGATGAGAATTAGGATGATAGGCCGTCTTTGCGATGCACAATACTATGATGGATAGACCAACTTTGTATTAGTCGAAACTTCGCGCTTTCTCTCTCTCTCTACGTTTATCTCTCGCTCTTTTTGTCAGTATATATATATGTATATATTCCTCTCTTTCTCTTTCTCTCTTTCTTTCTATCTCTCTCTCTCTCTCTCTCTCTATTTCGACGGGCAACAGTTGCGGATTAGCCACGGATTTTAAACGTGCGACCGGTTTTCGGTGGCCCACGAGCACACCGTCTCGATAATCTTATTGTTTTACGCACGAAACAGTAATAAAAATGTTGTGCAAGGACCAAACGTTTTCCGTCAAAGGTTCCGAGACCGTCGCACGCAGCAGGACCCGTCGGGGGGGATTACGAGGGCCCATAATTCTTCTCTTCCGCACGTTCGACAGATTTGAGCTTTGGGCAATATTTTTTTTCAAACTCTTTTGGACCATCGATTGTGGGAAATAAAAATTATGGAAGTTTTTTTATTTTTCAATCGAAAAATAAAAGAGAAATTCAGATAGCTGTTGATGCTTTCTTTGCATTTTTTTGAGGATCTTTCGTCTTTTTTTGAAAGACATCGAAACCTTCTGCGGAAAAATAAAATTATGACCGAAAGAAAAAAGAGAAACAAGCTAACCCAAGAAGAAAATATTACAGCAAGCCCAACATTTATTTCAATATATTTTCTCAAGATTTTCCGTCTTTTCTCGAATTTCTTCGACACTCTTTGGGCCCAAAAAAAATTCCCAAAATAAATAAATAAGTAAATAAATGAATAAATAATATTTCTAAACAAAAAAGAAACAAATTTTCCGAAACTCCAAGTCACTGTCCGGATCACTGCCTGCCCTCTCCCCAAAAAAAGACAAATTCAATCGCCAACATTTTTCTCCTCAATTCTCATCCCATCACGAAAACCCAAAAGAAAAATCGGAAAAAAAAAAAAAAAAAAACGAACTCAAAAAATTCAGGAAATAAAGATAAGACGTGAACTGCTCCGAATGAAAAACACCTGTGCAAACGGAGAAATGTTAAATCGTCGACCGGTAACATAATCGACTACTTTTCATTCCTAACGAAGTCTCTTTATGGCTTCTCCCTCCATTCGAGACGATTCGGACTCCGTGCCGTCGTTAACACGAGAACCGAAAAACTTTGGGTGAAATATTACGATAAAAAAAAAATAAAAAACGAAAAAAGAAAGAAAAATGTTAACTTTGTAAAAGAAGAAGAGAAAGAAAGAAAAGAAGAAGAAGAAAAAAAAAACGAATTTGCCGCTGCCGCGGCGGGGAAGAAGGATGAGAAAAGGAGAATGGGGAGAGGGTAGGGGGAGGGAGGGGGAGGAGGTTATAACGCTGTGGGAGTCGACTCGGGGCTGTTGGTATACCGAAGAAAAGAAACTATACGAAACGAAGGAAAGCACGACAGAGATCGAAACGTGAGTTACCGTATGCGGGTTTGCTTCGAGCCCGCTACACGTCGGTGTATTTATAGTAAAAGTCAATAAATTCGCACTAGAGACCCCGCACTCGACGATTGCTTCTTCCCGAGGTTCTCGCGATGGTCGCGCATAACCCGACGGTTGAATTTTTTTTTTATTTTTATTTTTTTTTTTTCAATTTGTTTTATGTATATATATTAGGGTGGCTTGAAGAAAAAAATTCTGATTTCGAATGGTAAACATTCACTACGAAGCATCTTGCATCCGTAGAATTTTGCCTAAAGATGAACCCGATCGGGAAATTTTAAGGGGTCACCCACGATTTTTTAAGTTTTCTCATTTGATTAACATGGGACGAATGTGAAGTTTTTATTCGAAAAATCATAGCTCCGCGAATTTTGAAGCTACGTCGATGCCGTAGCTTTCATTTGAAAGCTCTTGAAGAAGAGCTTGAAATGGCATGCGGACATTTGGAATGCGATTGCACCTTACGTCGATAATTTTGTTTTTCCATAAAAAATAATAATTTTGAAAAAACGATAATTTGTTATGTAAAAACGAAATTATCAACGGAAGTTGCAATTAGATTTCAAAGATCGGCAAGCCGTTTTAAGCGGTTTTTGAAGAGCTTTCAAATGTAACTTACGGGATCGACGTAGCTTCAAAATTCGCGGAGCTATGATTTTTTGAAAGAAAACTTCACATTCTTCCCATGTTAATCAAATGGGGAAACTTTAAAAATCGTAAACAAACCCCAAAAATGTCCCGATTGGGCTCATCTTTGGGCAGAATTTGAAATTGAAATTGATCACCATTTGAAATCGGGAAAAAAAAATTTTCTTTTCACTTACCCTGATATATATACATTTTTTCGAGCGTATTATCATCGTACGCAATTAACGTGCGGGTTCTGTCTTTGTTTCCCCGCTTTCCTTCCCTCGTTGTAAGGGTGTGAGGAAAATAAGGAGAAAAAAGAATTCCTTTGCTTGAAAGTTTGAAAATTTTTCGGTAAATTCGGTTGAATTTGGTTTGAGAAGGCGGAGAAACCGACAGAAACCGACGATACCAAGTTTCCGACCGGGGAACTTACTTTCTTCCCCTCCCCCTCGCCATTTTGCTGAACTATGGGGATCTCGCCATGATCTCGAGGTTGGCACGGAGGCGCACCATCTAAACCACGATATCTTCGAGCGAATCGCGAAACCCTTCGAACTTGTACGAGTTGAGTTCGATCGGGGAATCCCGCGAGGAATTATAGAACAATCGTGACGATATTGTTATTTCGGTTTCTTTGATGTTTGTAAAGTTTACTTTTTTATCTCGAACTTTGTAGGATTTTCACGACTTCATATGGATTATTTCTATTTTTATTTTATTTATTTATTTATTTATTTATTTATTTATTTATTTATTTATTTATTTATTTATTTATTTATTTATTTATTTATTTATTTATTTATTTATTTATTTATTTATTTATTTATTTATTTATTTATTTATTTATTTATTTATTTATTTATTTATTTATAATTTTGATTTATAATTTTGATTTTTTGGAAATTTTTTTGGATACTTTTAAGGCTGCTATTTCATGGGCTTCTTTTACTAATTGTGTTATTTCCCTTAGAGGGCCGTAACTATTATTGTTATTTCGTTTTCTTCTATGTTTCATAAAATGTGATTCTTTCGAAATTTTTTCTATTTCGTGGATTTTTCTTTTAGCTTTATTTTTTATCCTATTTTGGAATACTTCTAATACTACTATTTAGTGTTACTTTGGTTCAATCAGCAAATCCCGCACAGCTTTTCGAACCATAGCAAAATTGTCATTCCCTTTCCTTCTACATTCACAAAATCTTTTTTTTTTTTTTTGCATTCTTTCATTGAAATCATTCGATTTTTTGTGTTCTTCAATCTTCCTTCTATCTATTTATTCGATAATTTTCCTCTTCCTCCTTTTTTTTCCAATATGGATTCGATTAATTTTATAGTCGTTCAAATTTCAAAGAATATTCAAAATAAAAAAGAAAGAATATCGGCAGAAAAGAGAATTCGAAAGAATATTATTATATATTATTATATTTATTTTATTTGGAAGACTTTGTGAGAATATTATACCTATGTTTGTTTTTTCGAAGGATTTTCGTACTTAAATGACAATCAATATTTCTCATGTTCTTTCCAGAAAAACAAATTCCCAACCTCCACAATAATTATCGTCCCAAGAAAAATTTAATCTCCAAGCGATCCAATTCTCTCTCGCGATAAAAAATCGCCCCCCCCCTCTCATCATAATCAGCATTGCACCGCCCTCAATTTTATCTCATTCTGAATAACAACAGCGTTATCGTCCTCTCGCGATTACAGCGATTCCCTTTTGTACCAATTAAGGGCAAACGTGGATTGTCGAGCGTGTAACGAATAAATCTTCGGAATCTACGTAACACTAGCCAATAATCGTTGTGTCGCACACACACACACACACACACACGCGCGCGCACAGCGCGTGTCGCATTAAATGCTGACACACAGGTGCATTTGTCTCGGCTACGGGATACCCGGTAACGCACAGTGTATTATAACGTGAGTTCGGTCCTTGCCCGTCTCAATGGAAACGCGCGATAATGCCAGACCCCACTGGTGTTAGAACTACCTCGACTGTTGCGAGAGACCAACATCGATCACGTTTTCACGATCCCCGATACGAGCTCGTCGGTTACTCCAGATCGCACGTGGGCGAGATAAGACTATTCGATACCCCGCATTTCGTCTCGTAGCTTGATTGATTGATAATAATAATAATAATAATAATAATAGATATAATAATGATAATAATAATAATAAATTTATTATTATTATCATTACTATTATTATTTTTATTAATAAAATTATTAATAATTTTATTATTATTAATAATAAGTGGTTGATTGATGTTCATTATTAATAAAATAAAAATATATATAATAATAATAATAAATTTTTAATTATTATCATTACTATTATTATTAATAAAATTATTAATAATCTTATTATTATTAATAATAAGTGGTTGATTGATATTCATTATTGATAAAATGAAAATATTTATAATGATAATCATAAATTTATTATTATTATTATTATTTTATTCGTAATAACAGTAATAATCCTAGTAACAATAATAATAATTTTATTACTATTGTTTTTGTTATTATTATAATAATTATTAGATAATTTAATATACGAATATACAAATATTTTTTTATTCATATGAATAATAATAATAGGAATAATATAATTAATATCAGTATTATTATTATTATTATTATTATTATTATTATTATTATTATATTATTATTATTATTATTATTATTATTATCATTATTAATACAAATAAACTAGATATATGTATATCGAACATTAATGGATCTAATATTATAAAATTTAATTAAGAATTATAATAATCGCAATAAAAATAGTTATTAAAATAATAATAATAATTACTGATATTATTTATTTTCATCGACTACGTACTATCGATAATCTCAATATAGCACATACCTATATAATAAATAAATAATGAAGATCACGTTTTCCAAAACTATGACAAAAATCTGGGGAGTACTAAAAATTATTATCTAGCGCACGTGCAACAATACGTGCAGTAAACGATAATAAATGGTCAATTAATCTTCATTATTGACAATAGAATCAGCTGAATAATATTCATGAATAATTTATCATTATTGAATTATTATTATATCAATATAATAATATCAGTAATAACAACGGCAAAAGCAACGAACAACAGTATTATAAGAAAATGCAGAAGGCTAAATATTCTTACAGCTTACAAAGGCCAAGGGCCCGGCCGGAGGGGGGAGGGAAGGGTGGTCTCGTGTAGGCACGTAGGGAGAAGGGTCTTTCCATCAACCAAATCGTTTTCTGAACCGAGTGGGTCCCAAACGCCATATGGTCCCGGTACTCACCCATTCCCCTTCCATCAACCATCGGCCCTTCGTTCTTTTTTTCACGCTCGAGGAAGTCCACCCCCCCCCTCCCCCTCCCCCGTGCCCCTCCACGGTCCAATCGTTGTCTTGCACTCTCTCTTGGCGATCATAGTCTTTCACCCAACAAATTTTGGTTTCTTTTTTTGTTGCAGTCTCTCTCCTTTCCACCGTCCTCGGATGCGTGTGAGTTTTAAGATATATATATTGTTTTTTTTTTTTTTTTCTTCATCTTCTGTCCCGAAAATCGTGAAGATCCCTCAGCCACGGCGACTAACGGCCGGGGGTACGAGAGACGTTGCATCGGAGTAGTTTTCTCGGGTCCGAGAGAGCCATTGGCGAAGGGTTTCCGGTTACGGAAGTCTCTCGTTCGGGGCAAAATACGATGGTTACCGGACCCGGGAGGCTTTAGCGAGGAAATTTATCTCCGCGAACGAGGGAAGATGAGAAAAAGAGAGAGAGAAAAAGGAAAAGACGATGAGAGAAAAACCGCAGAACAGGGAAATCTTTGATGGTTTCTTTTTACAAATGAAAATCGTCACTGGTTTGCAGGGAGAATTGTTTTTCTTAAGTTGGGAGGGTTGGCATTTGTTAATTAGTTTTTTTATTTAAGGACGTGGACTCGGTACGGGGTAAGTTGAAGAATTTTCGTCTTTTACTTGAGTAACGTAGTGTATAATTTGGCAACACCGCATTCCGGGCTTTAGT
>OZ020172.1:9888422-9928978 GCA_963971145.1 Sussaba pulchella
ATCGCAATTAAAAATTATGAAAGATCGTTTTAGTGTACAATCACACGCATATGTGTGTGAAAAAAAAAAATAATACCTTGAATCACGAATCTTCTCCATTATTGTGGCCTTCCCTTTTCTCTCTGTCTGTGACCATGCTGCAGAAGAGATCTGTATCAGTCTGATTGCAACCCAACTATTTACGTAATAGATGCGTCTGAGAGGTTGAGCGCGTTGGTCATGATTGTAAACATGCTCGTGCGCTTAGTGACCAGCGGTTATCTACTGAAGATCGGACAGGCCAGAGGCGGAACCCTGGCCACGATGTTTCCATCTGGTCCCGATATGGGTTAGTATCGTAACATTTTTTTTTTTTTTTATCGAGCTTAGCCCCGAGTTTTATCCATCCAAAAAACGCAATACGTATTTTTTCTCTCAATGCGAAAGAAGTGCACAAGATTAATTGCACGAGGTGTCAATTGAAATAGGAAAAAAAAAATTACAGATTGGTTATTATCGACCGAGTTCGACGATGATAAAATTGTAAACTTTTTTTTTGCCATTTGTTTCTAATTCCATGGTTTATGATAAAATACGTATTGGAGATGTGTATACTTTTGCATCATAATTCATGTACATTTCAGTTTAACGATTACGATCTCATTTATTTTACAGAATTCAGTAACAGACAACAATACGAGGACATATCACACTCCGTACCGCGAAATTCCGACTTCGTTGGAGTTTAAAGTGAAAGCGGATACCGGAAGTCGTCCAAGAGAGACGCGAAACTGGCCCACACTCGCGTCTTTCGTATTTTCTTTCGGTTGTACAGTTATTTATACGTCGTGTAATAGTTTTAATAACACCAAATTGTCGCGCTCTGCCTTACCAAGGCTCGGGTGCTTGTGATCGTTCTCGGGATGATGTGCACGGTCGGTAACAAAAACTGTAAAGCGGTATTCTCAACGGCAATTGATTTTTCGAATAAGATGGAAGAACGGTTGACTGCATCTGAAAATTGCGCTGTCAACCGTTCTCATTTTTTATCCGAAAAGTTTAAGATGGCGGAGAACAATACTTTGGGAAGATTGAGCTATTCGCCTCCCGCTTATAGCAATCTGAGAGAGAGAGAGACAAAACGACGTGTAGCACATCGCCTTAACCCTTGCGGCCATTCTGACGCCATATTGCATACTTCGTCTAACCCCTCGGAGCACTTGATCCATTTTTCTCTCAAACTCGATTCAATTATCGTAAACATCGTCGACTCAACTCATTCGCGGTGTAGTCTCGAGCCTAAGCATAACGCGACGAACAATCTTTACCGTAATCCAAATACTTATCTCACCTTTAACTGCCCAACGATACTAAGAATAGACACGGATGATTATTTATATCCGATCGGAGGTGATGATAAGGCCTAGAAATATTTTCGACGTCTTTTATCGTGCATTTTTCAATCTCATGACAGTGTTGTGACAAAAGAGAACATTTTTCTATGTTATCCACCTTGGAATATATCTATAATTCTCTATGTAACTTTATACTAAATAAATATGTGTTAACAATAATTACTTAATTGCATGTTCTCACGAGTCTTGAGAAAACTTCGGTCATCCAAATGCCAATTATTAACACGCAAACTTTATGTATCGATTGAAGGCAGATAGAACGTTTAGACGCTGCACTAAGATCAACAAGATCCGGCAAACGTAAGAAACCTTTCATTAAAACGAATTTATAATCAAATACGATAAAAAATGTTTCAAAAACCTCGAACGATGATGCAGAATCATAAAATTCTCACTGTAACATCAATCAACGTTAATTGACTGAAACAAAATTCTCATCAACCCTGCAGCGGCGTTCGAGACCTTCTTTTCGATTTACAAACAATCTTCAACAAGAAAATAACTAAAAATATTAATAATATTTTATTAATATTTCATTTTATTTTATATTGAAATTAATTATATTTATTGTAAATATAATTAATAATAATAATCTTTATATTTTTTACTAAAGATATAAAAATTATTTATTATAATAAATAATAATGAATAATAATTTATAATTAGATTATAAAAATCTAATAATTATTATTAGAAATTATTATTTCTAATAATAATAATTCGAAATAATATCAATAGTTATCAATTCTAATAATTTGATTAGAAAAATAATAAAATCAAAACAAACTAAAATGGAATTTTCGTCCACCGATATTTCAAAAATACGAAAGGTTTGCAAAATTTTGAAACATCCCGCCCAAGGGATGCGCCGTTTGCACAGATGGAGCAAGGGTAGCAGGTATAAAGAGGCAATCCGTGAATTCTCACGATTCAGTTGTGTGCGTGAAGTCGGTCGGGTGGCTCCGCGCGCGGTTCGACCGCGAAACCCCTCGATACGCTGGATGTTCGGAAACATGGCTGCCAGCGACGACGAGCCGATGCATCTCTACGAGGTTTTTCAAAATTGTTTCAATAAGATCGCCAACAAGCAGCCCGGTGAGTGCCACGAGATTAAACGCGTAATCGCAGTGCGGTTCAATTGATTCGTTATAAACATGTTTTGTGTGTGCGGTTGTTAGGAGCTGTGAATAAACCGCGTGACGTTAAACCCCGTGGCCATGGAGTTAAACGTACTACGGAGGTGCCGTACCCGAGGAGTAGTAGTAACACGACGACCAGCATTAACGCGCGAGTGCGAGAGAGAGAGAGAGAGAGAGAGCGAGCGAGCGATTAAAGATTGAGAGGTACCGAGGGAGACATACGAAAGAGCGAGAGAAGGAAAGTTACGAAGTGATACAGAAAACGAGAGAGACGTAGATAAGATTCGATGCGTGTCCACTGGCCCATGTTTCTTCGAAATAACATCTCCGTCTCTCTCTCGATCTATCATACGCAGCCAAGTTCAAACAGTTGACGTGCAAAACCGAGTGAGAAACCGCCGAATAACCCGTGCGATTGTTTCTCTTTCCGTTTTGTTGTTCTTTCTCCATTTTCCTCGCCAAATTCCGGAGAAAAACATCTTCCGGAGCTTTTGGCGAGACGAGGAGAGGGATGGGGAGGGAGGGAATTTTTTTTTTTTTTGGCGAAGCGTCTGAGATGTACGGCAGTGGACCACGACACCGGCGTCCCGACGCCCTGGGCCAACCCCGCGTCGATTACGCCCGGCCACCCGAGACGCTTTTTCTCTCGGGGGTTCGAGGCCTCCACGCTCTGTGTTTTGGTTCGCTTGTCAATGTGCCGTACGGTGCTGCCCCTGCGGCTTTTTGCCACGCATCATCGCACTATTGCCATCTTTGTCGGTCTTACGCTTCTTTTCTCTTCCCTCGTTTCTCGCTCCCTCTCTCTCTCGCGCTCACCGACGGTCTTGTCGCGAGCCCTCGTGCTATCGCGGCTTGTAACCGAGTACGATCGACGTTAATAATTTTAAGGGCAGGTGGAACACGCAACTAATCTCGTCAAACATTAAGTACAAGTGCTATTTCGAGATAATTGAATTTTTGCGCAAAAGCGGATCGTCGGATCCTCCGCAATTTGAACAGCACGAGGTCAAACGGTTTGCTTTTGCGCGAAGATGATTGAGATTTCGTAATTTCATTTGTTTCGACATTTATTTCCTGGATTAGTCGTGCTTGTACTCAGCCTGGGGGTCATTTATAATTCGCTCTTATAATGATTGCGTTATATTTTATTCAAGTCCAAACTTCGAAGCTTCGAACATGACTCGATGGCATTCCGAGAGCTTTTCGTTCCCAAAGTTCGAAGAACTCTGTTATAAATTTACATTTCCATGAGTATTCTTCGACGTTGAATTTGCCGATTGAATTTGGATCTTGGCATAGCTGCCGAAGGCTTCGTAAAATTTTGCACGAGAGGTTGAGAGTTGCTTTCTCGCAAGTGTAACTTCCCGAGGCTTGCCATTAAGCGTTGCATTGAAAGGAAGAGAGCGAGAGAAGAAAAAAAAACGGATTCTTTGATACGGGAGAGCGGAACTCTTATTTCATCGACGTACATGCACGCGCTCGTTGGCGGTACACCTGCTGTTAAAGGATTCTGTGGCATATAGACGGTGCAACGCACGATGCGCATTGCCACGAGAGTTTCAGTGGTTCTCACTGTCTCACTTGACTTTGACGAACCGATCTTCATCCAAATACAGTCGAGTCGAAGTTTTGTTTATAAGAAGCCTCGGAGATAATCCCTTTGGATTAGTTTCCGTTATCCAAAGTTCGAGTTTATCCAGAAATAGTTGAGCCCGACGATACTGTCACGTTTTCCTCCAATGTCCCGTAGGTAAATACGAATGAAGAATGGTTTCCCGTAATAAGATTCCATAGATGACGACTGCATGACGAGGAGAACAGGTGCTTTGCATAGCCGGGGAATCCTTCGCGGCGTTATTATACCCTTTTTTTTCTCATGTTCTAAATTCCTTCGCTCCTGATCGGACGATCTACGAGCTGCAAATTGGAAAAACACCTGTTCCAGCTCCCGGGAAAGATGCTTTTAGTGGAAATTTCTTTCGGGGTCCACGGAAGCCCCGACGGAGCTAGATCCTGGCTGGTGAATTTACTTTGATGCATCGTTTTCGGTTTACAAGAGCGCGAGTCGAGCGAGAGAGTTTAACCGGGAACCCATAAACGAGGTCCAGACACAACACTCGTGACTTAGCTCTTCGTCTTTCCCTTGATTCTTTCTCTTTTTTCTTCTCTCGCTCCGTCTCTCGCTTCCCCCCCCCCCCCCCCCCCCCCCCGAAAGAATTACCGAGGGAGTGTCACCGTGTGATGCACCTGCCTCGCGCCCTCTCTCTTCCTCATCATTTCGTCGTGTTCCTTAACCGAGCTTTTTATCTCGCTCTCCTTTGCCGCCTCATGCACACGCGCCGCGCACACTTCTCTCCCCTCCACGGTTTCTTCATCGTCCGAGAATTGTACTGGACGAGGTCGAAAATCTACATATTTAACGTGCATGTCATGGCTGAGTTGGAAAAAAAAAAACGTGAAAAAGAGAAGAAGAAAAAGCGAGAAAGAATATTATTCCGAGACCCCGGAGTTGCAATACCGTGGAGAATTTTCGCTTTCGAAGTCCCGTTTGCTCGGCCAATGCATTTTTCGAAGGCAACCGAGATATGGCAGTCGCCTGGAGTTCGGGTAAGAGAGAAAGAGAGAGAGAGAGAGGGAGATAACATTGGTGAAGAAGTCTCGGTAGCTCTTGTGCCATCAAGTCCGAGAAGCATCTGCTCCGTGACTCGAACCCTCCACCCCGCGCTTCGCTTAATTCTGGACCCGCTCGCGTCCACGGTCATTGGTCGCCGTCGTACCCCCACGCTGGACACTTGATTTTGGCTGACCAATGATTTCCACTCGGGCCCTGAACTCCTCGCTGTACCGTGTATCAGCACCCTATCTTTGAACTAAGGGCGGCATGTTACAAGACTGATATTATCAGCGACTATACACGTTTCTACGGGCCCCATCGTCGTATCTCTTCCCGAGGGAAGAGAAACGAAGAAAACCAAAAGGGCTGAAACGCGATGATCCGGCGCCAACGGTACTGCACGGAGTCGCGTTCGCGTGAGAAACCAAGCCGAGGCATTAATGGTTTCTATAAATAGCGCGGGTCGAGTAGAGTAGTAGCTTGTCCTCATATACGTGCAACAATTCACATGCTACTGTTGTACAGGGTGGCTCAATCTCGACAATTGTACCGGGAGATTCTCGAAGATTCGAGATTTCAAAAATTTCATCGAGTTTACAGCAACGATCTCCCTATTTTCTGCTTGCAACGGAATTTTAACGCTATTCGATCGAAGTAACTTTTATTTATATCTGCTTTATCGGACCAGAAACTCGTAATTTCTAGAAAATTGTACGTCGTGAAAAATCTATTTGGAAAAGTTCTACGTGCATTATTATTCAATTTTCTTGGGGTTGCGA
The DNA here is from genome assembly GCA_963971145.1 of Sussaba pulchella. Classification (NCBI taxonomy): domain Eukaryota; kingdom Metazoa; phylum Arthropoda; class Insecta; order Hymenoptera; family Ichneumonidae; genus Sussaba; species Sussaba pulchella. Next base: position 9,894,349 of record OZ020172.1, read on the forward strand.
AGTAACGATTTATGGGGACCGGAATGAATTAATTGAAGGGTCGATTTAGGTGAATTGAAAATCGAAAGGCATTTCAATATCCTTTTCAAATTCCGCTCTTGTGTTTCCGGAGACGATACGAGTGCGATTCTCTCAGCGTCACCCTGCACGGGGCCCCATATTCTCGTCCTCGGTCCCATAGGCGCGGTCGACCAGTGGTTCTCCCTCGAACCAATCGAAAACGTCGAAAAACCTGTCGGTACGCGCAATGCACTTTGGGGCATGGCTTCGGAGGTTCGACATTGCGACCTGCGAGGCCACCTCGAACTAGACATCTGGCCAAACGGGGAGACCAAGATTTTGGGGCCCGCATGCACCAGCGGTCCCGGCTCGGCTAACAAATGTGCAGCCTGAAAAGCGGCAAAAGCCACGGGCCCGATGGCGCCCGATACCCCGCAGGGGCAATGATTTTTCGACAATGCAGGTGTTACTGTTTCGACGACGTCACCCAACCAAATGAACTTTCAAGCTCTTGTCCGAATGACAAAACCAATCAAAATTCCGACTCGGCAAATGCCAATGTCCTTCTCGCCCGTTCCAAAGCCCTGCGAGACCGACTCCAAAACCGTTTCCCATCTCGGTTCGTTAGTCTTCTCGATTCAACGACGGGCAAAAACAATCGGCGTGACAAAAATGGAGTTAAATGGAGATTCGAGGAGTGCCAGAAGTGCTCTCACCTGTTGATCGCAACGGAGGTTGCAGCGAATCGCCGGAAGGGCCATCAAAAGCAGCATAGAACCCCGGTTAAAGTCTCGCTTTGCGATGAAACACGTGAATGAGAATGCGGCAAGACAAGGAGGCGGCTTGGGTTAGCGTAGCGTGGCACCAGGCAAACCCGAGGGGTGGCGGCATAAAGCGCTAGAGGGATGTGGCAACCCAGACCGCCGGACACGTGCGGGTCACGTGCCGCAGCACGCGTTTGCGTTTCGCGTTCGTGCTCTCCCGTCAAACTGTCTGAATGCCGTGGGCTCTCCATCTAGTCTCTCAACAGATGGATCTTTGCATCGCCATCACCGTTATCCCGCACCTGTGTGAATCTGACGAATTCACGTATTTTCGAATTTGCAATTTTCAATTATTTCGAAGCCAGAACGAAAGTCCGTTGACGGGTCAGGACGCCGGTCAAACGTTTATCTCCAACTGATACTAACGCATCATTTAGGGAATCTAATCGTACTTTTTGATCGGATAAATAAAGAATATGCCAACAGAGAAAAAATAGTTTTGTTTTCAAGATAAAACGTTCAATAATCGACGTAGAGCGATTAATAGCACGAATGATAATAAAATTAAATTTTTTATTCTTACAACTTGAGCGAATGGCTATCGCAAAACGGCCATGGTATTTGATCGATCTGCGACACAAAAGGCCTCTTCGATAAATAAAGACACTTCAAACTCGGAAAAGAGAATTTGAATAACGTTAATGAAAAATTCCAAAAGTTATCTTTGATTCTTCTCGTATTTAAATCGCGATATATCGAATCGGGGGAGGAAAAATCGGAAAATTTTGAGTTTGAGAAACACTGAATTGGGTTACGGGCCCCAACGGTCTACGCCAATGTTCTCCGTTGGGCCCCTTCTAGTGTGACGCGAAGGGGGGCACCGGGCGGCAAGCGACAGCTGCTGCTGCCCCGACCGTCTCCCTTTTCTCTGGTCCCACGTCCCTCGACCCGTGCCCCCTTCACCCTGCCCACGTCCTGAATTTCCCCCTGGGTGTAAAACCCTGCCCGTCCACCCGCTCGTACCCGTCGACGTTTCCCCCACCTAACGCCACGGTCGCGTGGCAGGCAGCAAGCACCAGTATTCTCATTCTTCCTCCTTCTCAATCTTCCTTCTCTTCTTCCTCCGCACGTAAAATAATAATATATACGCTCCCTCGCGTTTCGTTTTACTCCCAAACCGCGCAACGGACGTCGTACTCCCTCTCGCAAGGTTTCCCTTTTTAATTCCCTCTCCGTCCCACCCTTCGTGTCCCCTATCTCGGGTCTTGCAAGCCCCGGGGTGCTCAGGTACTCTTCCAAAGTCCATCGATACCCGTTGGAAACTTTCTATCCGACGATAGGATTCGAAAAAATGCGTTTTTACTTCGTTCAAAGCCATTTAATTCGTTCCCTCCGCCCCCTCCCACATCACCCCCTCGATTATTATGCCGGATAATTCGTTGGAATAGCGGTGGTGCGCGATTGAAATACTCGTAGTATTGTGTTTCTCGTTGGTTATCCACGCGGAGACCCCTTCCAACGTCCAATCCGGTCGCGTGGCAAGACAACCTTCCTCTCCAACGAGATACACACCTTCGCGTTCGGTTAACTACCGAACGGTGCACATGTCTCTTTTCACTCGCTCGTGGGTTTATATCCCTTCTTACTCGCCGACCGATTCGGGTTTTGGTTCGAAAGATCGCATCGAAAGTGTGCTGCCGGGGTGCTCAGGCGAGAGACTCCTGCGCGGAACGAGTCGCAAAAATCGGCGACGGTCCGCAAATGGTCCCGCCGTACGTAAACGAAAGTTTTTACGTATCGACGATCTCGGCTTTGAGAAATTTTTCAACGTATACTAAGCACGATCACTACCGAGAAGCGATAAATCTTCGAAAGGTCCGAATATCTTTTGTGAGGGAAGGAAGAAAAAAATATCGGAAAATCACTAAAGCGCCACATTGCGCTACCGAAGGGGGGTTTCGGGTTGCTGAAAAGAGGATGTATGATGGTATCCTCTTCCGTTTTCTTTCGGCTTTCATGGATTCGGGGTCGTGTATCTTTGTACGATCTGGGCCTTTTTTTTGTATATTCGAAAGGGCTTTTCTAAATCACGTTCGTTACTATTCATTACGGGAATGCCTTCTGGCGTTGTAATTTATTTGCACGTTACGATCCCCAAAATTTTCGATTCAACGACGATAATACGGTTGAAAAGAATCTATGAAAAATTAACCTCCTGCATGCGATCCGAATTTATTCCGTCCGAAAAAAAAGCAATAAGAAACAATTTCGAATCGAAAATAACTTAATCTTGATTATCCGTTCGGGCGTGAGAGTAAAAAATCTTTGAGTAAGAAACAAGCCTAATCAGTATCACGATAGGCGCCTGGTTGTATTTCATTCCAAAAATTTACAACCAACCGTTACCGCGTTAAAGAGTAATAATAAATCAGACTTTTAAAATTGGGCTTTAAATCGTCGATTGGAGTTTTTCTCTGTTATTTTTTTTTTTTTTTCTCGAAGCTCAATAACTGTTGATATTTATGGCGAGCAGCTGTAGTTGTAGCCAGTGGTTTGATCCGAGCGTTCCACGAACGTCAAAGGACCCCTTTTGAGCCGGGCGATCGTAATCCCCGGGCGCGTATCACACTGAGAATTGGAGCGCGGTTAGCCATCAACGGACTGGGTATTACAAATTTTTTCGACCGTCGGACGTTCATCCTTCGTTCTTGCTACCGTGGGCCTTCGAGCTGACCGCGGGCACCACTTCTATGTCTGCTAGATCCTAAAAATAGCCAATAATAACATGAATCCATAAAATTATAATGAATAATAATAGTAATAATAATTATTATTATGTATATTTATATATTTATATCTATAATAAATAATATAAATATAATGTGAGAAATATAACAATAATAATAATAATAATTCAATAATTCAGAGAAATAATAATGAAAATAATAATAATAATTATTATTTCCGTAAAGATATTATTATTAATATATATTATTATTAAATAATAATAATAGTAATTATTATTATTATTATTTCTCTGAATTATCGAATCATTATTATTTTTATATTTCTCACATTATATTCATATAATTATAAGTATAATATAATTCATAGAAATAATAATAATAATAATAATATATTATATATAATATATATAATATCTAATCTATATAATATATATAATAATAATAATAATAATAATGATTATTATTATTATTATTATTTCTCTGAATTATCGAATTATTATTATTATGAGGAAACATGAAACAATAATGATATCGAAATAGTAATGATAATATTTATACTTCCATCAATACAATTATTATTCTTTAATAAATACAAACGATTTTTGTAATTTTCGAGGTTATTTCTCTATCGTTGAAAAAAAAATACAACAATACAAAATTAAACGCTCATTACGCTACATAATCGAACAAATTGCAATTTTACAATCACTTCGTAAAAAATTCACATCAAATTCCCCACGAATCTAAAAATATTCCGCCTCAACTACGCAAAAAAGTCGACCGAAAATGCGCGAAAAAATTGCAACAATCTTCGTCTCCTCCCAACTAAACAAGACCCCGGGCCGTTTATAAATTTCTTCCCGAAGATTTATCGATCGCAAAAGCTCTCCCAATCCGCGTCCGCGCTAAAACGAGCGATGCACGAGGTTGTGAAGAGAGAAAGCCAAGCTCAGGCTCGGTTGAGCACCAATGGCTACCTGAGCCCTTCTCAGCTTCGTTCTTTTTTTTTCGTTTTTTGGTTTTTTTCCCCCGTCTCTTCTCTTTCCTCCGGTCTCCGGTGGTTCTATTCTACCAGTGAAGTATCCCTGCGCCCCGTCGGCGGCCAACCCCCTCGGTGGATCTATCGGGGGGGCTACCGAGGGTTGGATAGACTCTATTCTCTCATCCGACGTGAACCTGAATCGCTTTTTTTTTTCTTCTCGCTCGCTCGATCATTTTTATTTCAAGCCGACGTCTCTTCCACCCCCCTAGCCCTCGCCCCCCCTCTTTGGCTTGGGCCCAGGGGTCTTTCGGGTTTACCTGCCGAACGATACAACACCCTTTGAGTCGCGTGGCATCGTGCACTGGCCACGACCACACGAATTCACCATTGAAATTCGTTCCCTTCTCGTCTCGGGCTTTCGATCTCAATAGAACGTAGGGTATATCAGTATGCGGTAGCCGTGGACCTTCGTCTTTGTCAGCCTCGTGTTCGTCCATCTCCTGAAACTCCATTGATCCGTCCGCACTGAGTTCTTACCGGTGGATGACCGTAGAAACAAAAAATTAACACATTTTTTTCTCACCGATTTATTATCATTGCGAGAGAGGGAGAGAGAGAGTGAGAGTGAGGAAGAGTGAAATGAAGGGTATGAGGCCCGGATATTTCTGCAACAGCGCGGCAGGTGTTGGGACTGCATTCGATAGTCGATGAGAGAGATACGGACGAATGAATTTCGAGACGAAGGTGAACGAGATTGTTGTTTCGAGAGATTTTGTTTGAATAATTATCGTCGATGTAATCGAGATTGGCGTTGGAAAAATGTTACACCTTGGAGTTGTTCACTTTGTGAATTGTTTGGGTCGTTTTGTTCAACGTCTGGGGTCGGTGGGTTGCGTTATTGTGTAATTCGTATTTTTTTTTAAATTTTCTTGAAGTCCACGTGAGCGAGCTTGCGCAATATTTTTGGTTATTTTCTTTCGATCATTTTTTCACTGGGTTTAATGAATAATATAAGAAATTAACGGAAAAAAATGTTTTTTTTTTCGCAATTTATTATTTCGATCGATTTTCTGTTACATTGATAAATCGATGGAATTTTTAATACTCAATGTAATCATCAAACAGTAATTATTACTTCGCAAAATTTTTAAAAAATAATAATTGAATAAATTTGTATTAAAAAAAAAGAAGCTACTCTTTTTTACCAAAGATCTGATTAAATATCTGTATAACAGTGATCCACAATTCAATATCTGAATTCTATAAATCTATGTCTGCTTTAAGGCCTTTTTTTCTTCATACATCAATCAATCGATACCAAAATAATTAATCGTGGAAGAAAACAACGGAAGAAAATTAATTTTCAAAGCAACGAAGATTTTCGTTGGGTTCGCGATGGCTCGTCCGGTGTCCGAATGTCTGCGGAGTCTGAGGGTCAAAACCCAGACGATCGGTCACCCAATCCTCGTTGCATTAATTTTGCTACATCGAGCATTCTTCGTCTCGTATCGGTAATCCGATAAGGGCTCGATGCATCGCTACCAAAAATCAAAAATAAATATACCACGGTATAGATATAAACGCTTCGAGAAGGAGAATAGGGAGAATTTTCGAAATTCGCAGACGATCGAACGACGCCATACCGTCAGCGAAGAGTCTCTGCATGTTCGATGAACATTCGATGAAAGTGCTGGGCGTCGAAGCGTGATCGAAATTTCAAAGAAGAAGAAAAAAATTGATCGTAACGTCGTTTCGCATCGCTGTGAAACCCAGACTGTGGGGTATAAAATATGACACCGCGACGTGTGCGAGACCACCAAAATTTTGCGTAACAAAAATCGTCTCAAACTTGACAATGAAACCCATTTTACAGGTTTTTTTAAATATTTTTTGCGCTAAGATCGGGACGAAAAATGGTTTTTAAAAAAAATATCCATGGTTTTTTTCGATGAAGTTTGCTGGTTTTTTTCAGGAATTTCTTTGTATGTCATTTTTTTATTACAAACGATAAAAATAGCTAATAATAACATGAAACCATGAAATTATAATGAATAATGATAGTAATAATAATAATTGTGTATATTTATATATTTGTATTGATAAAAAACCATGGATATTTTTTTTTAACCATTTTTCGTGTTGGTCATTATATGAATATAATGTGAGAAATATAATAATAATAATAATTTGATAATTCAGAGAAATAATAATAATAATAATTATTATTTTTGTTATTATTTATCTCTGAATTATTATTATTATTATTATTTATATATTTATATATATAATAAGTAATATAAATAATTATGTATATTTATATTATCTATTATATATAAATATATAAACAATAATAATAATTCAGAGAGAAATAATAACAAAAATAATAATAATACTTATTATTTATTATTATTTCTCTGAATTATCGAATTATTATTATTATTATATTTCTCACATTATATTCATATAATGACCAATAAGAAAAATGGTTTAAAAAAAATATCCACGGATTCTTTCAATAAATTTTGCTGGCTTTTTCAGAAATTTCTTTGAATGTCATTTTCTAAATTAGAAATACCTTTTTTTCGCTCCAGATAAAATATTCAAATCTTTTTAATCCGATCGTTTATCGTCATTTTTCTAATGAATAAATTCCGCAAACTTCGTATTTCAAAATTTCATCGTAAATTAAAAACCCCGACCTTCATTCACGAATTTCCCCAGATTTTATCGACAACAATTTAAATTTTTCCAAAGCCTTGGCTCGATTCGATCCCACGATACGCTCTAAGGGTGCGAAAAACAACCACCACTAATCGTGTCGAGACAAAAAAAAAAAACAATTCAAAATAACGTTCAGAACGAATTCTCCCACGGATTGCGTAAAATAGCGATAGGTGCGGAAACAGCGCGTTGTAGGGGCAAACAGGGGGGACGGAATTTTGACCGAAAGCGAGCTTTTTCGTTATCGTTCGAGAGAAATAACGGTCGAGGGGTAAAGAAAAAGAAGCGAGTCGGGGATTCAACTCGCGACTTCTCCCTGCCGAGTACGCTCACTTACGCACACGCACACGCACACACACACACACACACACACACATACACAGAGACACTCACATGCGAAAACGAACACCGATGGAGCCCCTGCAAACCGTTGCCGAGCTTGTAATGCCGAATTAATGTTCGAGGAGACTCGTGTAGATCGTATCGGCTTCGACGACTTTGCTGTGTGTCGCTTTGGCCTGCGAGTTGCCGTGAGCGAACTTTATTACACGCGCGTACACGCACGTACACGCGTATGGGGCACCCACACGCACACACGCGTACTCACACGTACACGAATACACGGGAATAGCCCCGCGTGGTCCTCTTAAGAGGACGGACTACATCGCCCGGTGCGAAGATGACAGCGCTATCGGCGCTCGCTGCGAAGCGAGAGAGAAGGAGATAACGTTTGTGGTCCATCGTTTTAAGGAGGTCACACCCGAACGATTAGCATCCGTTTGACTCCGCAAATTCTATTCCGCGCGGTTCTATCCCGTTGGATTAGTCGTCCGGACGGCCATCGCTGTCCGATAAAATTGATCGATCGATGGGAAACAAAATTGAATTAGATTGAAGGATGGAGAAAAAATTGGATGCTTCGAGATGATGATTTTCAGTGGTGCATGGGAAGAAGGAAGGACTTGAAGAATTCGTGAAATATATCCGCATTGTTGGAGCATGATCTCTTTGAAGGTGGGATAAAATGGTCTGAATTTACGGGTTTGGGATGGATTAATTTTTGAGAAAAATTGGCGTGATTGATAAATTATGAAATAGACATATTTTGCTCGCTCAGATTTTTTTGGAGACGCGATCTCGATGGAAGAGGAAACGAAATACTTACGATAATACGGCTTATATTATGACTAATAATATAATGACATAGAACAATAATAATAATAATAATAATAATAATAATAATAATAATAATAATAATAATAATAATAATAATAATAATAATAATAATAATAATAATAATAATAATAATAATAATAATAATAAATATAGACATAGAATAATAACAATAAATAATATAGACATAGAATAATAACAATAAATAATATAGACATAGAATAATAACAATAAATAATATAGACATAGAATAATTCGTGCATTATCTCAAATTCGAAGGAATCAGTTTGCAATTTTCGAATTTCATCTTTGTTTTTGTTATTGCTGGTATTTTGCGGCAGAACCGAATAAGTCAATTTTTCTCAAAGAGTGAGATGAAATCAGATACTTGTTATTTGGATTCTAAACATCGTTGTTAAACGCAATTTCCGAAAATTGCCCATACAGGAAGAAATATACGAGATTAACCTAACCAGATTGCTCTATTTCCCGTGTGGAAATCGGGCCCGTAGACCCTCGTTTGAATCCAGCGCCTGACTAGTTTTTCTGCTCTAGGTTTACCTCTAAAGTAGCTGGATAGAAGCTAGCCACAATACATTTATAGGTGTCCGGCTACCCAGGCGACAACCAGTCATTTTATTCTAGATCAACCGTAGGGAGGCTAAGCAGTTTTTGGCTAGCATACATCGATAGATGACGCCATCCAGCGTCCTTTGCAGACATCAGTCGGCGTCGCAGCTGTAGAGGTTCAATGCGTGCGCACGGCGCTTCTGATTGGTCGATGGGCAGCGGCCGTTGCCGGTATGATCGGCTTGAGGCACTGCTGTTTCTTGAACAAACCTAACCTCACTTTTACCAATGTGTTTCGCGACTTAACGACAGTTTAACAACAAATATGCGTGACGAGGAAAAACGAGCAAGGATTCTGGAACGAGTGAAAGGACGCCGTGCAGTGAAAAAAAAATGTCGAGGAATTATTAAGAAAACGTTTTCAGGACTACCGTCGTCGATGTAAGTCATTATTTTTTCAATAGTAATTATTATTTTGGTTGTCCAGAGCTTTGGCGACAGACAACCATATCTTTTATCTTTTTGTTTTTAATACGTTTTGTCGCTACGATCTGGGGCCTCTTCAGATATTTTATTTTCAATTTGCATGTTAGTTTCTGTGGTCGTATTTTTACATTATTCATGTATATAAGTGTAATGTGTAATTCGAAATGCAGAGATACAAATTTACTCAACCAGGACTCATAAAGAATCAAATTTGTCGCAGTCCTTATAAAATCGAAAAGTAAAACTTGTCGCTGTCTTCATAAATCTCAGAAGAGTAAAATTTGTCACAGTCATTAAAAAATCAAGAAGAATAAAGTTTGATGCAGTCTTTTCAAAACCAAAATGTATCAAATTTGACACAGTTCTTATAAAATCGAAAAGTAAAACTTGCCGCTGTCTTCATAAATCTCAGAAGAGTAAAATTTGTCGCAGTCATTAAAAAATCAAGAAGAATAAAGTTTGACGCAGTTTTTACAAAACCAAAAAGAATCAAATTTGACGCAGTTGTTAGAAAATGAAAAAGGAAAACTTGCCGCTGTCTTCATAAATCTCATAAGAGTGAAATTTGTCGCAGTCATTATAAAATCAAAAAGAATAAAGTTTGACGCAGTCATTAAAAAAATAAAAAGAATAAAGTTTGTCGCAGTTGTTATAAAATTAAATGTAAAACTTGCCGCTGTCTTTATAAATCTGAGAAGAGTATAATTTGTCGCACTCATTATAAAATCAAAAAAAATAAAGTTTAACGCAGTCATTAAAAAAACAATAAGAATAAAGTTTGTCGCAGTTGTTATAAAATGAAATGTAAAACTTGCCGTTGTCTTTATAAATCTGAGAAGAGTATAATTTGTCGCAGTCATTCTAAAATCAAAAAGAATAAAGTTTGACGCCGTCATTAAAAAAACAATAAGAATAAAGTTTGTCGCAGTTGTTATAAAATGAAATGTAAAACTTCCCGCTGTCTTTATAAATCTGCGAAGAGTAAAATTTGTCACAGTCATTATAAAATCAAAAAAAAAAGTTTAACACAGATGTTATAAAATCAAAAATAATCAAATTTGTCGCAGTTGTTATAAAATAAAGTGTAAAACTTGCCGCCGTCTTTATAAGTCTGAGAAGAGTATAATTTGTCGCAGTCATTATAAAATTAAACAGAATAAAGTTTGACGCAGTCATTAAAAAAACAAAAAGAATAAAGTTTCTCGCAGTTGTTATAAAATGAAATGTAAAACTTGCCGCTGTCTTTTTAAATCTGAGAAGAGTATAATTTGTCGCAGTCATTATAAAATTAAAAAGAATAAAGTTTGACGCAGTCATTAAAAAAACAAAAAGAATAAAGTTTGTCGCAGTTGTTATAAAATGAAATGTAAAAATTGCCTCTGTTTTTATAAATCTGAGAAGAGTAAAATTTGTCGCAGTCATTATAAAATCAAAAAGAATAAAGTTTGACGCAGTCATTAAAAAAACAAAAAAAATTAAGCTTGATATTTTCGAACGATTGGGAGGGTGGAGAACCTGAATTTCTTTTCGAAGTCAAAAATGGAGTATAGGGAGTACTTATTTGTACATATTTCTACTTGGGTCGTCATATGCATGTATGTTTAACTTTTCTCTGAGTATGGAAACTAATTTAATTTACTTTATACCAACGACAGCGGCTTGACCGTCCTCGGTCACCCAGACGGAAGCTCTCGTTCACTCGTGCAACCCTTCGACATCGACGGAAGTACCGGAAGAAAATGATAGTAAGTATAATACTGAGATTATGACCGAAATATTGGTTTTTACTATATTATCAATATTACAAAAATATCTTTCATTTTCAGATTTCGTTTGTTACTGAAATGGGTCCGACAACTCGCCTGGGGCGTTCCCTGCCATTCCCGGCGTCCGGAAGAGAGTCTATAATGGATATATATATTAGGGCGGCTTGAAAAAAAAACTTTTTTTTTTCTTTCAATCAAAATACATTCACGCCAAAGTATCTTCCATCAAGAGAATCGTGTCCAAAAATGAGCCCAATTGGACCATTTTTAGGGGTCGCGCAAGATTTTTCTAGTTTTCCCGTTTGATTAACATGGGAAGAGCGTGAAGTTTCCATTCAAAAAAACGTAGCTCCGCCAATTTTATAGGTACATTGATCCCGTTAGTCACATTTGAAAGCTCTTGAAAAACCGCTTAAAATGGCGTGCGGACCTTTGGGATCCCATTTCAACTTTCATTAATAATTTTGTGGTTTCGTAAGAAATTATCGACGGAAGTTGCAATTGGATTTCAAAGGTCCGCACGCCATTTCAAGCGGTTTTTTAAGAGCTTCCAAATGGGACTAACGGGATCAATGTACCTATAAAATTGGCGGAGCTACGTTTTTTTGAATGGAAACTTCACGCCCTTCCCATGTTAATCAAATGGGAAAACTAGAAAAATCTTGCGCGACCCCTAAAAATGGTCCAATTGGGCTCATTTTTGGACACGATTCTCTTGATGGAAGATACTTTGGCGTGAATGTATTTTGATTGAAAGAAAAAAAAGTTTTTTTTTCAAGCCGCCCTAATATATATATATATATTAGGTGAGATCATGAGAAACCAAAATGACCATTTTAATGAGCACCATGACTGACATGTTTATTTTTTTATATATTTTATGTGAAATAAATTATCGATTATATGACTATATTACCGAGGTTTCGCTTTATTTAATAGCATTACAAAATAAATCCCCCCTTCCCCCTCCCCGCCCCTCATTTATCAGTATAGATTGTGCTAGCAATGTCCAGCCTCTACGCCGTTTTCCGGGATTCAAAATCGGAACGCTAGTCAGGCCCCTATTTGGTATCATGGGCAACAACTGGGTGGCCAGGAATTACACATGGCGTCGGGGGCTATCTAGCTTACCGTGCAAAATGCTGGCCAGAACCCAGGAAAACTAGTCGGGGGCTGGTAGATTCCTGGGCGAAATTTCCACACGGGTTTGTCGGGAAAATTAATGAGTCCACCATTTTTACGTTAAAAAAAGACAACGAGACTCATGTTATAATTTTTTTGGAGCTTTCCCAAAACTTTTCTATCGGTTAAATAAAGTTTCATCATTTGAGAATAATTTGACCAATTATTAATTATTGTCTAGCATCGGTAGACAAAATCAAATAAGATAGAACCGTGACGACAAAGTTGTTTTACGCCGGCCAGTATAACAGCGCTCCCACTCACTATATATTCATATAAAAAATCGTCAACATACCTCAATGTATATACTTTCAAATAAAACCAATTTGAATTCAATCGGACGAATAGTTTTTGAGATAATAATTCCCAAAATTCACCTACTTCCGGCAATCTACCCAGATGTGCCCCCTTAATGTACATCATGCTACATAATTTCTTACCATCTACGTTTACAACAATTCTTACATACAACAGTTGATATAATACATTCTTTTGGCATACGTGTGAGAGAGAGAGGGAGAGAGAGAGGGAGAGATTGAGAGAGACAGAGAGAGAGAGAGAGAGAGAATATCGTGCAAGGCACAGCGAAGCAGGGATGACGACACTGCGTCATGTAACGGGCGAGCAAGCTTCTGGCCAATTCCTGAGGATGACAAGAGTCCTCTCTCTCTGCGTCGGGCAATATAGAATTTAGTCTCTCCTTTGATGCATGATATTGCTACACGTATTAGCGAGAATCCCGGCTACGACTACTCTCCGACGGTGCACGCTTCGTCAAACGTGTCACGAACAATCCAGAAACTGTTAGGATTCATAGTTATCTCGCAGGGGTGGAAACCATCCACGCTCGGTAAATGGCTAAACGGGTAAATGGCTAAACGGCCATCGTTGTCCTGCCACTAACGTAACATGCTGCTGGACAATGATCCAATTCCATCGTCCTTCCACCATCGCGACGTATTATACCGGGCGTTCGTGATTTAATTACGATGAAATTTCGTCGTCGATGATTGATTTTATTAGCGGTTTTGTTGTTGTTTTTTTCTTCTTTTTACGGAGGAATTAAATTTGTAAGGAGGACGTTGGCGGTTGGGAGATTTGTTTTGGGATCGAATCCTGGAAAATGTCGATAATTAGGGGGGAGTAAAACGATGGGTTTTGATGATAGAATGAATATTGGAGAAATGATAACTTGGGAGGATATTTATTGGGAAATAGCTGTGGAAAAATCGTGGAATATAATATTTATTGGTGGAATGTTTTTGTAATTGTATTTATTGTTGTGGAATATAGTTTTGTTGCTAGATATATTTTATATTTTGAGATAATTTGATATCTTACAAATTTATTTTTCTCATATATTGACGCAATGAAATGAAGTAATATTTGGTATTGAGTTTGATAAAATCTTTATTAATTAATAATCTTGAAAGTAGAAGATGAAAAATTTGAGACATATTACGATAAAAGGGAAAACAAACTGCAAGTTGAAACTTGCAAACTGGCTTCTCCCAATTTTCGGTAATTCACGAGGCTGGCTCTATGAGGGAGGCAAAATTAATGAAAATAGTTCCCCGCAGAGCGACTTTGCGCATTACTCCGAATTTAAAGATAGTAGTTTGCAATTTTTGACTTTTTTATCTTTTTTTTTAATACCTCATCCCATTTGATTATATTTTTTCCGTATTTTATTGAGAACGGAATCAAATTCTCACGAATAAATTTTACTAATCAAATAAATACCGTTAATCAATTTTTGTGGCATTGCGAAGTAATTTTCGTCGTCAATTGTCGTTTTTCTTCTCCCTTATAATAGAACAATTTGAATATTTTTTCTGCCGCCAAAATCGAACCACTAAAAATTATCCTACTATAAAATAATTGTTTCTGCCCATAAACCAATCGAGTAAATACAAAACCATACAAAACATAATATTTCGAATAGATTATTAGATAATAATTATTATTATTATCATAATCATTATATAATAATAATAATTATTATTATTATTATTGTTATTATTATGATTATTATTATTATGATTATTATTATTATTACTATTTCCTTATTATTATTATTATTATTATTATTATTGTAATAATCTATTCCAAATATTATACAATAATGATAAAAATAATAATATTATAATATATATACATGTAATGTATTATAATTATTAATAATAATAATAATAATAATAATAATGATAATAATAATAATAATAATTCTAATTATTATTATTATTATTATTATTATTATTATTATTATTATTATTATTATTATTATTATTATTATTATTATTATTATTATTATTATTATTATTATTATTATTATTATTATTATTATTATTATTATTATTATTATTATTATTATTATTATTATTATTATTATTATTATTATTATTATTATTATTATTATTATTATTATTATTATTATTATATTATATTAATAATAATAATATATTATACTATTATTATTATTATTATTATTATTATTATCCCAATTAATAAAGAAAAAAAAATTTTGTCGCGCGAAAAAGAAAATGAAAATTCAAAATTTTTCCACTAAATTATTCGCGACGCCACCTGAGGATGTAAAAATAGGGTCGAAAGAAAAATTTTCGCGTCGAGTTTCGATCACATATTCACCATAAATTTTCAAACCGTGTTTTCCGTACAGCGTAAGCCCGTCGCGGATGGTACGCGCGTTCATACGTAGACTCCACGCGCTCCGGCGCATTGTAACTCGGTTGATATTAATATCGAATGAAGTCTCGGAGCTTCGCGATCGAAGAATGCGGGACGCGGAGCGATTCGCCGGTGCCTGAGAAAACCCGAGCGCTTGCGATATCCAACGACGAACGGGCATATACTACGGGCATGTGCTTGCGATCGCGTATTCCGATCGCGAACCACGGAAACAAAACGCACACGTGACCTCCCCTCCCTTCGATCTTTCCCCATCCTTCAGGACCCGGCCAGGAGCGTGATTTATAAAGACGCATCGCGAGTTTATGCCCGCTCGCATTAATTCTTTATCGAGACTCCGAGCTGAAGGAAATACGTGCAAAACCCGAATAACATTTATATTTTATTAAGTTTTTGTTTTTTTTTTTTTCGATCGAACATTTTTTGTTTGTTGTATTGTAATTTTTGTGTGCATTTTTGTTGCAGAAAAACCAGGCTTCCAGTCGCCGTATGGCCCCACGATGGACAATGGAATGGTGAGAATATTTTTTTTCCTTTTGTTTTTATTTTGTAATTGAATTTTTGAAGTTTCTCATGCCGTCGAAAAAGTTGAATGGAGGGGTGGGAAAGTGCAGTCGGTGAATGGTTGAAGGCTCGATGTTGATGGTGACCTGAGATTTGGCAGGTTAGGGTTGAAAGTTTTGAAGAGAATTATGACATCGTTTTATTTTTCTTTGAATTTTTAAAAAAATACACAAATTTCTTGGATCCAAATGTCTTAATATTGGGTAGGTCTCGAAATCCCGAATCTCATTCGGCCGAAAACCATCTTCACGCGGTACAACGCGTGAAGCGAGCTACGCCACTATATCTATATATACGTTTTCGGCAGAATGAGATTCGGCATTTCGAGACCTACCCTTAATATTCGTGAGTTTCAAAATTTCTCTTTTCAACGAATTTTTTTCTTGAACGAGTTTACTTATGCTGCAGTTTTCGACCGTCCAGAACTCAAAAAACAAAAGAAGAAGAAGATGCACAAAATCACAAAACTCGATATTGCCGAAAAATTAATAAATTCACGTAATTATTTATTCATTTACTCATCAATTAAAAAATATCAACATAGACCTAATTTTCTCGCCCAAATTTAATCAGGCTACAGTTCTTAACTGTCCAGAAATTAAAAAAAAGACAATGCAAAAAATCACAAGACTCGATAGATCCAAAGAATCAATAAATTTACGTAATTATTCTCTTATCATTATTATTATCATTATTTTCTTTAACTGATCTCGAGTCAACGTCTATAATACGAAATCAAGCCACGCTCGTGAAAACATTATTTTCTCCTTTCTCCGATAATTTCTCCCGCGGCTCTCAAATTTATCTCGAACATAACGAACACCTCGGACTTCCCGAAGAAACAAGGGTGGCCCGGTAATAATTATTGCACAAGCGTAGAAGAGAAATTTACCTGAAAAAAAGTTACTTATTCCTCGCCTCGGTACTTTCTCACAAGACGTCTCCGCCCTCTTCCCACCCACCCCCCGGCCTCCCCTTTCGCCCTTTCTCGGCCTATCCCCGATCCCGCATCTTCCTCGCTCATCTTCTCTCTTCGTCTTCTCTCCCAGCCTCCGAGCTTACACCCTCGACGTAATCCGAAAACTTTGGTCCCGACGATATTTTTTCCGTAGAGTGGCTCTCATCCTTTTTGTCCTGCCGACTACGTCGTCCTCTTTTTGCCGCCCGACAACGCCGCATTCGTTTGACACAAAACCGTGTTTATCGAAATCACGCGAACCCTCGAGAAAATTCGATAGCGATCGGTCCATCCGATAGCGAATGGTTCTTTGAGTGGTCCATCGCGAGATAACCCAAACGCTGAAGTTAATGACTCCGAAGACTCGTACGAGTTGTGAGCCACTGATCGCCAACTTTAATATCACTTACGTCCTTCCCTTATCCGCAGCCATGTACAGTCCCCCCCCTCCTCTTTCGTCCGTACAGCTCGTACAGGCCACTTCAGAGATTATAATCGTTCGCTCGATGGTGAACCATATATTACACTAATTTTTTTCGTTCTTCGCCCGTACGTTGGTATTTTTTAAAGTTGTTTTTTTTTTAAGTGTTCAATTGAAAAAACGAAAAATGGAGCGCAAATGTTTTAACGGTTTGATTAGGTTATTTTTTTTAATTTTTATTATTGATACAGTTTGAACAAGAACATGACGTTCTTGAGAATTTTTTTTATGTTTTTGTTTTCACGTATTTTTAATTTTCTATATAAATTGGGAATATTTTTGTTGGCGAATTTATGTTGGACGGCTAAATAATGTAATGATCGATAATTTTAGGGAATGTTGTTAAAAATGGAAGCAACAAATACTATTTTGTTTCATTTTTATTTCGTGTTTTAACGTGAAAACGTTGCAAACCCAAAAGCACGTCAAAGTCTTGTTCGAAAAAATTTAACCGATTTTCGTTAAAGAAGAAAGAATTAATTAATTCATCGAATCGATTTTAGAGCAAATTTAAAGAAAAAAGCCTATATTCCCTCCCAAAAGAAGACAAAACAGCTCCATTCCTTAAAAACGTCCAAAAATGAAATCCAAAACAATTTTCAATCTCCAATAATTCGCTAAAACAAACTAATTAATTAATTCATCAAATCAATTTTCGAGCAAATAAAAATAAAAAAAAACTATTTTCCCTCCCAAAAGAAGACGGAATAACTCAATCCCCCAAAATCGTCGAAGAAAATGAATTCCAAAACAATTTTCAACCTCCAATAATTCGCTAAAACAAACAAATTAATTAATTCATCAAATCAATTTTCGAGCAAATAAAAATAAAAAAAAAACTATCTTCCCTCCCAAAAGAAGACGGAATAACTCAATCCCCCAAAATCGTCGAAGAAAATGAAACCCAAAATAATTTTCAACCTCCAATAATTCGCTAAAACAAACAAATTAATTAATTCATCAAATCAATTTTCGGGCAAATAAAAATTTTTAAAAACTATCTTCCCTCCCAAAAGAAGACGGAATAACTCAATCCCCCAAAATCGTCGAAGAAAATGAAACCCAAAATAATTTTCAACCCCCAATAACTCCACCTACAACAAAAAAACATTTTTTAAAAAATATAAAAACCCATTCGAATATTAAAATTCTTCAAAATCAACGTTTTAAAAAACCCGACCGTTATTCGTGAAAAGCTCTGTACATCCCGAAGCGACACAGATATACCGAGGACAAGGAGAGGAAGGATATGTATAAAACAAAGCAAGTGGGACAAGTGAGAGAGGGCTGGTTCGAGGGGCGCCGGAGGAGAGTGCGGGAGGGTTTGAGGATGAACGCGGGGGTTAAACTGGCCCGGATGAAAAGTTACCCCGGAATAAGGATAAAGTCTCCGAAGCGGCTTGGTTGTATCCAGCCCGAGCACCGTAGAACCAGCACCAGCCGCGGTAGCGCCTCGAAACCTCCTTCTACCTCCCCCCCCACGGCTCATCTACCTACAGTGGCTTCGCAAATCCTTGCCTCGAAAATTATTCTCCGTAGCTTGACACTTTTACCCTCGCTCGCTATAACCCATCCGGACAATTCCTCATCCCGCGTGTACCAAGGCACAGCTTCGCACCGTCCCGACGAGAGAAGAGAGAGGGGGAAAAAAAAAACGAAGAGAGAAAAAAAGATAATAAAAATACGTTTAAAAAATAAATACGGTTTGTCACTGTATCAAAGAATGGTTATGGATCATTGGAAAAATTGTAAATATCTTTCGGCATGTAGGTGGAATTGGATAAGAGGATTTAAAAAAAAAAATAAGATCAAGCTATGTTTTTGAAATTTGGATTTTAAGGGAGGTTTTTGAAGGAGGGGGTGTCAATGATTGCCCGTACAGGAGGATTTAAACGAGATTAGGTTATGAAATTGAGTTTATTTTTGAGGCAGAACGAAATGCGTTTAAGGTTTCGGAATGAGTTTACCGTTAAAATGGAAACGACGAGGTATTGTATATTTTTTTTGCAAATTTTTCTGAAACTTTTCTATCGGTAAAATCGAATTTCGTTAGTTTGGAATTTATGTTGATTGTTTATTGGCTCTCGTCGGTCGCTTGGGGGTGAAACCACGTTTTTTTTTTGGCTTTCATTTGGCCCCGAAAAGACCTTGAATTTTTTTCATAATTTTTGGATTCCCCTAGAAGCCTTGGAAAAATTAAAACTAGCCCCGAAGAAGGTGTACCACATTTCGACATAATTGAAAATTAAATTTTTTGTTGTGATTCCAGTAGATGGAAAAATCAAGATTGCCAAAATTACGCAGTGAGATTTTTTCTATTTTTTTTCTGAAAGAAGAAATATTATTAAAAGTATGTATAAAAAATATTATCAATTATTAAAACTTGTAACAAAATTTCTATCATTATTCTTATTTTCACCATTAATATAATAATTATTATTAATATAATTATTATTATCGACTAATTACAAAGAAACAATCATAAACGAAACAAACCAATATATTTTAAAAAAATGCATAACATTTTTCATTCAATTTCAAAAATAAAAATAAAAAACTGCAATAAAATTGCCATTTCTCACAAAGGTGAAATTTTTGTGCACTCAATTTTTTGACCCCACTAAAATCCCAAGGAAAAAATCAAACTGTCAATTACGTCAAAGTATCCTCAACCTTTTAGAGGTAGTTTTATCCCTTCCAAGGATCGTAGTGCAATCCAAAAATTCTAAAAAAAAAAACGTCGTTTCCGAATCGAACGAGAGCCAAAAAAAAAAAAAAAAAAAAAAAAAAATCACGACCCGAATCGACACCGATCAGAATTTCATCCGTCCGATTTTCCGTGGAACACCTCATACAAAAATATCCCCGTTTCCCATCCGATAGATGCATTATCTAATCGTGCGAGTCGTTAAACCATAACCGATAAGGAATATCGATTCGATAAGTGATTTATCGGTCGTTCGAACCATCACCGACGTAAATTCTCATCCATCCTCACACTTTTTATCTTTCGCGATATTCTCCACGGTTTTATTTCGTTTCGCTTTATCGGACAATTCGCAATGAGCGTATAATCGATTTGCGCCTCTGTCCGCTTTCTCGAGGCTATAATAACCGCGGTCCCGCCGGTGCTGCTGCCCGTTGTTGCCGTCCCCGTTTGCCGTTCGTGGAGTCGAGCGTCGATTCCAATTAGCCGATCCCCTCTAAAAGACGAATTCAACGAGCCATTTCCTCCCTCCAACCCCCGCCCCCCCTCACTTCCCACCCCTACTGTTCATACACCGCACGGAATTTCAACCCCTCTCGTTTGCAATAATAAATTTCGATATGACCTCATATATCTCGGTGTACGTATAGACCGTGCGAGAGAGAGCTTATCTACCGAGTTGTATCGACGATAAATCTGCAATCGACTTTGGATAACGTAATTCGTAATAACGTAATTAAGGGCCTTGATAAAATCGGTGAAATAATTTTTTTTTTTTACCCTTCGAATTTCTAGGTTTTTTTTTTTTTTTATTGATTCATTCGTTTAGTGGTTTATTTATTGACGTCTCGATTTTGAGGAGAAGTTGTTTGGGTTATTTATTTATTGGAATGATAGAATGGTAGCTTGATGAAGTATAATTGGGGCATTTTTTTTATAGGAGCTGGAAAGGGTTGCGGGGTTAGGAAGGTTTATTGGAAATCGTCGTTCCTGGTTGCTTCATTAATTTTTGATGGATCGGTGATATTATGAGGATCTTCGAATAAACGGGAAAATGGGATAATCAAATTTGTTATTATTTTTTCATTTTTTTCTGTCAAGAAATTCGATGAAAAATTTAATTCGGGTTATTTTTGCAGAATGAAAATTTAATTTTTTATTTCATTGATTTAAATATTATCATTTATTATTATTATTTATTATTCAGCCGAAAAATGTGTATCGACGGTATGCACGATAACTCGTCTTAAGTCGAGTTTTTTGACGAGAATATTTCAGTGTGTCCATGAAGGTGCAAACTCTCGAAAAATGCAATAAAATGGGTTATTATCAATTCCACACAAATCAGTGCCTTTAGCCTACAGATATATCTATAAAAATTTGTCTTTTGGAATCAATTTAGACCCCGTTGCAATCAAAATTCTCAAATGACCCAAATAAGACCCACCCCAACATACACATTATAATACATCAAACATTACCTCACATAAAGCACACATCCACGACGAAGCAAGCCGCATACAAAAAAAAAAATTATTCCTTCGTTTCAATTAAATCAAAACAAAATCACCGAACAAATAAAACCACCCCTCAATTCTTCCTCCACGTCCTCCCTCAAAACCTCGTTTTTTTCAACCACATTTTCGCTAAAGATAACCGATAAAAATAAATTGAAAAAAAAAAAAAAAAAAATGTACGAAAACGTCTCACGGTATTCTCCCACGCTTCGAGTGTTAAGGCGGTTGACGCTAATCGTCGCGGGGGTGGTTTTTTTTTTTGGTTCTTTCGTAGAGTGCCGTGAAGCGAACCGCGATCAGATCTCGTCCACTCGTCCACTCGTCCACTCGTTTGAGCCCTCATAATTCATTTGTTTTTCCCTCTGTTACAGACGTACGGAGGGGGTGGTTTCGGACCGACGGGGGGTGGCCCGGGTGGCGGCCCGGGGGGAGGCGGTGCCGTTGAGGGAGCCACGTATCCTCCGGACTCACCCTATTATCCGTTCGGTACCCGCGGGGTACCACCCCCACCCCCCGTCACCACTCCGACACCGGCGTCGAATCCCGCCACCCCGACGGGCAACAGCGCCCGTTTGCCCAATCCTTCGGCTGGTGAGTAGCCATTTTTTTTTTTTTTTTTTTGGTTTTTTGATAGAGAAACAACGGGTAGGTCTCGAAGTTCGGTAACCCGTTCGGCCGAAAACGTATATATAGATTAGGGCGGCTCGAAAGAAAAACTTTTTTTTTTCTTTAAATCAAAATACATTCACGCCAAAGTATCTTCCATCAAGAGAATCGTGTCCAAAAATGAACCCGATCGGACCATTTTTAGGGGTCGCGCAAGATTTTTCTAGTTTTCCCATTTGATTAACATGGGAATAACGAAAAGTTTCCATTCAAAAAATCGTAGCTCCGCCAATTTTATAGGTACATTGATCCCGTTAGTCCCATTTGGAAGCTCTTGAAAAACCGCTTAAAATGGCGTGCGGACCTTTGGGATCCCATTTCAACTTTCATCAATAATTTTGTGGTTTCGTAAGAAATTATCGACGGAAGTTGCAATCGGATTTCAAAGCTCCGCACGCCATTTTAAGCGGTTTTTCAAGAGCTTTCAAATGGGACTAACGGGATCAATGTACCTACAAAATTGGTGGAGCTACGATTTTTTTAATGGACACTTTTCGTTCTTCCCATGTTAATCAAATGGGAAAACTAGAAAAATCTTGCGCGACCCCTAAAAATTGTCCGATCGGGCTCATTTTTGGACACGATTCTCTTGATGGAAGATACTTTGGCGTGAATGTATTTTGATTGAAAGAAAAAAAAAAGTTTTTTCTTCAAGCCGCCCTAATATAGATATAGCGGCGTAGCTCGTTGTACCGCGTGAAGATGGTTATTTCCTACGTCGCTATATCTATATGGTGCATTCCATGACAGATCGATCAACTTCTGGCGGTCATTTTTTAGATCGTTTTCATAACTTTTTTTTTTCGAAAGTGCTCACCGAAATAAACGAGCCCAATTTTTCTCAGATTTAAAAAAAATATATTTTAAGAGATTTTTTTTTTTTTTGAAAAAAAAAAAAGAATGTCCGTTTTTTTTCGCCTGAAAAAATTCACAGAATTCTTATGATTCATAAGAAAATTTTTAAACGCTATTGCAAGATGGAGCTTTCAAAATTACCGGAGAAAAAAAAAACAAAAAAAAAAATTGCATTTTAACTTTTAAATACGAAATTCCTCAAAGAAAGTGTTATAACATATAAATTTGAAAAAAACAATACCTAAATTTATAAGAAACTTCTGTTCAATCATTTTTCCCTAGAAACTCCTAATTTTTCCCTAGAAATCTCTCTCTTAAAAATACTTTGAACAAATTAATTTTTTCAAAAACTCATATTTGAGGAAAAAAAATGATGCAAATCATGAGATTTTTTTTTTTTATCAAATGTGTTGCAGGCGCCGCTGCGGTGAAGAGGAAGAAAGACGTAAGTTTTCGTACATTTGTTGCATGCGTTTTTATCAGACGTTTCTTTCGGTCCTGTTGACGTAATACAAGAACGCGCGCGCGGCGGTGGCTTTATAAAACAAATTGAACGAAAGAAAAAAAAAGAAAAAAAAAAACTATGCGTCACACCCGGAGCTTGATATATCGAGGGACGAGCGTGTGAGCACGTTGTTATTATCTCTCCGCCTAGGTAGTTATAACGTCGTCGACGTCATATCGATAGCAATCGACTAGACAGCGCCGCTTCGATAAAATTCATCGTTCCCAAAAATCGGTATCTCGTCCCCGAAGATTCGAAACTTCGGAAACGAAAAGAAAAAAACGTATTAGATACGTATCTGAATATTTACCGAATATTAACGAAATTCAAAGACGTCGGTGTGAATAGTTTTGTTCAAAAGTTTTATATATTGACGGTCAGAATAGAGAGAAAGCAAATGGGACTCATTTTTATTCGGAATATCATTTTTTTTATATTTGATTGGCATTCAAAGATATTCAAAAAATGCTAGTTTGTCATTTTCGTTTAATTTAGATTCAGTTTTTAATCGTCGCAGCCACTGCGAGTTACTTAAATAACCCAAATAAATGAATAAATAAATAAGGGAAAGAAACAAATTAATTGTTAAAAATAACTACAGCAGCTAATTATTTTCTTTCCCACTGAAATAATTAATTAAATACAATAAATTTCCTAAAAATAATAACCTAATTTTCGTCAATAAATCGATGGTCAGAATAAAGAAAGCAAATGGGAGTCATTTTTGTTCGGGCTATAATTTTTTCATATTTCATTACCATTTAATGATTTTCAAAAAAATCCTAGCTCGCCATTTTCGTTCAATTTAGATCCAATTTTCAATCGTCGCAGCCACTGTAAGTCACTTAAATAACCCAAATGAATAATCAAAAGAAACTATAAATCATTCCAAATAACTACAACTCATAATTTTCATTCCCACCGAAATAATTAATCAAACACAATAAATTTCCAAAAAAAAAAAAAAAAAAATTCCCTAATTTTCCCCAATAAATTTCATCGCTATTAATTAATTCTTCTCTTATATTTTCTCTTTATTTCCGGTGATCAGTGTCTGGGCAGTGGAGACGGCGAAGTCGTCACGAATCAGCACTGGGTAAGTCGACGATTCGTAACATAACTGCGACATGAGCGACGAGTAGTTGTCGCAAAAAAAAAAAAAAAAAAAAAAAACCACAGATAAAAAAAAAAGAAAAACACATATAATATGGAGCACGACGTAAGCTCGCGAGATGATCGTTTTACCATGCGTGGCGACGCCTACGCAAACATAATCCGGGAGAGAAGACGGACTTTCCCATGCACTAACGTCACCATAATATTCTCTCCCTCTCAAACTTTCTTTTATTTTATTTTTTTCTTCTTCTTCTTTCCTTCCTTTTTTTTTCAACTCTGAAAAGTTTTTTCCCGCCGGAATCTCTCGCATCATCCGAGCGACGTTTTATTATTTCTAAAACAATTTTTTTTTCAACACCCATCGCTCGTATTATCTCGTTTATGCCGCGATGTTTTTTTTTTTTCCATGGTGTTTTGGATGGCTTCGGTAGCGGAGGTTTGATAGAACGTTCGGAACGTTTCTCATCGTAGCTGCGACGTTTTGTCCGTAGGGTCGTAATAATAATTCGACACTGCTCGTTGCGCGTACGATTACAAGTCGAATGGTTTTGCGGTGGATGCGTCAACGGTTCGTTGTTGCTTGTATAACGAGCCGACGAAAGCCGACGATATTATTGGATAAAACGAGCTATCGAAGAGCTTCTCGAATTTACGTTGTCGAGTTCGTCGTAGTTTGTTTTACAAATATTGGAGATTAAATATATATTGTAAGAACTTGGAATGAATTTGTTTCAACGTTTCGCGCGGGGTTGGGGAATTATTCGGGGCGAAGGCGAGAAGAGGTTTTGCGTTATCGGTTTTTATGGGAGGAATGAGAATAGGATTGCGTTTCTATCGGGGATTTTTTTTCTGGGTGATTCGTGAGAGAATCGTCGTTGGGGGAATCGTGAATGTCTCGGACGATGGAGCGGATGGAAATTAGTTGATGAAGGAAAAAAAATGGCATTGAACGAATTATTATTTTGGTAATTGTCGAAGTTATTGTCGGAATTATTATCGGAATTATTGTTGTCTTATCGGCTTATTTTGCACGGAAGTAATGAGGTAGTGGAGAATTTTATTGTTTCTATGTGGACAAAACTTTGTAATGTTTACACAAATTGAGGGACAATTTTGAGATTTTTTTTGCAGAATATCTAGTGAAGTTTCTGTGAATCTTTTTTTCTTTCTTTTCAATTAATTTTAATTTTGGATTTAATGAAGAATTCGGAATATTTGAATGATGTCTATTGTTCGAAATATTCGAATAACTCAAATTCCATCAAATTGAATAATCAACACTCAATGATTTCTAACAATTTGAATTAACTGTATTTCTTTGAAAAATCGGATGAAACAATGCAAATTACAATTCAAATTAAAACTATTTCCAACAATTGTAACAATTGTTCAAATTTTAAATTTGAAATTTAAAACGAAAATTTTTTGATACAAAATACAAAAATACAAAAATACAAAAATACAAAAATACAAAAATACAAAAATACAAAAATACAAAAATACAAAAATACAAAAATACCAAAATACCAAAATACAAAAATACAAAAATACAAAAATACAAAAATACAAAAATACAAAAATACAAAAATACAAAAATACAAAAATACAAAAATACAAAAATACAAAAATACAAAAATACAAAAATACAAAATTTAAAAATCCAAATTGTCCAAAATCTAAAATTTCATCCGCAATGGTTTTGTTAATTTTCGAATTCGTCGACGGTTCCGACCATCCCCCGCTCGCCATGACAATAGGGCCCGCGATCGGGTGGTTCGTGGCCGCGCACAGTGCGGAGTGAAATAACCACGCCGGTATCGCGTGTACGCACGCGAGGGGGTCACACGCGGGCCCCCGAAGAAAAAGGGCCCCGTAGTAACCGCCGCCACGCCATATGGTGTCGCGTGCTGCGGTCGCCAGACCGTGAACCGAGAAACTCCACCGACATCATTTTTCCTTTTTTTTCCCCTCTTTTTTTCTCTTTCTTCATCCATCTCTTTTCCTCCAGCGGTTCCGAACTAATTCGTAGCCCCGAGGAATTTACGAAACTCGACGGCCACCATCGATTCACCGGGGGCCTCTCCTCGCTTCTCGCATCCATCGAGCTGCAAGTGCATTCGAAACGAAAAAAAAAAAAAAAGAAAATACAAAAAAAATATATATAGGTATATATCGACGAGTTAACGTCGGACTCCGTGAAACCGTCCACGTCCTGCAACACTTTTAAGCGACTTATATCCATTTCCTTGGCTTCGAATACGTATTACGGGACGGAGTTATTGTTCAGCTCGAGTCTTCTCCATTCTCTCTCTCTCTTACTCTTTTTCCCTCTCTCTCTCTCCCTCTCTTTCTCTCTCACCTCAACTCTTTATTCAACAAGTAGCCACGACAAAGAACCGTCTATACCATCACTTTTCGTTGGCATATATTACAAAAAAAAACTTCACCGACTAGACTGTGAGGATTTCCGGTAGCCTCTCTATAATTTTCCTTTTCCAATAACCTCGTTTATCTTCTTTTTTTGTTTGTACGAAATTGTTTTCGCAGTAGAACGTACGGATAAATGCATCTATGTTTTTCATGTGTGATTATTTTATTTTGAAGAATAATTCTTACACGCATCTAAATTTATTTTAAACACTTTTTTGTCTATTTTGAGGCGGTATTTGATTTTTTTTCGCAAATACGAATTATATTATCGGACGATGCTATTATTTTTATTACATATGGGTATTGAGAAATTGGTGGATAGACATTTTGTAAATTTTCTGAGGACAGTCGTATGTCTAATTATCTTCATTTTAAATGATCGGATGTGGAGAAGAAATAACGTCGCATCGTTTGGCAAAACTTGTCGCTCTCACAATCAGATGCACTGAAATCATAAAAATATCACCACGAAAGAAAGGAGCGCTGCTCATAAAAATTCCTTTTCATTTTGTCTATTTTTTTTACGTTGCCTCAGAAAAAAATCGCAGTTTTCAATTCATTTAGGTTATTGTTCTGGATTATTTATTTAAAGAGATAAAAAAAATTATAATAATATTCTTTTAATTTAAATTATTATAATAATAATGATAATAAACAATAAAAGAGTGTGTGGCCGCTCCGCACGTTAGAAATAAAACTTTTTTTGGCTGGTGATAAGGACGAGAAGGAACAAAATAAAATAAATAGAAGAATGAGTAGTAAACATTACATTTATTCTGTAATTTCCGTAGAATCGTATTCAAGGACTGACAATAGTGGTTTGTGATAACTGAAATGTGATACACGTACTAAGGATTGCAATTTGTTTAATTATTGTGAAAATACAGCATCTATTGTTGTTCGTATATTTTCGACAATTTGTGGTCTTTTCAAAGAAATATATATCTTTTTTCACCTGAGATTTGGCAAAATTCGATCGAAAAGAAAACCAAAAAAAATTTTGTGGCATGAAGAGTTGGTTCAATTCTATAAAAGGAAAAATTTCGTTATTTATTCTTTCACTATTTTCCACATTTTCAAATTATTTTCATTATTTCATCAATAAAATTAAACCAACCTTGCACATTTTCTACATAATTCTCTTTCCCCACCGCTTCAAAGTTCATAATATTCATATGATACAGTATATAACGTATAATAAATATATATCTTCAGAAGTTTCACTTCAAAAAATAATAATAAATATTAAAAAAAATAAAAATAAATTTAAAAAAATGTTCATCCTATACTAATCGATTTCTAATTCACGTACGACACCCAACACGTTTGTCATTAGTGTTACGACTCCCAAAAACCAAAAAAAAAAAAAAAAAAAAACAAAAACCCGCGTAATCCTCGTTCAAGACACGCCCAGACAAAGAGTGATGTATCTACTTAAAGTAGTTGTCTCTCTTGTCCGTCCGTGCGAGAACGAACGACGAATCAATTACCGGGCAACGTGAATCGCGTGTTTGTCCACGTCGTCGTGGCCGTCGTCGACGTCGACGGTCGCCGACGCCGCCGCGATTCGTCGGCGAGCCCCGCTGGGTCCCGGGACCGAGACACGTACACGGTGTCGTGAAGTAACGTGCACGAGATGCAGCATCAGCACCGCGTATTTCTCGCGAGCGAAGCTCCCGTCGTTGTGGAACGAGTGCGACGTCACGTCGACACCAAAGCCGGAGGCTTCGACGATGTTTGACGGACACCTGTTGCTCTTGGTTCTTCGTACGGGTTTGGTATTAAGGGGAACGACGACGCTCGCGGCGGTGCCAGCGGTTTTGAACCGAGCTTCGGATATCTCTCTCTCTTTCTCTCTGTTTCTCTCCTTTTTTCTCTCTCTTTCTCTCTGTTTCTCTCTCTTTCTCTCTGTTTCTCTCTGTTTCTCTCCCGGTTTCTCTCTCGGTCTCTCTCTCTTTCTGTCTGTTTCTCTCTGTTTCTCTCCCGGTTTCTCTCGCTTTCTCTCTGTTCCTCTCTCGGTCTCTCTCTCTCTTTCTGTCTGTTTCTCTCTCGGTCTCTCTGTTTCTTTCTCTCTGTTTCTATCTCGGTCTCTCTCTTTCTTTCTCTCTGTTGCTCTCTCTCTCTTTCTCTCTGTTTCTCTCTCGGTATCTCTCTCTCTTTCTCTCTGTTTCTCTCTCGGTATCTCTCTTTTTCTCTCTGTTTCTCTCCCGGTCTCTCTCTCTCTTTCTCTCTTTTTCTCTCTGTTTCTCTCCCGGTCTCTCTCTCTCTTTCTCTCTGTTTCTCTCTCGGTCTCTCTCTCTTTTTCTCTGTTTCTCCCTCGGTCTCTCTTTCTCTTTCTCTCTGTTTCTCTCCCGGTCTCTCTCTCTCTTTCTCTTTCTCTCTTTCTTTCTCTATGTTTCTCGCTCTCCCTCTTCCTTGCCTTCCCACCCTTCGGACCAGTGACTCGCCGTCTGCGTTGAAACCCCCATGGGCTTTGTCTTTTACTCTTTTACACCGTTTCTTCGGTATATTTGTGTATATTTCTTCCTCTTTGGTCCATCGGGCAATTTTCTACCCGCGAAATTCTCGACAATGCCCGACGATTTTGAATGGAAATGAGGTATTCGCGCGATCAAGACGTTCGCTCATAAATTCTGGATCTATTGGGATGTTATTCTTACGAGGAAACTTCGGGCGCGAGGTTTGTTGGTGATTATTGCTGTTATTATTGTTTTTTCTTCTATTCGGATTATTGTTCGGGTGGTGAATTTCGCGGCTTTGTGTTGCACACGTTTTTGAGATAAATCGTTTCTTGGTGAAGTTTTTTATGCACGTTAAATTTTTTAGGAGAATAGATTTTCTTTTGACAGGATTGAATAATTTCTTTTAATTTTTTTTGTTGAAAAAATGGGAATAGGGGAATTTTGTTGTGAAAAGAACGGAATTTTTTTTAAGAACTGATTGTCATCGGGCGAACTTTTTTCGTTTCGTTGTCGTTTAATTTCTAGAAGAATAGAATATTATGCCCCCGCGTATTTTTTCAAAATCACAAAAACATTTTGTGTGAAAAAAAAAAAATTGCGAAAAATCTGCAGCAAGCGAATGGACATAAAACAATCAATAAAGAAAGCAAACAAACGAAACGAAGGTACCAATAAAACAGCCAAATATACAAAACAAAATTTGATTGATTCTAAAAAAAAAAAAATTCATCAGAAAAAAAAAACAATTTCGTAATTTCACAAAATAATTATAAATATTTCTTAGTCTCTGATTCGAGCCCTGCAATAATGCAACACATCTCGAATAATCAATAAAACAAACGAACGAACAAAACCAAAACTCGATCAATATAAAAATCGAAAATCTACCCCAAAAAAAAAAAAAACAAATTTCGTAATTTCACTGAACAATCATAAACATTTCTCACTCTCCGATTCGAGTCCCGCAATAAAGCGATACATCTCGAACAATCAAAAAAACCAAACAAACAAACAAACCAAAACCCAACGAACATCAAAATCCAAAACTTCCCCCAAAAAAACTTGACAATTTAACCAACCCCACAAGCATTGACAGCCATTGATTCGTTTCCTGCAACCGAGCCAATGGATATTAAATAACGAACGAAACGAGGCCGCAAACAAAACAAAAGGGCGCGCGAGTTAATAAGTAAAGGACGTGCCGTGGAAGGGCCGATGGTTATATCCGTTGTGAGTAAACTTCACGGGAAATAGGCGGGAGGGGGTGAAGAGTTTGGCGAGGGTGGAGAGAGGGTGGAGATTATTTCTCTGAAGTGCGACGAGGAACGCGCGCGCGTACGATCGTTGCGCAAACCCTTGGAGAGAGAGAAGGGTGGGTTAGGTTTACACGGAGCACACGAAAGCCGGGTCTTCGGGCGCCGAGTGAGCTGTCGGTTTGCACACACTCCTCGGTACAGCCGAAGTAGCCCCGAGGGTGGGTAAAACGGTGTTAGCCGAGGCAAAGCACCGAGACATCATCTGCTATTCGTGCGGGATAAATTCGTCGGCGTGCAGCGAGAGGGTGGAAAACGGGGAGGGGGGTTTTGCCGGTACCAACCGGAAGATGATTATTTAATTTGTCTCATTTCCACGCAATACGAGAAATTGCTATTGGTCAGTTCGAATACCGGAGAAACCCAATTGCCGATCATCCTCGGGATTATCGGGCGAGATGGTAGCGGTAGGGTGGATAAATTATGTAACGGCTACCGGTGCAGCGGGACTATAGAAACGTCGATGGGATAATTGGGTCGAAGCTATAGCGCCGAATTCGATGTACAATAGCTCATTCGGTATGTACAGTCGAGTCTCCGTATAAGATACTACGAGGAGGGTAATAAAATTCCGAGAATTATCATTCCCCCACTTAGTGGCCCGCTAAGCCGGGAAAGAATTGAATTCTTGCGCTTCGTAAAAGATACTGCGTTAATTTGATTTTTTTTTAAATTCAATTTTTAGGATTCATGGTCTAGTGATCTTTTATTGCAATTTTTTTCATTGCAAAATAGTTTAAAGTTAAAGTCAATAATGTAGGCTGCTTTGTATTCTACATCCTTTTCCGCCATTTTTTTTTGTCACGTGACTAGAAATCCGCAAACGAGGAGTTCTCGCAGTATTGACAGGGAACTTACCCGACAAAAAAACTACGTTTACGAGTTATTTGAAAATTCTCTATGAAATTTAAACCGAAAAAAAATCAAAATGTGAGTTTGAATAATCAATAATTTATGATAAGAAATTTGAAAAATCGTTAATGTGCAAATAATACTCATTTTTTTGGTTTATTTCCGCATTAGGAGTGGTGGTAGTGGATTAGCGAAGGGAAGCTCGTAGTATCTTGTACGAAAGTCTCTTGTACGAAGAGTCGACTGTATGTATGTATGTATGGATATATATTTATATATATTGTGTACGTAGCGAGGCATTGCCGTGGCCGATATTTCGTACCGCGATAATTATTGTAGGTTGGGTTATGATCGTTGGGAAAATATGTATATTTTTTAATCGGTGGGCGATGCCGGATATATGGGCTTCTCGCTTTGAAGCGAGAGACGCATATTTTATTTATTTATCGTATAATTTTATTATTGTTGATAATATTTGGGTTTTATTTTTTATTTGAATTTGCATCGGTATTTGAATATATTTGAATTCTATGGACATTTAATAATGAGACGTGGAGTCGGATAGTGAAAAAAAAACTTTGTAATTTCAGTTCTTGCTTTCACTGTGCCGGAAAGGGGGGGGCCCACATTATTAGGCGGCTTTGTGTCCGTTGGCTTATAAAAATGAATTCACCGCGAGAACGAGGTGTCCTTGATGTAATTTTTGGCATCCGGAGTTATCGAAAAATGACGAGAAATTGAATAATTCAGCTCATTCCAATATCATAAAATTATAGAAATAATGTGAATTTGTTGAATTTATTCAAATAATGAGTTCTATGAATCAATTAAAATCTTTCGAGTTAAATTAATTCGATCGAACGAATCAAAGAATTCGGATTTCTTGAATTGTCGTATTCGAATAATATTAAATCGTTGAATTGATTCGAATGAATCGAATTTAATGATTTATTCGAATAAATCGGAGAATCGAAATTTCATGATTTATTCGAATAAATCGAAGAATCGACATTTCATGATCTCTTCGAATAAATGGAAGAATCGAAATTTCATGAATTCATTATTCGAATTATTTAGGTGAATATGTCATTTATATGAAAACCTAAATAATTCATTTATATGAATCGTAAGAATTAATTCGTACAATTCAATGAATTTAATCGAACAAATAAAAAAATGTTGATTCCATGAATTAATTTATTCGAATGATATAAAATCGTTGAATCAATTCGATTAATGCGAATTCTCAGATTAAATTGCCATAGATTCAATTCAATGAATTCAATCGAACAAATCAAATAAAAAAACCTCAATTACTCAAACCCAATAACCTAACCATAACCCAAATAACCCAAATTAATCCAATCAATCCAAATTCTCAGAATAACTCAAGATAAATCGAATTTCCTACGTTCCCTATCCGAACAATTTATAATTTCCAGGTCATTCAATTCCTCAAACCCGGACCAAAAAAACAACATAATAACAACAATCTTCAGCCGGAAATAACTTAGCCATAACCCAAATAACCTAAATTAATCCAAACAATCCAAATTCCCAAAATTACTCAAACCAAATCGAATTCCCGACATTCCCGATCCGAACAATTTATAATTTCCAGGACATTCAATTCCTCAAACCCAAAACCAAAAAACAACATAATAATAATAATAATTCCCCATCTTAAAAAACAAAATACCAAAAAACTCTCGTTCTCTTCCCCCTTTCTCCTTAAAAAAAAAAAACTGGAGAGGCTCACGTAACTCCGTTCCGCCCCTCTCCGTGTGCATTGTAATACAAAAATTAATGTGCCCGAAGAACGAAGCGTGCACGATGTAATTTTCGGCATATGAGGCCGTCGAGAAGTGTCCTGCACGCGTTTTCCCAAGTACCACTCGAACGAAAAGCACACAAACGTTTCGTCGAAGCCGTTCTTCCGACAGACACGCGACTCCCTTTACCATATCGCTTTACCACGGTTACGGCCGCGTTGTTTGCTTCCAAAATATATGTACACACGTATATATATATAATATACATATGGGCACGAATGCGGAGGGTTTGTTGTCCGTTGAAACTGGTCCATAAGGCGAATCCCATGGATCATTGAATTTTCACGGGCTAATGATCACGTTGGCCGCATCGAGAGGGTAGTTTTCGCCGTGTGATAATAATCCTCGACACGAGATAGACACTCGTCGTATCATCCCCCAAAACCGAAAACTGCGATACAATTAATCCATTAAATGCTAGCCGACTGCGTCCTCGCCCTTCTCGAGCTTCTCGAGTGGGGCTTCAATTTTACAATCCCCATTGTCACCTTAACCAACCCCTCACCGCCCGCACCCTTGCGTCCCTAACCGTCGGTTATCCACCCCCGAAACCTCTTCACGCAAGGTCACGTGTCGCTATCGTTTCGCGCGCGCACACTCGAGCCGCAAAATCATCACACGGGGTATCAAAGACCAATCTGCTTTCTTTACCACGATCTCATTAACGTGTGGACCGACATTGGAACCCCAAAACCATCACTTCGGATATAAAGGAATATGGCTCAATGGCACGGGAGATATATGGTTTTTTTTTTGGGTATGATTCGTGATGTTAGGTTTGGGGGAATGTAATTTATTGATGTATTGCTTGTGGGAGGAGAAGATTGTTTGGGTATGGTAATTGAGGGAGGAAACGAATTGCAGAATTGCAGAATTGCAGGATTTATGGATGCTTAGACGGAAAATTACAATTTCTTAATGCCGCGAGATTTTGTAGGTGATAATTAATGGGTTTGAACAACTATATTTTATTTATTTTTGAAGAATTTGTGGGAGCGATAAATTGATTTGAAAATAAAATTAATGAAGAAATGAATTGCCCGACTTCGAATCCATATTTCTGTACAG
Organism: Sussaba pulchella; assembly: GCA_963971145.1. Taxonomy (NCBI): domain Eukaryota; kingdom Metazoa; phylum Arthropoda; class Insecta; order Hymenoptera; family Ichneumonidae; genus Sussaba; species Sussaba pulchella. The sequence continues at coordinate 9,928,775 of OZ020172.1, forward strand.
AGAGCTAAAACTTTTCAGTGGCACGTGATATTTATTTTTAGAGAATAATTGATAAATTCAAATAAGTATATTTCATTCATCCTTCATTGATTCTTGAAAGCAAGAGTCGATTAAAAAATAAGATTAACTAAGGAAACTGAAAAAAATTACGAAACCCGAATCCACAGACAGAAAAGTAATCGCTTTAGGTTATTTCTCGTTATC
>OZ020172.1:9929178-9989229 GCA_963971145.1 Sussaba pulchella
GGATTTGCAATTGAATTTAAGAGATTAATCGCTGACATGACTTACGAACTGCAACGGCTCATCCGACTCGGTATTGTGAATAGCCCAAAGCAAGCACACGAAGAACAAAAGATTGTAGAACATGACCGATTGTGGAAACCATGTTCCCGACAAACCCCTGAAACAATTATTACCGCGATCTGAGTTTCGAAAAAATTCGATGGATCGTCCAACGACCGATCGTTCATTGCAACGGGCTCTCACCAAGTTGTGAGAAACAGGTGGATGGCGAAGATGACCTGCGGAGCATAAAAATGCAATCGATCAGGATATTTGAAAAAAAAAAAAAAACGAGTTTCGTATCATTCGCGTAGACCTTGAATCATTATAATTACCTCCGACGACATAAATAAACGTGGGTGACGGCAACGAAAGGTAATACGGCGTAACGAGTGACGATTGGGAATAGAAGCATGATTTATTATCGTATTAATTAATTGGTTAAGTAAATAATACAAAAATTTAAAAATATAATAAAAATCCGTTCAGTTTAGTTTAAACTAAGTTTCGTTTAGTTCATACTCAGTTTAGTTTAGTTCAAACTCAGTTTAGTTTAGTTCAAACTCAGTTTAACCTAATATAAAATAAATAGTAAGCTCACATAAAAATAAAAATAAAAATATTTATTTCTAAATCATTTAACGAAGCGCCCACTTTTCCATCGACAACGAGTTCAACCTGCATAAATGAATTAAAATACAAATGTCTTGAGAATATGAACGCTGATGTGCAGCAACAGCAGAAGCACGGTTGTACAAGACGAATCGATTTTTGTTTCAGAACTCGTCGAACGAGTTGTAACGGCGTCGCGTTACATCGCGTAATCTACTCCCCATAGCCTTTGCGTACACGTTTTCTCGTTTGATTATATAACGAACGAATAAACGACGATGAACGATAAGATTGCACATATGGGCGAAAGCTGAATCAAAGCGTGATAATTAGCGAAATGATATAATTTTTTTATTACAACCGCCGGCGACGATTTAAGGTCATGTGCTTAACGTCGTCCATCTTTCTCGGATGGCCGTAAATGCGAGAGAGACGACTTATTCGCCCCAAAAAGTGCTTTTCTCCGTTATCGTTGATTTCTCAAACAAAAAATGAGAACGTTAGCCTGGAGAGATTCAAAACCCAGACAACCGTTCTCAATTTTTCCCTGAAAAATCAATTTCAGCTGAGAATAACGGTTTACAGTTTCAATTACCGACCGAGCACATAATCTCAAAACCGAAACGCGACAAAAGCTCCGCTATTTTCCCATCTAGATCCAAGCTCTAAAAAAAAAAAAACATAGATCCACTACTCAAAAAGGAAATTCGTGGTGCAGGTGTAAATAAACAAAAAAACAATAATATTCGTGGTGCTGATCAAAGCTCGGACGTGTTTTATTGCGACAATTATAACCCCGGAAAGATAACAATACGTGCAAACAATTATTTTTTTATCTTCGTACATACACATTGTTACGCTTTATGATCGTGAAATTGACCGACACTCTTCATAATTCTTTTGACGAATGACGTACTGACTTACCTTTAAGGGATAATGCGATATCGCCGATACGTCTGGCATTTCGTCGTTTATTTTTCTTTATCGTTGCGGATAATTTTGTATCCTGAGAATTAATCCAATCACGGATAATTTTTTCGTGCTTGAAATCACGAATTGTTTTGGTTTGATTGCAAGAACGGTTGCGAACTTCGGGATGGAGATTTCGATGTGAGATTTAACGCAACTATTGCGACGATGGTGCAACTATGCGTACTGCGCGTTGTCGAAACATGTGGGAGTAGGCGGTAAGCCGTGTAAACGTGAATCAGACGAAACTTCGAGCATGGAAGATCGTCGAGATGTATTAAGGGGGGGACGAGGATGCTTTACGACGGTGATGCCATCTGCGCGCATGTTAAAATCATCGTCACCGACTGTTGAAGAGGCGGATTTAAATTTAGATCACGCCATGACGAGTCTAAGAGACGAAAATCGAAGTCTCGTGAATTTAACATCGATGGCTTTGATCAAGGTCGAATATTTATTGCAGTTGGGCTTGATTGAATCGTCGGAACGTTGTTGATGATTCAATTATGTACCGACGGATGGACTTGGACGTCGGCACGGGGGAAAAACGTGACGAAGATTTCCATTACGGCGATGCGCGCGAGTTTGACGATGGTGAGCAGATTTACCGACCATCGGACTGAACATTTTTTAACAGAAGATGTTGCAGTAATTTAAGCGCAAAAAGGCGAAACGGAATTCGATGGAACTTACAGAAGCGATGTGTGAAACAGATCAACGGTTGGATTTCTTCTTGGTTTTTTTTCGGAGCTGCGAAAAGGAATTTACAAATTTCTATGGTAAGAAAGAAATCTGTAATTGTAGATCTGAAGTTATTTTTTTGACGGTACTGAAATAAAAATATAACGAGAACGTAAACACGAGCGAAATTATGGCATCTGATGGGATATATATCAGATGTTTTATATCTCGGCATGAACGTGAAGAAAATAACACGGGAATAACCTTTTTTAAAGACGAGGGTGTAACTGACCCATTTTATTGTCACTCCTTTTGCTGAAGAGTCATTCAACCGCGTCTTTTCAAATGGTACACCCTGTATACTACAAATACACGCGCAATGCGAAGTGACGTCCGATCATCCGATTTTCAAGTAGACATCTTGGAATCATGTTACGCAGGCCGTTTCGATACCAGAGGCCTTGCTGGGCCTCGGGTTAGCAGCATCATGGCAAGGTTATCAACCAAGGACGCCCTTATTTCAGCAACGTTGATCGACGAGACTTCAAGGATCAAAAATCATGATCCGCCCAACCGCGGATCTCGACACAAGCTTCAGGTTTTCGTGATCACAAAAAAGGATCGAAACACCGTTGGTAAAACGCTCACACACCTTAAGACCTCAAAATGGTGGAACCACATGGCTTCCTTTCTCCTGATAAACTTGCCCTTCACCGACTTCAGGCGTTCCAACGCCCATGAAGTATTGTCGGAAGCGTGGAAAATGAATCTAATCAATTCCAAATTCATATGCCTTCATCAAACGAGAGGAATATTAACTTACACTTTTAATCCATACACGAATCACGCACCCGAACCTTGGAATCAAGGGAAGACCTACAAAGGCATCAACGATCATCCTTGGACTTTGTTCGTGCGGAAATACGACGGGAATGAGTCGCATTGCAAAGGATTGGACTTCGAGAAAACCATGGATCTTGGTGGCTACGAAATTCGCGCTTCCGTCGGTGGCATGGAATATTGGTGGTTCGAAGATCCCAATTTAGAACCATCCCTCATCTCCCGAATTCACAACGCTACCGCTAAAATTTTCATGAATTCCATCAATGCAACGTGGAAGCTGCTATCACGACCTTGGACCGATCAATCGATATTGAACTTGGAACGTAACGAGACTTACGGAGTCGCAGTTGACGTCACGAGTGGAATCAGTGACGTTTGTTTGAATATTTGTTTGTTTGAATTACCTTACATGTTTTTCAAAATTTCGAAACTACTTACCCACTTTACGAATCCCAAATAGCCATTCTTACGCAATATCCCGGTCACAAGTCACAACTTGACAAAATTGTTTCCGTTCTCGACGCAAGTTCACGTTACGGTGTGTTCGTCGTATTAACGATCACCCCATTGTTCTTCAAATTTTGGCTTGGCAAATCTCTGACCTTGGCATTTTTGGACCTCGTTCTTCTCGTTTGCGGGTTTTTTGTGACAAAAAAATTTATAACTCCCGAACGAAGCGTCGGCCCAAAAAGTTTAAGGTGGCTAAATTTTCGTTTCTGTTCAAGGAATTAAAAAAAAATACATTTCAAAAATTAAAAGTGCGTTTTTTGCATTATTTCATTTTTAATTTTGAATTGTTTATAACTTATTGTTGAATTTGTGCAACATAATCGTAAATGTTTTCATTGTATAGAGCGTTCAAAAACGAAAAAAAAGACCCGCGGTTTTTCGAGTTATCACTAACCGTTGCTGAGATATATCGATTTGAATGATCGAATGTGGTCAATACTTCAAAAACTTCATTTGACCGTATTTCAAAAGTGGGGGCTCAAAATAAAAAACGCCGAAATACGTGTCTCTTTATTTTCAACACATATTAATGAAAAAAATTGGGGGGCAAAAATTTTGACCCAACTGTCCGAAGTTGCCGAAATTCCCAGGAATACCCCATATACATATCTAGACAAACACATCTATACAAGCCCCTCCGAGCCCCCCTTGCCTTTTATTCCTAGTTACGGCGCTGTTTTGGTTGCAAATTTGTCACGGAAACCAATTCCCAGCACGCCGATATTTATTACCGATAACACTTGCGAGGTTTAACGCAGAATACTGAAGATGGAGAGACGCGAAAAAAAATGTAAAAAATTGAAACGATACGTTTTTTTTCATCGAATAAATGAGAATCCAGATGTTCGAGAGTCTTTATTAAGTCGCATGAACTTTGACACTGCTAAGATGGTGAGGATACAAAACCCTGACCTGGTTATCAAGTTGATTTCTCTATTAAAGGATCACAGAGACGGAGAAAATTGTCCTTAATATCGATAGATTGTAGCTCTTCAAGCGAGGGCGGATCGGTTCGCACGTACGTAACGCTAAGAAATAAAATAAAGGCCTTGGCCGCACGTGCGCGGTGATTGCAAGACTATAACATCCACAATAAAATGTCAAAGTAGTATAATTTTGGTTGCAAATTTGTCACGGAAACCGACTCCCAGCACGACGATATTCATTACCGATAACACTCGCGAGGTTTGACGCAGAATACTGAAGATAGAGAAACGCGAAAAAAAATGTAAAAAATGGAAACGTTAAGTTTTTTTTCCGATGGGAAAATTAAAATCCAGATGTTCGAGAGATTTTATTAAGTCGCATGAACTTTGACACCGCCAAGATGGTGAGGATACAAAACCCTGGCCAGGTTATTAAGTTGATTTCTCTATTAAAGGATCACGGAGACGGAGAAAATCTATATATAATGTGATAAAACATGGATACATAAATTAGCAGTAATTAGACTCTTTTACTTACCGTTTTACAGCGATTTTTTGGACAACGAATTGATATATTGACTTGTCTCTTCTCGTCGCGTAAACAGTTTTTCGTTTGTTGGAAAAAAATGCTAACACTTTCGTTTTTTTTTTGTCCAGCGCACTCAAGGTCGCTCGGAATTGTCTTCTTACTGGCTAATCCGTTTCGTTGCTATAAGGTGTAGTTTCTCATATGTGTACGATACCCCGTCTTACCTCGCCACCCCATCATGCCCCTAGTTTCCCTACCAGATTTAATACAATTGGAACCACGAAAATCAGATATGGATGTGTAGGAAATAAAATTATTAACAGAATGACGCGGAAAACGTCGGGCTTTGACCCAAAACGAACGCACAGTACGGCAGCGAATATAGTTCACGGATTTTCTAAATACTTCTTTCTATGTTTTCTAAATAAAGTACAAAAAACCGGGCACGAATGCATCGAGTATTAAGAAATTATTTCATTTTATTTCAGAGCCATTTGTATGGTATTCTTATTACCACTAAACCTGTGTTTAACAAACGTTATCTTGAAATAAATGGAACGATTCGAAACGGAAATTTCATTCCTCCGTACTGTACACAGTTAACGTTTTCACGGATAGATATACGGCGGTGTCCGACACTGCCTCACCCGCTATTATTCATACGAAACGATTTTACTAATATTATCAAATACATGTGAATATTAAACCGATTAGTGTATCGAGGGGTCGACTTGACCTATGCAAAAATTTTTAAGTAGCCGTAGTTCATTTGTTTATTGTTATTTTTATAACGGATATAATTCCGAAAACTTTATATTTCAAAATTTCATCATAAAGTAGAGATCCTGAGGTTCATGCACGAATTTTCCCAGATTTTTAGGATGACATTTTCTATTTTTTTTTAACCTTGAGTCGATTCACGTTCAGGGTGCGAAAAAGAACGATACCCTAATCGGGTTAAAAATCATAGCACACTTTTATGAAATTCTTGATTTTGAGGAAGGTGAAAAAGCTGGCTTCCACAGACCCATTCGATCAACGGCCCAGATAACTCCCGAGTGTGGTTTAATCGTTGAAAAATAGTTTGAATCATTTCGACCTCTCGTTCATTGAATACAATCACATAACAATGTTCATTAAATTTTTCAGAAATATTTTTTCATAAAAGAGTAGAAATGGAGACAGAATCGTTTCGTTTTCTCCATGAGAGTGATGAGACATTGAAGAGAGTGATGAAAAAATGGCAATGGTAATAAAAACTAATTGAACGAGTAACTACGGTTATGCGTATTAAAATTCTCATGGAGAGAAAATCCGGCGCAATAAATATCGTTCCCGATAAGACCCACGGTTTCTGCCGTAGACACTCACGACGTTTGACGAAACTGGAAGAATGTTGCAATCGCGCGTTTACAATAGTAAAAGAATCTTATCAAAAGACTAACATCGGTTGTGCAATAAAATTCTCATGGTTACAGCTCACGACGGCGAAGGGAACTTGGAATATGTTCAAAAACGAAGATACTCTTTATACAGAATTTAATGTACTGATGGTTTTTTTGAAAAATAACCTAATCGAAGCGGCAGTAGTCGCGTACGATCCACTACTTTTCATTCCCCGCAGAGGTCTCGTTTCTAGAATTTCGAAATTTTGAACCCTTTAACGAATTTTGAATGATTGAACCCTTTAACGAAAATAAATCCCAGTTCCACGACGACGAAATAGAAGAAAATTCTTGTAAAGAGCTTCCTGCATTTACCTACTTTTGGCCTACGTGAAGGGGTAACGCGTATCCATTCCCTTATTAAATATAATCAGCGCTGTACATCAGCCGTGGGCATCTTTCGGGCTAGATCTATTCTGTGAGCTCTCGATATACGCAGTATTTTTATCGCTGCTCTTTTATTCGAGAAATAACGATTTCCCCAAGCATCCAACATGGCACCGAGTCGCCCGGAGTTTTCTGCGGTAGTTCCTATTCTTCGTTCACATCGCCATCCTGGTTCTAGTTTTTCAAAAATCGGTCTCCCTGTCAGCATAACCAGTCGATCTGCGATTTATAATTGTTCGAGTGTCGCAACTATTCCGAAACGCCTAACGACTCGCACGTCACGAGTACACATGTCTTTCAAAATGGTAAACAGCGGTGAGTAAACCCGCCGAAAAACAAGATAACGAAACGAAAAGTCACGATTTGGTTGCCAAAAGGAAGGATGTATAAATACGCTGAAAAGTGCGCGTTTTTCAACAGTTTAGTCATCGATCATCATAATGACGGGGACCATGAAGCTGACGGCCTTAGGGTGAGTTCTACTTATCACAATAATTCTACTGAATTTTGGTTTGATCGTCTTTATTATATCATCGTATATTATTCAATTTTTTTTTTAAATCTTTGTATATGAATAGAATTTAAATTTTTCATTAAAATTTGATTACTGTATTGATGGAATATTGAAAACTGTACACGATGTCGATTTATAAACGTCTCTCTGTTGTCTCGTCCGTCGTTAGTGAAACGTACAGTCACGTGTTATGGCGATTCGGGTCCTAATTCGTTCCGAATAATGTGTATTGCATTCTTCAAACCATCGGACAGTGACCGATTGTGCTTTGTTGGCGAATTAAGGCCTTATATACGCGAAAAGTTAAAAAAATTTTCACATTTTTATTATTTTTCATTCCATCAGCCTGAACGGTTGGGAATATTTAAAGCTTTACAGAATTGAGAAATTTAAAAAATGATTAAAGTTACAACGAACAACATTTATAATAGATAAAGCGGGGCGTGATCGACCGCCAACTTCGAACCCGTTTTGCCACGCTTCACTTTTTTGAACCTCATGGGAGTTCTAACTTTTGAACGAAGGTTCAGATCGCTTTAAAATTTTTACAACACATTCTTAGTATCATTGACTATCGTGTGAACTACAGAAACAAAAATTTCGATGACACAAAAAAAATATGAAAAATAAAATATCGACAGAAAAATGGGTAAACTAGCTGCAAGCTGAAACTTGCAATTGGCTTCCCCTGAATTTTCGGTAGTGCACGAAATCTTTCTATGAGGAAGCATCTCTCGATTTATTTTATTTTATTTTTTTTATTCTTCGGCTTCCTCATAAAGGAAGTTCCGTTCACTACCAAAAATTCAGGGGAAGCCAATTGCAAGTTTCAGTTTGCAGCTTGTTTTATGCAGGATATCCGTAGATCCTTCCTACCGTATAAAAACCGACTCGAACGTATATAAAAATTCAATGTGTCCCAAAATTCGAGCGCGTTGTTTAATTCCTATCGAATCTAGTAACAACTTAAGCTGACGGTTAGTTTGAGCGTGTGTATAAATTTGAGCACGTTCGGTCGAGTGGTTTTGAATTTTCAGGGGTTGGAACTTATAAATTTCTAATTGCTCTAGAACTCGATCCGTTCGGCCGATCTCGGCCAAATTTTATATGTATTATAACACAATGACATCCTATACTTGCAGAGAATTATGGTTCGATTGGTTGAAGTTAACGACAAATAGAGCAAAAAAGTTTATTTTTTGAAAAATTAAAAAAATCATAAAATCTAAAGTTATTGATGGATTCGGCTCAAATGCAATACCGACCGTTCTTGTACTCAATTCTATATGTCAAAAACTATTTAGCCGAAAATGTCACAAATTGCGGACGCTAGCGTGGCTACAGACATTTTTTGAAAAATTCAAAACGCTGTCGAAGCCGAACAAGTGCGTCGATAATTGCGAAATTTACAGATTACATAGATATTAGAAGGCATCACATGTGTGCAAAATTTGAGTACGGTATAGCTTGAACCGTTCTCGAGTTATGAACGTTTGAATTTTAGAGGGTGGTTACATACATACACACACACACACACACACACACACACACACATACATCCGGACATTTTTTCCGCATGTGTTTTCTGGATATTTTAGGACATTCTGAACCTATTGACATCAAAATCTCGAAAAAAAAATTTTGGACTGTCACAAAGCTTCCTTTATGAAAAAGCAAAAAATTTTAAGTTTCGAATTTTTATTATAGAATTTTTTTAAAATAATACCGTTGCTTTACACTAAATATACATTCATTATTCAATGATAAATATGTTCATTATTTTTCTGACACCCACATCGATGTCGAGAACTTTCACCGTCAACGCGTGCGCAAAAAAAATACATTGCCTTATTATGTAATGTCTCCGCCATTCGCTAATATTCCTCTTATTTTTTTACATATACTTAACCATGTGCATCAATGATCTGTATAAAAATGTTGTCAATATATGCGTCATTTTTTCTTACCCGCGTATAGAAAAGTACCTTCGAAAATCGGCGAAATCGCGTATATAAGGCCTTAATTGGATTTTTAATGAATATGATAATATTATCCGATCAGTGTATCGTTGTTTTTCGCACTGCTGAAGTGTATCGTGCGGTCGAATCAACCCAAGGCTTTGGAAAATAAAAAATATCATCCTTAAAATCTGAAAAAATTGGTAAATGAACCTCGGGGTTTCTACTTTACGATAGAATTTTGAAATACGAAGTTTCGGGAATTGATTCGTTATAAAAATAATAATGAGCTAATCGAACTGCTTGAAAATTGGGGGAATTTGAAATTTTTGCCTGGGTTAAATCGACCCCGCGTTACACTAATCGGGCTAACTGCGTATAACGGACGGTAAAATATTCGGTTGAGAGATAACGCGGTTGTTCGTCGCAGGAATCCCAACATATGGAAGCGTCGAATAACTATGGAACGTGGGTGGACGGTCATCGCCGTATCTGTTCTTCTACTTCGCGTTGGTTCCGCCATTAGCATCGATGCCGTGGAATCAAATTCGAGATCGTGGATTGCTGCATCGACTAGCGCACGTAAATAAAACATTTCGTTAAAACTCATGTGATATATAATCACAAAACTATGAAACATAGTTAAGTGTTTATCATCTACGATTTGGTGTCAACCGTGATAAGAGAGTACCGAGGCTTGTACTTGTTTCTATACAATTTCTATAACGCCATATGGTCGGTACTATTCGGCCCAGTACTGCCAGCCTGTTGAGTCGACGGCTTATAATCGACTACGTGGCATCCAGCAATCGTGACGGTCTCACTTTGCCTCCCGACAGTCTGACTCGGTACAGTCTGCCTCGTCACAATTCGACTCGGCACAGTCTGCCTCGGTCATTTTGACAGGTCTCCAGTCCGTCTTACCGACAAGAGATATGTTATCATTTGTGTTTTTTTCAGATCAGTGGATCTCAACTTCGTCCCTTCGTACATACATTATGATGCATAAGTATAATGTATAATTAGTTGAGATTCACTGATCAGACGCGTCGTCACGCATGAAAAATTTCATGAAAAATTGGGGAGGAAAAATGTTGACCCAACTGTTCTCAATTGCGAGATTTTCAGGAAGACCCCATATATATATCCGTATATCCATATATACACTGGTCCGTCAAGAATAGATTTTTGATGCTTCTTCGGAAGTCGAAAGTTAACCTCGTAAAACTAAAGCCCTTTAAACTTGAGCCCTCTATCTTAATATTAGGGGACGCCTGAAAAATATTTAATATTTTCATATCGACGTTTAAATATTTTTTTTCGCTTTTTTTTGTTTCACTTCGTCGCGCCGCTGCAAAATTCTATTCTCCCGTATAAATTCCGTTTTCCAGTTAAGTTTCTTGCAAAAAACTAACAAAACTACGGTACCAAATTGGACCAAAATGTAATCAGCTCTAAGTTACGACAGACCACATCGATTGGATCATTGAATATTCTGCCACACGCACGCATGCACGCACGCACGCACGCACGCACGCACACACACACGCACGGACATTATGCTCAAAATAGGATAAAATGATCCTAATGACATTGATACGTAAACAGCGCCGTAACTAGAAATAAAAGTCAAGGGGGGCTCGGAGGGGCTCGTATAGATGTGTTTGTGTAGATATGTATATGGGGAAAGCCCGCTCAATTCGAACGGGTCAAAAGCCTCACCCCTTCAGAAATGGTTGCTTTTTTTTTAGGCTTTTGATTAGGAGTTTACACAAGTTATATTAAGCACAGAATACATGAAAAAAAATTCATCGATTTTAAAAATATCGCTCTGCCTTTTTCACCCGGGTTTGTATGAAAATTTTGTTTTTAGCATCCTTTTTTTCGTTCCATAAATTTGCAGCTAACCCCAGGTCCCTAAAAAAACGTAATATGAACACTGGGGAGGTGCAGTAAAGGGATAGGATGTATCTAAGGGGCTGTGAAAAATTCAAAGACTGGAGGACATGGAAAAACCAAATCCAAATAAAATGAATCGATATTCGAGCCGAAAAAATCAAGATATCGATTTTTTCATACAAATGATTTATTTTTTATCAATTTTAAAAAAAAACTAAAATTATTAATCTTAATGTTCGTCGGAATTTTCATAGTTCCGAAAAAAAAAAAATTTTTTTTTAAATAAAAGCAAAAAAGATCCCACTCTAAATTCATATTTAATATTGATTTTTTCAAGCACAGAATACATGAAAAAAAATTCATCGATTTTAAAAATATCGCTCAGTCTGATTTCTCTTATTTTTTATTCTTTTAATTTTTCTAAGGGGGAGAGGGCGGTGGAAAAATTTCCAAAAAAATCAAGAGATGTTTTTGGGTTACCCCAAACTGAATAGAAAATTGCCAACCATTTCTGAAGGGGTGAGGGTTTTCACCCGTTCGAATTGAGCGGGCTTTCCCCATATGTAAATGTATATTTACTGAAAATTTGGGGGGGGGGGGGGTCTTAAAACATTTGGAGGGGGGCTAAGCCCCCCTAGCCCCCCTCTGGTTACGGCTCTGAACCAAAGAAGAGCTGAAGAGCTACAATCTATCGATATTAAGGACGATTTTCTCCGTCTCTGTGATCTTTTAATAGAGAAATCAACTTAATAACCTGGCAGGGTTTTGTATCCTCACCATCTTAGCGGGGTCCAAGTTCATGCGACTTAATAAAATCTCTCGAACATCTGGATTCTCATCTATTCGTTGGAAAAAAATCTATCGTTTCAATTTTTTACATTTTTTTTCGCGTTTCTCCATCTTCAGTATTCTGCGTCAAACCTCGCGAGTGTTATCGGTAATAAATATCGTCGTGCTGGGAGTCGGTTTCCGTGACAAATTTGCAACCAAAATTATACTACTTTGACATTTTATTGTGGATGTTATAGTCTTGCAATCACCGCGCACGTGCGGCCAAGGCCTTTATTTTATTTCTTAGCGTTACGTACGTGCGAACCGATCCGCCCTCGGTTGAAGAGCTACAATCTATCGATATTAAGGACAATTTTCTCCGTCTCTGTGATCCTTTAATAGAGAAATCAACTTGATAACCAGGTCAGGGTTTTGTATCCTCACCATCTTGGCGGTGTCAAAGTTCATGCGACTTAATAAAATCTCTCGAACATCTGGATTTTAATTTTCCCATCGGAAAAAAAACTTAACGTTTGCATTTTTTACATTTTTTTTCACGTTTCTCCATCTTCAGTATTCTGCGTCAAACCTCGCGAGTGTTATCGGTAATAAATATCGTCGTGCTGGGAGTCGGTTCCGTGACAAATTTGCAACCAAAATTATACTACTTTGACATTTTATTGTGGATGTTATAGTCTTGCAATCACCGCGCACGTGCGGCCAAGGCCTTTATTTTATTTCTTAGCGTTACGTACGTGCGAACCGATCCGCCCTCGCTTGAAGAGCTACAATCTATCGATATTGAGGACGATTTTCTCCGTCTCTGTGATCCTTTAATAGAGAAATCAACTTAATAACCTGGCCAGGGTTTTGTATCCTCACCATCTTAGCGGTGTCAAAGTTCATGCGACTTAATAAAATCTCTCGAACATCTGGATTCTCATCTATTCGTTGGAAAAAAATCTATCGTTTCTATTTTTCCCATTTTTTTTCGCGTTTCTCCATCTTCAGTATTCTGCGTCAAATCTCGCAAGTGTTATCGGTAATAAATATCGGCGTGCTGGGAGTTGGTTTCCGTGACAAATTTGCAACCAAAACAGCGCCGTAACTAGGAATAAAAGGCAAGGGGGGCTCGGAGGGGCTTGTATAGATGTGTTTGTCTAGATATGTATATGGGGTATTCCTGGGAATTTCGGCAACTTCGGACAGTTGGGTCAAAATTTTTGCCCCCCAATTTTTTTCATTAATATGTGTTGAAAATAAAGAGACACGTATTTCGGCGTTTTTTTTTTTGAGCCCCCACTTTTGAAATACGGTCAAATGAAGTTTTTGAAGTATTGACCACATTCGATCATTCAAATCGATATATCTCAGCAACGGTTAGTGATAACTCGAAAAACCGCGGGTCTTTTTTTTTAGTTTTTGAACGCTCTATACAATGAAAACATTTACGATTATGTTGCACAAATTCAACAATAAGTTATAAACAATTCAAAATTAACAATGAAATAATACAAAAAACTTACTTTTAATTTTTGAAATGTATTTAAATTTTTTTGTCACAAAAACCCCGTAAATTTACGTATTTTATTAGAAAAAATTTGCATGAAGAAAAAGTACCCTTAATTATTGAAATATAATTTTTTTCAAATTCCTTGAACGAAAACGAAAATTTTGAAACTCGGCCGGACTTGGGCCGACGCTTCGTTCGAAAGTTATAGCTTTTTTTCTTAACAACCGGGTAGACATTTACGGGTTTTTTGTGACAAAAAAATCTATAACTCCCGAACGAAGCGTCGGCCCAAAAACTTCAAGTTGGCTAAATTTTCGTTTTTGTTCAAGGAATTAAAAAAAAAATACATTTCAAAAATTAAAAGTGCGTTTTTTGTTTTATTTCATTTTTAATTTTGAATTGTTTATAACTTATTGTTGAGTTTGTGCAACATAATCGTAAATGTTTTCATTGTATAAAGTGAACAAAAACGAAAACAAAAGACTCGTGGTTTTTTGAGTTACCACTAACCGTTGCTGAGATATATCGATTCGAATGATCGAATGTGGTCAATACTTCAAAAACTTCATTTGACCGTATTTCAAAAGTGGGGGCTCAAAATAAAAAACGCCGAAATACGTGTCTCTTTATTTTCAACACATATTAATGGAAAAAATTGGGGGGCAAAAATTTTGACCCAACTGTCCGAAGTTGCCGAAATTCCCAGGAATACCCCATATGTAAATGTATATTTACTAAAAATTTTGGGGGGGGCTTAAAACATTTGGAGGGGGGCTAAGCCCCCCCCCCCCCCTAGCCCCCCTCTGGTTACGGCTCTGTACGTAAAGATCAGCTAAAAAATCGATTTTCGATTTTCGGGGTTATTTCAATAACTTCCCTATGAAATCAGAAAGTTAAAAAATAGAAAATGTTATCCACAAAAACTGGAAAAATACACGAATGAAGCTCTATTTTACGCAATCACCTCCATCCCAACTGCTCATTTCGCGACGGCTTATTTCAACCAGAAAGTATTCGGTAAAACACAGTTGTTACTATCCACAGCGAAATCGGTAGGGGATGGATCAACGGCCAACAGGGTACAAACGGTTGCCACGCATCCTGTGGTCCAAGACGTTTGTTACTCGCCGGGATGCAAGGAGGCCGGTATGTCAAAGAAGATTCTTCGACGCGTGAAATTGCGGATCTTCATGAGAAATATTATTTTTTCAGCATCATCGGTAATAAAGAATATGGATTCCAGTGTAGATCCTTGCGAGGATTTCTACAAATTTGCGTGCGGAAGATTTATAAATTCGACCGTCATTCCTGCCGACAGAGAATACGTGGATCAAATCACGATTATCGACGATAAGCTTAACGAAGAGCTCAGGGCAAGCTTCGAGAGCGAGAGTGGACCAGAAGAACCTCAACATTTTAAAATGGTGAAGAATCTGTACAAATCGTGCATAAACGAGAGTGAGTAACTTGTTTTCGTGGTTAAAGATGAATATAAAGGACACACGGAAGTGTTAGTCTTTATGCGTTCCGATACATCATTTTCAAACGTAAAAGAGGGCCCATCAAAGATAAAGAGAGGTATGGTCCAACTGTACCTGTCATAAAGTCTTCCCAACGGAAAGTTTCCCTCGGTCCATTCGTACCGACCGAATTTTACCGGGTCCCCCAGATGGCTTCACAAGCACCCTTTGCGCCCTTTGTACTTTAATACATTAATGAACAGTCCGCATTTAAAACGGTTGTTAAAGCACAGGATCCTATTTTCCATTTAAACGTTATCTCCTTGTTTTCTGGCATCGATAAACTATACGCTGTAATAACTTATTTTTCATTTTATTGAATTCAGAAGCTCAAAAATTCTGGGAAATGATGATGTAAAATAAATTCAAACGAAAATTTGCAGAATGATAATTGAAGTAACGTCTGATGGGTTGTCTTTGCTCGTACGCGATATTGATATGCTGTTTTGTGGTAGGGTGTGGTAAGCCTGTAGTTGATGTAAGATATCGTTGAACCGGAGCTCTCACAGCCGTGCAAAAGACGTTGTCTTTTAATATTATCCATCGGAAACTCGGCTCATGAGGCGAAGGTTGAGACTCGCTGTTTGGTTTCGCGAAGAGATCTGCTTGGGAAGCCACGGTGGGGATCTAGAAAAATTCGCCCGGTAAGGACGGATCGAAGGATCCAGACGGAAGGAGGTGATCCTTCCGTCCAGGAGACTTCCCCCCCCCCCCCCCCCCCCCCCAGGGAGCCTAGGACCGTGCCCGGAGAGCAATGGAAAGAGTTTGAATTCTGCCGCATCGTAAGCTTTGTTACGCTTTAAGTTACATTCCGAATTGTTCTGTTATCGACCTTATCGCATACTAATCGGTCACAGAAAAAACGATCGAGACGCGGATAGGACCCTTTTATATTGTTTCGGGTTCGCGGAAAATGTTAAGGGGAGATATACACCTTGGAGGCCGAAAAAAAGTCATTTTTGCGAATTTTTTGTAGGAAAACTATTTAAAATTTCGAATTGGGTTTCAAACCAAATGAAAGTTTACACATTCAAGGATATGTTTAATTTTTTTGATTGAAAAATATCAAAAGTATATAAAGATATCGCATGTTCCTTGGAGCGCCGTAAAAAAATTTTCTTACACGGTACCCACTGCCGTTTGTTCAAAAATCATCTGAAAAGAAAAAAAAACCAGAAAGATTATCAAACTAGATACTATAATCCAGTAGATGTCACAGTCGATTTTGAAAATATCGATTTATGACAAAATGGCGAACGTTTGAACATAAGTAACGATTTTTGGGCCAAAAATAAGTTATTATTTTGTTTATAAAAAAAAACTAAGTAACGAAAAAGAAATATCCTGAGACATCTACTAGATAATGATATGCAGAAGAGGCACACCAAATTTCGAGGCAATCGGTTCATTGGTTTTCGAGAAATTTTGGGTACCGATTTGAAAAACGTGATTTCGAGAAAAACGCGTTTGAAATTTCAGGAATGAATAAATGTTAAGATTTGTCGACTCACATGGAATCATCGATACCAGGCCCATAGTGCAGGTCGTCTACGGTAAACGGAATGTTCATGGCTTCCAAATTTTGTCCTCAAACTTTAAAAAAATGCAAAAAAAAAAAAAAAATCGATTTTTTTGGACCATCTAGGTGTATAAATCTCTCCCCTATCTCTCCCCTTAAGCCGGGTCGGAGAGGGTCGTTTTGCGTATTAATTATTGGTCGAAAAACGACCGTCTCCGACTTTTCTATATTCCGAAACGCGTCTTCGCCTTATCTATAATACCAGTAGTAGGGAGCGATAGACCATCTCATCCTTCGTCCAAGGTATGCATGGGTTTTTCCACTTCCTTGCAGCGGAACCAGCTTCGACAATGTATAGGACGTTTCGGCCATCACGATCTCACTGATCGTCAAAGGTGTAGCGATAAATATGTTGATGAATTTTTTCGTTCCACAGCTGCGATAGAAAAACTAGGTTCGAAACCCCTTCTTAACTTACTGAAAAAACTCGGTGGATGGCCGGTACTCGACGGCGCTCAATGGGACGAAGACGCTTTCGACTGGATCAAGATAATGGCTAAATTCCGTGACGCCGGTTATTATATGCAACCCTTCATTAACGTTGAGATCACAACTGACGAAAAGAACAACACGATACGTGTTATCCAGGTATAAATTTCTCCGGAATTACGGATCTTCGGTCGGCGCGTTTTTTACGTGCAGGTAAACATGTAATTCCGTGTTGCTCTTATTGCATCACAGCTCAGTCCAACCTCGATTGGCCTGACCTGGAAATTCCTCGAGTATGACGATGAGGTTTTCGAGGCCTACTACAGACTCATGGTAGACGTTGCTGTTATTCTGGGTGCTGATAAGCATCTGGCTGAAACGGATCTGTCGGAATCGTTTGATTTCGCGATCGACCTCGCGAACGTACGTACTAGAGTTTCATGTTTTTACATTCGGATTCACGGAATAACGCGTGCTACGCTAATTCTTGATCCTGGCTCATTATCACGCCCGACAACGCCGTCGGTAAGTAAAATTACCAAGAATGACTCGTCAATTAGCAAATATTCTACAGTACTTCACGCCTTAACGACTGAACGGAATTCGATGAAATTCGGTGGATCTATGTGGAATCGATGAAGAACCTAACCGAATTTCATGTGTTTCCTAAAAAAATTTCCGATGCAGATTTTTCTTTTTTTTTTTTTTTTTAATCCGCAACGTTTTCTTGCGATTTTGGGAAAAGCGTGAGATCGAAGCTTGTTCTCGATCGATTCATCGTAGATCCGTTAAGTGTTATCGGATTCCGTTGAGTCGTTTACGCGTGAAGTATCGCGGAATATTTGTTTATTTGCACATAATTCTTGGTAAATCTACTTACCGATGACGATCAATCATTTTGTCATAATTTACGCGTGGTAGATCGTAAAAAGCCTTTCCGGAAAAGCCTGGCAGCGATATTTTTAAAGAAGCAATGCTCACAAAATCAAAACGTCCAGCAAAAGTTACGGTCAGAGTTCAAGTTATGAATAAACAGTGTCATCGATTTTTTTTAATTTTTTTTATTTTCTTATGTTACATTTCGTCCCTATTAACAAACTTTTTTTGACGACTGCTCAGATTACTGTGCCAGAAGAACAACGTGCTGAAAGGTCATGGACTTACGAGCGATTGACACTGAAGGAATTGACGGAAAAATATGCTAGTGTGCCATGGAAAGAATACTTAACCAACGTAATGCCACGAACCATCAGCATCGAAGATGACGAACCTGTCCATTTATGGATTCCGAGCTACATCTCCGACTTGGTCCAACTCATGTCCAACACGCCAAAAAGAGTTCAGGCTAATCACGCAATGTTGCTGGTTACGTTAATGAATATTGGGTATCTGAACGATGAATTACGGAAACAACATCATAAATTACAGCGACTCTCAGGTGACACAACTGAAAGTTTACCAAGGTGGAAAAGCTGTTTAGCCCTCGTTTCCAAGTACTTTCCGCATAGCGTTGGTGCTATGTACGTAAAGAAATACTTTAATCGACAAACAAAGCTGGATGTCGTCGAAATATTCGAGGATATCAATAAAAAATTGGTTAAGACTTTGGAGCAGGTGAAAAATCTTCCAAAATCCATACAGAGGGGATGGTTTCAGTCTGCATTGCTAGAGTTTGACTCGGCACAGTTTGTCTCTGCGAATTTGCCAGATGAGAGTCAGTCTCTCTCTCTCTCTCTCTCTCTCTCTCTCTTTCTCTCTCTCCTCCTCTCTTTCTTTCCGTCAAACTCAGACAAAGTGTCAAATATCAAAGAGAGAGAAAGAATGACTATGCCGGATGAAACGGTGCCAAGGTGAAATGAGACCATCCCCATATACGGAGATATCTGTACTGCAGCTTACTTCCATAGTTAAATTATCTCCTTCGTGTGCTTAAGGTTGAGTGGATGGACGAGAAGACGCGACAGAGGGCTCTTGAAAAAGCAAATGCCATGACGAGTTACATCGGCTATTTCGATGAAATATTGGACGATCGCAAAGTCGACCTGGTATACGAGAAATTCCAATTTTCCGACGATCATTATTTCGAAAATATGTTTAATATGAACCGGTTACATAAGGAAGAAATGTTTAATGGATTGGGAAAACTGGCATATAAAAATAAATGGGATACAGATGGTGCTGCTCTTGTGAGCTGGCGTTATGTCGAAGATCATAACGCTATTGGTACGTTTCACTTGTTTTTCTTGACATTCGCTTGGTTTTCATAACATTTACGTGGCTGTTATTCTTTTTTGCAGTAATTTCCGCTGCTATTCTTCAGGGTGTATTTTTCCGCCATGACCAACCGAGATACATGAATTATGGTGGAATTGGTTTCGTCATCGGTCACGGAATAATTCACGGATTCGGCAACACGGGACGACGATATGACAAGAATGGAAAAACGGTCGATTGGTGGGAACCATCAAGCGACGCCGAATACTCCCGACGATCGCAATGCATTCTAGATCAGTACGGAAACTACACCGTCGAAATTAATGGAACTATCCACAACGTAAATTTTTTATTACATTGTTATCCCGGGTGAATCGTCCCGTTTCGCCTTACTGAAACCCATCTATCCCCCGATGGGGTCGATGATTATTTTCAGTATCTTTTGGCTCCTCGGGCCCCATTGATTTTTTTCAGTTTTTTCAAGCCCTCCTTTACCTCCCCCCGATCTCTTTCTTTTTTTCATGGGGTAACGTGCTATTTTTTGCTTGATTTCAATCGGATGTAATTTTTTTATCAGATACTCGACCGAAATTGCGTTTTTTTTAAGCAAATAAAATGGCTCTCGTCTTTCCTTAAATTCCTTTGATTTATCTAAAAGTTTAAAAAAATTCGCGTTTTTTTCGGAATGTTTATATAAGATAATAAATGAAATTCACAAAAAAAAAAAAAAAAAAAAAAAGAAATCCGAAATGAAAATCGATTTTTTGGTTTACTTTCGGTGGATGATCGATCTTACTATAGTTTTTTTCATGAAATAAAAATGATAGAAAATACAAAAAATCAGATTGTCTTTTGTCAAATAACCGAAAAATCAAATTTTCGATGTATAAATTTCATTAATCTTTTTCTCTTCGATATGAAACCATTATCATGTGTGGAAACTTCGAAAAATATTTAATTTTTTAAATAAATTTTTTTTTTTTTTTTTCAAATATTAGGTCGACGAGCGCCATTTCAATTTTACGAGAAAAAAAAAACCTCGAATTTCGATAAAGTATCTGGGGAAAAAAAATGAGAGAGGAAGGGAAAAGTTAGGAGAAAATTGAAAAAAAAAAAAAAAAAAAAAAAAAAAAAAAATCAATGAGGTCCATGGATCCAAAAGATACTAAAAAAAAATCATCGATCACATCGGGGGGGGATAGATGGGTTTTCATTGTCAGTCAGACGAAACGGCGCGATTCGCCTTATATCTAAATTATAATCTAAACCAGCGTAGTCCAACCGCTGAGCACTGAGCAAGAATCTGTCAACTCGTCAATCCCCTCTCTTACCCACCGTAAGGCCAGCGCGCGGTAGGCGCGTCGCACTGGTAGGGGATCGGCTCCGCTCGGCTCCATGGCGACCGCAGCCGAACGGGCTCGTAGGCCTGTTCGAGCGTGACGCGGGCGCAGATCCCCATTCTTCATTATATCACGATTCGCCGTACCGAACGGGTCTCTCAGTCGCTTACGAAAAATCCAATTCATTGAACTGGAAATTAAGCTCTGATGATATCCTGTCCTTCAACGCTGAATGTTTGATGCTAATGCTTTCTTTCCAATAATTTGTTACAAATCATCAAAATGCCGAAAGTCAGTACACACGTTAATTCTTCCAAGTTCGACTCCGGATGGGAGCTAAAATATTTATTCATTTTAAATACCGAAAATTGTTCAGAATGCGCCATTTGTGGCCACGTGATGACCAACGTCAGAAAATTCAATATTTCTCGGCATTATGAAAAATATCACAAAGAAAAATATGAAAATCATTCGCAGGAGGATTTTCAGGATTCACGGAGGAACATTCGGGGGGTGTTAGAGAAGAATATCCAGAAGTAGAAGGTCTATTGATTTCAATCTGATCATTTTTAATTAACTTCAATTTTTCCTCCTGCGAATGATTTTCATATTTTTCGTTGGGATATTTTTCATAATGCCGAGAAATATTGAATTTTCTGACGTTGGTCATCACGTGGCCACAAATGGCGCATTCTGAACAATTTTCGGTATTTAAAATGAATAAATATTTTAGCTCCCATCCGGAGTCGAACTTGGAAGAATTAACGTGTGTACTGACTTTCGGCATTTTGATGATTTGTAACAAATTATTGGAAAGAAAGCATTAGCATCAAACATGAAGCGTTGAAGGATGGGAATAACATCAGAAATTAATTTTCAATTCAATGAATTGAATCTTTTGTCAGCGACTGAGAGATCCGTTCGGTACGGCGAATCGTGATATAATGAAGAATGGGGATCTGCGCACACGTCAAGCGGAGCTGACCTCCGAACACTGCGACGCGTGGTAGTTTAAGAAATAAAATTATCGGGAAAGGCGAGGGAATTCACGTTAATCAAGCACCCCGCAAAACTAATAAATAAATTGTGAACTTGCGTTCAAATCCTACGCGCCATAAGCGTGCGCTCACCGTAGTCGCCTGTGCTGGCCCGCGCGCATGTAGGCGGAGTCGAGCGGCAACGACGCAACGCGGAGAGGAGAAGTGGACGGAGAGAGGGAAGAAAAGCAAGTTAGGAGACGCGCGGCGAATCGTGGTTGGACATCCCTGATCTAAACGTAGCACGAAAGCTCACCAGGTTTCGTTGCTTTTTCAGTTGGATGGAGGATGGACCCAGGAAGTAAACATCGGGGACAACGGGGGTACGAAGCTAGCTTATTTAGCCTACGATGACTGGCTCAAGGGGAACAAAACGGACCGACAATTGCCCGACCTTGATTACACGAATCGTCAAATGTTCTGGATAAGCTACGCAAACACGTTCTGCTCGAAACGCAGCCTCAAGGATATGGATGAAGTCATCAGAACTAGTCATGCTCCGGAAGAGTTTCGAGTTATCGGATCGTTATCGAACACGCCGGAATTCGCGAAAGATTTCAAGTGTCCCCTCGGTTCCAAATTGAATCCTGTGAAAAAATGTTCGCTGTGGTAAATCCTCGCTCGAGGACTCGCCGGTTCTCGTTGAGATGACGATGATGCACTTCTCGAGATGTTCCACTCAAATACGGCCTTGAGGTGAAGTGATACATAAATTTACCAAGAATTACGTGTAAATTGGTTAATATTCCGCAGTACTTCGGATCTAAACGGTTGAACGAAATCCGATGAAATCCGGTAGATCTCCGTGGAATCGATCGTGGACCAACCTTATATCCCATGTTTTTCTCAAAATCGGAAAAAAAAATTGTAGCCGATTTTATTTACGATAAAAAAAATCTTCATCTGAAACGTTTTTTTGGGAAAAACATGAGATCCTTGATTAATTCTACATAGATCTATCGAATCTCATCGAATTCCGTTTAGCCGTTTGGGCGTGAAGTACTGCACAATATTTGCCAATTGACACGTAATTTTTGTTAAATCTACTTACCGACGGCAAATGTATCATTTCGCCTTAAGGTAATGGACTACATCGCCCAGTGCGAAGGTGACAGCGCTATCGGCGCTCGCTACGAAGCGAGAGAGAAGAAGAGAGCGTTTGTATCCCATCATCTTAACGACTATACTAGCGATGACTTTAATTCGACGGATAGCTCGTTAATTAGTCAAATATGAATCGTTAGAGAGGTTGATTCGATATCGTTGAGCCGGTGATTAATTACAACCGCATTGATTACTTTGAATTTTGCGTGGACGTTACTTATTTCTTTTAAATCATCAGCTATGTTTGCAATTCAATCGCGATCGCAAGGCTCATCGGGGGACGAACGGACCGTGCGATCGTATTTTATTTGGGTATTTGGGGTATTTTGATTGGTTTATTGAGCCACGACTCAATGACCAATAACTTTAATAATCTAAGAAATTTAATCATTTTTTGGGGTGGTATTTTTTTTTTTTAGCTACAACTATCGTTTGAATTTAATTCTCATATATTTATCCGGGTTTTGGGCTATTATGGTTTTTCAATGTTTAACAATTATTTTTACTCTCTTCCTGTGGGCTCGACGCCTTAAAAAATGCATATTCATGTTCGCGAGGTCGAAATCCAGATAAATAAAGTCACGTCGCGACGTGGTCTGTAATAATCGGTCAATCGTCCCTCTCGGAAATTTTGACTGGCTCCTGTCAAAGCTGTTTACGAAGTAATACAATTATTTAGGGTATGTGATGTACTTGCCTTTCAACCCTTTTTCCAACCTAACAGCGTGAGAAGATTTCGTCAAGGCACGAGTGGCTCATGGTTACAGACAGTGGGTTGATACGAAGACAAAATTACGATCAATATCGATTTATTTTCTTATTAAATCTTTGAAAAAAATTTCCAAACATGAGCTTCTATAAATATCTATACATACTGAAATCTTTTTAAACTGTTCTTATTTTTCTCAGCTATATTAGAAAATTCAAATATCAACATCTTGAAAAAATAATTGCGGGATTTTTATGTTATTATGGATTGCTCATGTCATGTACGAATTATCGAACTGCATATTGGTTGCGACGTTAATCGTCGGTCTCAGAGATTGTACGGATCAGAAGTTTCGGCAAAAATATCGAATTTTTCGCACAAATATGGCGGAAGAAAAAACCGATGGATCAAAGATCACAACGCTAAAATTTTATCTCGCGTACGAAAAACGTTTGTTAAAAAAAAAACCACGGAAAATCGTGAATGATCGCTGCTACAAAATGTATCGAATCGTCGTTGATGGAATTTATCAATTCTCCTATGATTTAATTTGCTTCGAAAATAAAATAAAATAATTCAATCCATCACCGAACTTTCGCAATATCATTTTTTTCCTCCTTTTTTTCACATCAATACTGATACAATCGAAATTATCTGAATATAAAAGATTTTAATATTGAAATAAACTTTGCGAAACGTCGAATTCTTCGCATCAACGATGTAGGATAAACTTCAATGGAATTGAAATACGAAAAACAATTTTTTCGAACGATGGAAAAAAAAAACGAAAACAAAAACACAACGAAGAAACGAATTAATAAAAAACAAAGAATGATAACGCGGACGATAAATTGGGTTTTTTGTGCGTTATCTCGGAGATTTTGGTGAGGATGATGCTTACAGATAAGGACCCCAACCGCAATACATTTGGCACAAATTATCGACGTTCGTCGCGTCAAGAATGAGATGATTCGTTTGACCCTCGACGCTCAGATTTAATTCTATGGTTCCGAGTTTCTTACCTTGCGGCTTCATCAGACCTTTCAGTCTTTGACTGATATTTTTTATGTGCTCCACAGCCTGGAAAAAAAAGACAACCGACAAACGTCATATTTTATAAATTATCTTACACATTCAAAAGCGAGAAAAACAATTTAAACAAAATTCGTGTGGAAAAATCACAAATTGCGGAATAAATCGTTTAAGTAGCATCGAATTTTACGGAATAATTCCACTGGGAGAAATAATGAAGATTTTAACGAGCTTTAATTTTTTTTTTTTTTAATCTCGACGGATCAAAATATTATCGTAAAATAATTTCTTAATAACAAATCCATTGTCCGAAATTACGAAATTTTTTTTTTTCGTTACTTTTTTCCTATACATTTTAAGCTTTTTTCGAAACCACGACCGTCTAGGAACCATTTTAGAGATCATATTGAAATGTTTCGGAAAAGATTTTGATTGAATCGATCGATTTTAATGAAATTAGATGATAAAAAAATTAAGAAAAGCAAGAAAAAAAATTAAAATCCGCCTGTCTTTCTTTCTCACAGCGAAAAGAAATTGACAGGACAACATTTTTCAATCAGAATTTTCAACGTCGATACGTTCGAAGCGTCCTGAAACGTTGACAAATCGAAATTTCGAAAAAATTGTTATTTCACGATTTTTTACGTCCTAGTGGTATAATAAATATATTTACGTCCCGTCTGCCGTACCAACGGTCGATTGCCGAGAAATCGCCGATAAGCCTCAAGCAAACACGCGCGAAAAAGCGAGTAAAACATGGCTGGGTTGGATTAAAATATTTTTTCTAAATTTTCAAAGACGAATTCATCTTCGAAACAGCGCAATCGCAAATAAATTTAAGATTTCCAAGACCGGATTAACTCACCTTTATGTTCGTTTTTTCGGCACTTTCTCCCGGAAAATTGGTCGTCCAGCTGACGAGCGGATCGTAAACGAACGGCGTGAGTACGCTTATGAGAACGCTCGCCTGTTCTCTCAAAACCCGCATCGTCGTTTGGCAAGAACGTCGAAAAGGTCCTTCGAATTTCAACGGTCCCATCGCGTCCAGCATGTTTTGCGTCAAACGAAATGGAACTCTCTCCGGCCAATCGAACAGCTCGCCCTTCGTTTGATTTTTTTTGGCAAAGTTTTTTGGTTAATTTCATTGAATTTCGAGTACGAAGAACGATCGAACATTTGGCGTTTTTTTTTTCTCTTTTGTGTGCAACGCCTGATAATTATATTTTTTCTATACTTTCTTTTTACCGTTTTTTATGGAAACTTACTCGATTGAAGAGACAATTGAAGTCGACGTGAACGCAATCGCCGCACTTTGTGTCGAACAAAATATTTTCTCCGTGACGATCGCCCAAACCAAGAATATATCCAACCATCGACATCACTGCTGTCGTTCTGATGTACGCCGTTCGTGCCTCATACCTGCGCAGAATAAATAAATAAATAAATTATTGATAATAATAATAATAAATATAATAAAAATAATAATAATAATAATAATAATAATAATAATAATAATAATAATAATAATAATAATAATAATAATAATAATAATAATAATAATAATAATAATAATAATAATAATAATAATAATAATAATAATAATAATAATAATAATAATAATAATAATAATAATAATAATAATAATAATAATAATAATAATAATAATAATAATAATAATAATAATAATAATAATAATAATAATAATAATAATAATAATATTTTATTAGCATTGTTACTATTATCTTATTCTATAAACTATAATTTAGATTTTCTTCCAACATTTATCTAATCTAATTCTAAATAGAAGGTAGTTAGAATCTTAATAACAATAACTATTATTATTATTATTTTTCTTATTATTATGATAATTATATATATATATATTGTTATTATTTTGTTCTTATCGTAATGATAATTATTGCCAAGTTTTCCATGTTTCATCTAGTTTTTTACTTGAGAATATGATTATTATTATTACTTCATCGATGAAAATACAAGACGGGTTTTCCTTGTCGATAGGAAGAAAACAGGGCTCAAAATGAAAATTCAGAGTGCATGATATTAAGAATTATTTGGAAGAAAGTTGTGTAAAAAAAATTTTACGAAAATAATTGAAAAACAATGGACTGACCATCCGTATGGATCGGGAAACGTCAGACGAAACCAATCGCCGAGAACCGGTGGATGCTTCGGCAACAATTGTTTGACGAAAACTTCGCGTTTCTTCTCGAGCGTGTCACGTCGCGCGCATATCATGGGTTTGAGTTCGCGATTGCTCAGAGCAATGCCGCGTTCTTTGTAAAGTCCCATTACGACAGGACGGAAACCGACCAAATTCGGCACCCATTCAATCAGTCCGCATTCCTCGTTCAATGGCACAACGCTCTGTCGAAAGATTTACATTTGTTATTGCTATCATGATCGAATCGTTGCGATTTCTCAGCAACGTAGGCTGAAAAATTTTAACGATCTTTGTATTTCTTGGATTCGCCTCTGGGGCGTATTATTATTATCATAATAATAATAATAAATAATAACAATGATAATAATTATTTTTTTCTGTAAATATAATAATAATAATAATACAGAAAAAATAAATTATTATTATTATTATTATTAATATAATAATAATAATAATAGAAATATTTATTTTATAATTTGTAGTTTATTTTTTGATTTTTTTCAATAATAATAATGATAATAATGACAATAACAATAATAATAATAATAATCATTATCGTTTATTATTATTTATTTATTTATTTATTTATTATTATTATTATTATTATTAGTATTATTGTTAATTTTATTTTTTCCGTGAAAAGAGAAAAATTTTATCTTCTCAGAAACAAATATCATAGATATACTGAATATTATAATCATATTGATATTGATAACAATAATAATAATATGAATTATCAATTATAACCAATAATTGTTAATAATATCATAGTAATATAGTAATATAATATATAATATCATAGTAGTATCATAGTATTGTCATAGTAAAATTATCTATTTTTATGTATCATTATTTCATCATAAATTAACATTATTTATTATTATTTTTTGTGTATTTATGTCAAATTTCAGGAACGAATTTTGCAGTAATAATGGCTAAATTTTTGATTGAATCCAAATCAAAGTCCACCGACTCGACATATATGCATATAAAGAAACATCATAATTCTTCTTTAAACATCAAACGACGAATAAAAAAAATAATTTCGAGGAGAGAAAATAAAATATAGAAGCGAATAATTGAAAAAAAAAGACGCAAAATATCGCATACGTAAGTTCTGATGTAGAGTCTGCGTTGACGCGACTCCGGATCCTTCTGCAGATACTTGTTGACGATTCCGTTGAATTCCATCAATCGGAAATCCCTTCGCAAATCGTCCTTCGGTTTGCACATGAACAAATAAGCAGCACCGTCCGAACCACGAAGCGATATACGTTTTGGTCTTTGCAACGATGTCATTACCATCACGTCGTCGTCTATGCCGGTTATGTTAACCCATTGACTGTGGAAAAATTATGATTTTCAACCGAAGGAAATATACAGGGTGTCCCAGAATATTTCTAAAACGATTATCGGAAAAAAATGAGGATGCACGAATTTATTAGAATTCCACGTAGAATCGTTTTTAAACTTTGCACACTACTTCTTCACATAATTCACCAGGTATTGTCGAGAGCTTTTTTTTGTTTTAATAATTATTGATTTTACAGCAAGAAATTAGCTGATTTTTATAGCGAAAATCGGTTTTTTTGCTTCCAAGTGCTACGAAAAAATAAAAAATAAAAATAAAAAAATCCCCTCGTGATTACCTCGAGAAACATCTCCTTCAACGGATGCATTTTGATTTTTGTGTTTAAGATGATTCTTTTGCGAGTTATGATGAACACCGCAAAGCAACTTTTTTTCGAGGCGCCTCCGGAGATTCACTGTAACCCCCTTAATTTTCAATATTTTGGAATGAAAATTTACCAAAATATTGTTTAAATGTTGTATCATTATATGAAAATTGATTGAATAAATTTACGCTATTTGTATCGCCAGAAAAAAATCTTAAAAACATGCTTCTTTTTCGCCGAATTAACCTTACCCCCCCACTTAAACAAATATTTTTTTTTCGGTCTTACGTGGGAAAAGGATTGTGATTCATCGCTGATTCGCCTTTGGGCGGTAAATGAAGCTGACGAAATTTCGTCGTTGGCAGCATGATCGGTCCAAAATCCGGAGACGACAACAGACGTGGCAAACTCGATGATAAAAATGTTACGTTCGTATTTAAGACTCCGTCCGTTACGGTTTTGTTCGACAATTCGATCAATCTTTCCCACAGCCTGTTGAAATCTTTTATCAATTTTTTCATCTGCGGCTTGTCCAGCTGGGGACTGTTCAGAATTTCCAGGCAACGCTTCTGTCGCGCCGGATATGACGACTGAAATCAAATCGTTTGAAAGAAATAAGAATATAAAAAAATTAAAATGGGCAACTTTGCGGTTAAACATTTTTTTTTTTAATTATGTAGAATTTTAGGATTGTTTTTGGGAGAAGTTTAAGAAGGATTTTGGATTTGGTACGGAGATTTGTGGAATTCGGCAACGAAATTTCGAGAAATTCAGCTCGAACGATTATTATTAATGGTAAATATGGAATATTTATTATTAATTATGAGATACAGAGAAATAAATGAGGAAATTGTGGTTTTTCAAGAGTAATCGAAGGACGAATTATTTTTTTTTAGCATTCTAGAGATCAACATGTCTATTTTTGGGATTTTTTTTCTATGTTTTTTTCGTTAATTTTCCTTTTTTGATTAAAAAAAATTCAGAATTAAAAATGTTAACATTTTTTCTTTTGGGAATTTGATTTTGACTTACGTTGAAAACCGATGCCATCATCCACAAACAATGTTGAGGATAAGCGAGTATCAATTTCACGAGAATCGTGCAAAGCGTGTTCTGCACTTCTCTGGCGGGATGACAAATTCTTGAGACGAGTTGGCTGAACGCCGTCAACCACATGAAAATCGGCAGCCTTTCGAGATATATGTCTAAGAGAAAACGAAATACTAGATAAATCAAAATCGAAAATACAAGAAAAAAAATGTATTAATAAATAATAACACAAGAATAAATCATAGAATTTTCTTTATAATGAAAATAAAAATGAACAATGATTTTTCGTTTGGTACCGATAATTTTCGTAATTTCTCTGAAATTCATCTGTTCTCTAAAAAAAAAACAAAATACTAAATAAAGCAAAATTCTATATGCAAAGCAAAAAAATCTAGAAATAAATAATAACATAAAAATAAAAATCATTAAATTTTTTCCATAATAATAAAAATAAAAATGAACAACAATTCTTGGTCGTATATCGATAATTTTCGTCGTTTCTCTGAAATTCATTCGTTTACTAAAAAAAACAAAATACTGAATAAAGAAAAATTCAATATGCGAGACAAAAAAAGGTAGCAATAAATAAATATCATATAGAAAAATATATAACCCATAAAAGCACATAAAATATATTAGTGGAATTATTATAATTTTTTTTCTTCAAATACCGATAATCTTCGTCATTTTGATCATCGTTTCGACGCATATTTTAGCCGCCGTTCTATTGCTCTGCACTCGGGACGCAAAATCCAGCCAAATCGTCAACATTCGCGGCATCGATTGGTGAATGTATTTGCAACCGTGTCGCAATGATTTACCGTAATAATTCATCATGTGAACTTGTAATTCTCTGTAAATCAATCAAACGAATAAAATAACAAAATTTATTCAAACATTTTTTTACGTGAAAAACTAAAAAATCAAAACAAAAAAAATCCATTTTTTAGAACAACAACAAAAATTCATCAATAGTGTATGAATTAAATTAAATTATATCGCAAGAAAGTCAAAAACTAATTCACGGCAATCGTAAAGGATCTAAACGAGGTCCTTGCACCTTAAATAAATCTAAACATTAATAACCTAACCATCCTGAATATGAACATGAATAACCTAAGCCTAAACCTGAATCTGAACCTATTAATAAACCTTATCGTGAAACTAAACCTAAACCTAAACTAAAACTTAAACCTCAACTTAAAACTAAATCTAAACCTCAACTTAAACCCAAACCTGAACCTAGATCTAAATAACCTAAGCCTTAATACCGGTTTGCCCACAAATTTCTTCTGACCAAGGTTTTAAATAATAAAAGATTAATTTAATAGAAATTGTCTTTGAACAAATTTTTTTGACGAGGTTTTTTTCGTCCCAACGCGTTTTTCAGACCTGTTTCCCTCACTTCGTAAGTCGTGTAATTTTTTACCTTCCTTTCGTGTCTCTCTCGTCCTCGTTCATTCTGTCCACGACGGATTCGTAATATTGCGCGCAAGCCAACAAACTTTTTTCCCAAGCGCACCACACAACTATGGCTTCTTTGTAATTCGCGATATTTACATCGGTGTCGACGTTCAAAGTTTCGTCGTTGTATTTCGCGAAAAGCAGCTTCGCCTGTGAATTTTTTTTTTTTTTAATTGTAAAATTTTGTGGGATTTTTTGGGGGATGAAATTATTTTCTGTTTTTCTAACGATAATAATCTTACCTTCGCGCATTGTCTTCGTTCTTCCGTGCACACGTCCAGCGCCATGTCCTTGTAGTGCGACGTGGGACGAAAACAATTGGAGAAACATCGTTTGAGAGTCGTGAAAGCGTCTTCCTGACAATTTTTTTGCCAATAAAGTTGCGCCTGTTCTATGTACAATTCTTGAAGGGGACAAGAATCGCTCGCGGACAAGATGTACATGTAGGCTTGCTGATAAAGTCCAGCCCTTGGGATGAGAATTATTTCGAATGTCAATGATAGAGAAAAATTCGAGCGATAATCTATTTTATGAGCATGGAAAGGCGAAGAAAATGTTTGAAAAGGGTAGAAAATTTACGAAACTAGACGAACGAACACTTATGAAACATTATTTGTGCCTCGCGAATAATTTTCTCGCACGTAAGAAGCAAAAAAAAATTATTATCGACGATGCAAAATCTCGCAAAAGTCGATAAAAAAATTCTTCGCTTCGCAAATAATATTTTGCAATAAATTATAATGCGATGAAAATATCAATGGAAGATCATAAAAAATTATTTCACTTCCCAAACAATATTCCTGCACCTAAGAGAAGAAAAAACAAAAAAATTGAACCATGGACGACGAAAACTCCCTCGAAAATAAAAATAAAAAAAGTAAAAATTCAGTCTCGCAAATAATATTTAGCAATAAATTATGATACGATAAAAAAAAATCAACGGAAGATCCTAAAAAATGATTCCACTTCCCAAACAATATTCCTGCACCTAAGAATAAAAAAAAAAACAAAAAAATAATTGAACCATCGACGACGAAAACTCCCCTCGAAAATAAAAATAAAAAAAGTAAAAATTCAGTCTCGCAATTAACATCTACCCAGAAAAAAGCGAACATTCCCCAATATCCGATAAGTCGACATTCAAAATCCCACAAAAATCCATCATCCAACAAAAATTAGCTCAACAATCAATTTTTTTCCCACCAAAAAACAAACAAAAAAAAACAATTAAGACTCAAATCGTCTCACTTTCTCGCAATTTTCGCGCTCTTGAGCCAAATCATTCCAATTTCTTCCTTGAGCTCGAGATTCTCGACGTTCCTCGTCTCCATCTGCAGCTGTACGGCGAGATCGAGAGTCGCTCGTCGCATGCCAAGGACGAATTCGACCCCGCGCGAAGCTCGAACCAATTGTCCTCGCGTGTCCCATTCGTCAAATATTTCCGGCAATTTATCGACGCCTTTGAGCATCAACGAAGCGGCTTTTTCGAACTCGTTCAATATGTGAAGCTTCATTATGTAGGAATAACTCTGTTGATAAGCTCCGGGATGCGAAGCGGCTCCCAACAGGCTGACGAGACGTTTTTTTATCGGTTCGAGATTCGGCATTCGACCGGTTTTCAAATCGTCCAACAACGAACGCTTGACGTTTGCCTGGCGAGATCCTTCGGCGTCCAGATGGGCGAAATGGGCCAGACGCCAGAATGGCTCGTGTTCGACCATCAACGGTGCCAATTCGGGCCTGAAACATTTTATTTCTCTCGATTTTCAAATCTGACTACTGAAATTGGAAAATTGGGAAAAGAAAAAATGTTTTAAGCACATTTTTCAGTCGTCCAAGAAAATATTCCCTTATAAAATCCTCAAACTTCTGTCTTCGGCTCATCAATCTACATTCGTACGTCAAATTTTATCTCAATAATTGTATAAATAAAAGAAAAACGGGGCCGTAACGCACAGACGCGCATACTAAATCCATAAAACCCATAAAAATCCATAAAACCCATAAAACCCCTCAAATTTGAAGTAATTCAAGCCAACCTCAGAATTTTTATCTCTCAAAAAAAAAAAAATCGCAGCCGTTCATCCGATTCGATAGCAAATAAAAATGATAACCTGCTGTCGAGGACGCCCTTCGTAATATTCATGGCGGTGAACGGTTGATCCAATCCCAAATAACATTGAACCATTCCTTGAAGATACTTCGGTGTCAAAACTCTCTGAGCGAGTCTTTCGTAGCACGTAGCGGCGTCTTGCAATTGCCCGCTGACTTCGTGAGCCAGAACGAGTTGTTGAAGAGTCGGTGATTGATTCTGCGTGGCCAAAATTCCGGAAACACCGTCGGGTTCTTCGAGTTGGGTGTAAATTTTCGCCAACAATCCGCCCTCCGTCAGTTCCGACAATCCTTTGTTGGTCGATGCCATGTGATGTTCAAGATACATAAGAGCGCGATGGTACTCGTGGGATTGATAACAACCCTGTGCCAACACGAGACTGTCCAATTTGCCGCAAAAATCTTCTATTCGACGATACTTTTCGTCGCGATTCAGACGCATTTCGCCCAGCCATCTTTGCAAATGATCTAACGTCGTGAATATGACCTGTGGAACAAACGGATTTTCTTATTGACAGCTGGAGGGAAAAAAGGTGAAAGAGAATTATTAAATTATTGAATTATTGAATTATTGAATTATTGAATTATTGAATTATTGAATTATTGAATTATTGAATTATTGAATTATTGAATTATTGAATTATTGAATTATTGAATTATTGAATTATTGAATTATTGAATTATTGAATTATTGAATTATTGAATTATTGAATTATTGAATTATTGAATTATTGAATTATTGAATTATTGAATTATTGAATTATTGAATTATTGAATTATTGAATTATTGAATTATTGAATTATTGAATTATTGAATTATTGAATTATTGAATTATTGAATTATTGAATTATTGAATTATTGAATTATTGAATTATTGAATTATTGAATTATTGAATTATTGAATTATTGAATTATTGAATTATTGAATTATTGAATTATTGAATTATTGAATTATTGAATTATTGAATTATTGAATTATTGAATTATTGAATTATTGAATTATTGAATTATTGAATTATTGAATTATTGAATTATTGAATTATTGAATTATTGAATTATTGAATTATTGAATTATTGAATTATTCAATTATTCAATTATTCAATTATTCAATTATTCAATTATTCAATTATTCAATTATTCAATTATTCAATTATTCAATTATTCAATTATTCAATTATTCAATTATTCAATTGTTCAATTGTTCAATTGTTCAATTATTCAATTATTCAATTATTCAATTATTCAATTATTCAATTATTCAATTATTCAATTATTCAATTATTCAATTATTCAATTATTCAATTATTCAATTATTCAATTATTCAATTATTCAATTATTCAATTATTCAATTATTCAATTATTCAATTATTCAATTATTCAATTATTCAATTATTCAATTATTCAATTATTCAATTATTCAATTATTCAATTATTCAATTATTCAATTATTCAATTATTCAATTATTCAATTATTCAATTATTCAATTATTCAATTATTCAATTATTCAATTATTCAATTATTCAATTATTCAATTATTCAATTATTCAATTATTCAATTATTCAATTATTCAATTATTCAATTATTCAATTATTCAATTATTCAATTATTCAATTATTCAATTATTCAATTATTCAATTATTCAATTATTCAATTATTCAATTATTCAATTATTCAATTATTCAATTATTCAATTATTCAATTATTCAATTATTCAATTATTCAATTATTCAATTATTCAATTATTCAATTATTCAATTATTCAATTATTCAATTATTCAATTATTCAATTATTCAATTATTCAATTATTCAATTATTCAATTATTCAATTATTCAATTATTCAATTATTCAATTATTCAATTATTCAATTATTCAATTATTCAATTATTCAATTGAAACGATGTTGAAAAATATTATACAGTAGAACCTCTCTAATCGACCTAATAAAATAAAATTACTCTTTCATTATTTTATTTTATTATTTTCCTTTTTTCGTGAAGAATAAACAAGAAAACGAAACTAAAGAAAACCAATGAATTTGGGTATTCAAAATCTAAACAACGAAGAAAATAGAATTAATACGAGAAAAACAAAGACCAAATGAAAGATAAATTTGAAAAAATATAGAAATTAAGTACTTGGGAGCAACGGACGCGACGGGCTTCGTCCGAGACCCGGATTTCGCTGGGTCTTTCGTCGAGTTCGTGGCGAAGAGGACGACGTCGCAAGAGTTCTTGATCCAGACTCGAAGCTTCGCCCACTTTTATCACCGCCAGTATTTCGTTTATCAACTTTTCACGCTCGTCCTCGGTTCCGTTCGCGACAATGTGCGCTGTAATAATAAATATAATACAATTCTATTTTGTCCGAGCTTCTTCGTACATTTTTATTGCTCTGTTTTTTCGTTTTTTATTGTTGAAATGTCGTTGACGGAAAATACAATCTCTTCGATCGTGAATTATTTCATGAAAATTTTTCATTTTGCATAGAAATTTTATCGAAGAAATTTTTCTGTTGTCAAACGTGTTTTTTTTAATGAACTCACAAACTATGTAGGGTATGAAAAAAATCATAGGACGAGTGTCGTGGTCGAACGCAGGTCGACAGGCGGTGAGCATTTGCCCGAGTTTCGGATTCTTCACGCATTTCGACATCGAACACACCCAATTGTACGCCCATTTCTGAAAAGTCGAACCAGCTTCTGACCTATAATTCAATTCAATTATTTTTTTCTTCAATTACCGAGAATGGCAAATATTTATAAAATTTATATAATAAATATGTTTTATTGTTCGTATTATGTATAAATATCATACAATTATAATGACATGCTCATAAAAATCATAATTAATACATTATAAATAATATTAGTGTTTAATTTAATTAAAATTAAAAATTAATTAAAAATTAGTTATTATCTATAATATACGTATTTTAGCTACATAATCACCAAAAATGTGATAAATAATTCAATGATTTTGAATATTATTAAATGATACGGCTGATAAAAAAACGATTTACCCGTAAATTGGATGGGGATATTCGCTATCGTCATTGGCGGTGATGTTCTTGTAGCGAGACGTTAAAAACGGCGATACGATTTGCTGCGTCGTCGACGGTAGTGTTTGCCAAATTACGCTGTTTTTACCGCCCGGTTTTATCTCGTAAGTTTTCAAAAGTTCCTTTTACACAAATGAAAAAGAGATATATGTATATGAGGGTGGTTTTTATTTGAATCCGATATTCCAAAAGGTACCAAAAGGTACCAAAAGATTCCAAAAGGTTCTAAAAGGTTTAAAAAAAAATTGCAATGTAACTAACTTGAATGGCGAGAGAAAATCCGTTGATGCTCCTCGTGCATTTTTGCATCTGAAAAGCGCGCACGAGCTCGACGAGGGTTGCGCACGCGAACTCTTCGTTCATGTCCGCGATGAATTTGCTATCGTCTGCGACACAAAAACACGGGATTACGAGTCATCATCTTAATGCGAATCAATGATAATAAAATCAATCCACCGAAGCAATTTCGTAATACAGTAGAACCCCTCTAGTCGGAACAGACTGTTTCTGTGGCACGTGGTAGCTCTCGCATTAAAAATAATTGAATAATTGAATAATTGAATAATTGAATAATTGAATAATTGAATAATTGAATAATTGAATAATTGAATAATTGAATAATTGAATAATTGAATAATTGAATAATTGAATAATTGAATAATTGAATAATTGAATAATTGAATAATTGAATAATTGAATAATTGAATAATTGAATAATTGAATAATTGAATAATTGAATAATTGAATAATTGAATAATTGAATAATTGAATAATTGAATAATTGAATAATTGAATAATTGAATAATTGAATAATTGAATAATTGAATAATTGAATAATTGGATAATTGAATAATTGAATAATTGAATAATTGAATAATTGAATAATTGAATAATTGAATAATTGAATAATTGAATAATTGAATAATTGAATAATTGAATAATTGAATAATTGAATAATTGAATAATTGAATAATTGAATAATTGAATAATTGAGTAATTGAATAATTGAATAATTGAATAATTGAATAATTGAATAATTGAATAATTGAATAATTGAATAATTGAATAATTGAATAATTGAATAATTGAATAATTGAATAATTGAATAATTGAATAATTGAATAATTGAATAATTGAATAATTGAATAATTGAATAATTGAATAATTGAATAATTGAATAATTGAATAATTGAATAATTGAATAATTGAATAATTGAATAATTGAATAATTGAATAATTGAATAATTGAATAATTGAATAATTGAATAATTGAATAATCGAATAATCGAATAATCGAATAATTGAATAATTGAATAATTGAATAATTGAATAATTGAATAATCGAATAATCGAATAATCGAATAATCGAATAATCGAATAATCGAATAATTGAATAATTGAATAATTGGATAATTGAATAATTGGATAATTGAATAATTGAATAATTGAATAATTGAATAATTGAATAATTGAATAATTGAATAATTGAATAATTGAATAATTGAATAATTGAATAATTGAATAATTGAATAATTGAATAATTGAATAATTGAATAATTGAATAATTGAATAATTGAATAATTGAATAATTGAATAATTGAATAATTGAATAATTGAATAATTGAATAATTGAATAATTGAATAATTGAATAATTGAATAATTGAATAATTGAATAATTGAATAATTGAATAATTGAATAATTGAATAATCGAATAATCGAATAATTGAATAATTGAATAATTGAATAATTGAATAATTGAATAATTGAATAATTGAATAATTGAATAATTGAATAATTGAATAATTGAATAATTGAATAATTGAATAATTGAATAATTGAATAATTGAATAATTGAATAATTGAATAATTGAATAATTGAATAATTGAATAATTGAATAATTGAATAATTGAATAATTGAATAATTGAATAATTGAATAATTGAATAATTGAATAATTGAATAATTGAATAATTGAATAATTGAATAATTGAATAA
Source organism: Sussaba pulchella (assembly GCA_963971145.1). Classification (NCBI taxonomy): domain Eukaryota; kingdom Metazoa; phylum Arthropoda; class Insecta; order Hymenoptera; family Ichneumonidae; genus Sussaba; species Sussaba pulchella. The sequence continues at coordinate 9,967,284 of OZ020172.1, forward strand.
TTGAATAATTGAATAATTGAATAATTGAATAATTGAATAATTGAATAATTGAATAATTGAATAATTGAATAATTGAATAATTGAATAATTGAATAATTGAATAATTGAATAATTGAATAATTGAATAATTGAATAATTGAATAATTGAATAATTGAATAATTGAATAATTGAATAATTGAATGTATTCTCCTCCGCGCGTTTCGATTCGACGGGGTTCCGATCAGAGAGGTCCTACTGTAAACGAATAATAAGAAAAATAAGATTCTTTCGTATTCTCGACGCCATACCTCTCGCAATGATTCTCCGAGGCAATAGACTCGGCTCGACCGCGCCGAGTTCGCCGAGACATTCGCCGCTTGCCAGCCTAATCGTCTCGTCCTTGTCCTGACAGCCGGCCAAAAGCGCGTCCAATAATTCGACGATCAACGGATGAACCTCCGTGTCGGCCAGAATCATTTCGTTCAAGGGACCTCGATGACGTCCGAGATATTCTTTCAAATGCATCAAAGCTTTTTTCTTTACCTCGTCAGTCTCGTGAGTTATTCGTCTCAACCAAAGTTTCAAACTCGGCTCGATTTCTTGGGGCGAAGATTGTTCTATGTGCCTCTTTACGATCGTCGCTATTCTCGACGACACTTTGATGTCGTCGATGAAGAATAATTCCGCGATGTGGGACGACATCGTGGCGACGTTTTCGACGAGAAGATAATCCAACATCGATTCGACTTCTCGGGGACAAGATTCCAACAGTGGAATCATGGACACGCAGATAGTTGGTAATAATGGACCGAGAGCTTCCAGCGAGATGCTGGAAATATGTTTTGAAACGTGGGAAAATTGTCTGCGCCGAGTATGTTGAAAAATTGGTTTGAAATCGAAGGTTTATCCGAAATTATCGTGATATTTATGAAATTTGTGGATGTTGTAATCAAAGGATATTTTATTGATTTTGATTAATTTGGGCACTTTTAACGGCGAGCGCGGATGTTTTCAGCACGAGTTGTAGGCGTGCGATTATATTTTGGTATATCGATCAAAGTCGTGAAAGATTTCAAAGCTGATAACTATATTTTCCATAAAGACTATAAATTTTCTCGAAATTTAGGCACTTTATGTCAATTTCAAACAACCTCAATCCCATTAAATTTCATATAATAATAATTAAGTTTATTAATCAAATCAACAACATTTAATTATATCGAAATTAACAAAATTCATCAATGAATTAACTCCATCAACTTGAATCAATAAAATTCGCTATATTGACTGCAATTTCAAGATTCACCATAACTCCATTACCCATAAAATTGATAAATTATCTTGAAATTTGTAAAATTCATAGACTCAAAAAGAAAAAAAAATGTATTCGTTTGAATGTAATTTTATTACATCGACGAATTTCGTCCCAAAATAATGAATCGAAGTAATTATTAAATTCGATCTGGCTTACTTGTGAAGAAAAGCGTTCCAGGCGTAGCAAGATAATTGTCTGAATCCCGGTCTCTTGAAAGCCAGCGAGGCTCTGAGGGTCGCCAAAATTTTGTAACGCAAAGGCGTGAGATAAGTCGCACCCATGAATCTCATGAGAGTTCCGAGACTGGCGAGAGCCGATTTTTGTGTCAATTCGTCCGATCGTGCGCTCAAATTTGAACCGAGATTGACCAAAATCGCGTGCAAATTCGAATTCAAATAATCGGCAACGTTTTCTCGCGTTTCGAAACTAACGCGAGATTTTTCGTCGAATTTGGAAAGAAATTCCAAACAATGCACGACTTTTTCCATTTTCTCGTGAAAATGCAACAACAGCTCCCAACAAATTCCCTGATTTTTGAAAGAGGATACAAATTTTTAGTAAAAAAATTAAGAACGAAGAAGAAGTAGAATAAAATATACTCACCCAAAACGATCCAGTCATCAAATCGGCTAATTTGATCTTCGTAATATCCGCCACGAGTTTCAAACATTTTTTTCCGTATTCCGGTGGCTCGTTGAGTAAAACATGGGCGCAAATGTGCTGAAAAATAATTTGTCAAATAGCATTTTTTTTTTTTAATCAACATTTTTCAGAAACGGAAAAATAAGAAAAAAATTGAGAATAATTTTTTTTATAATCGAAATTGTACTAACTTGAAAGTATTCCGTGAACATGTCTTTTTCGTCCATCATCATGAGATCGGAAATATCGTGGAACAGAGATATCGCCGTTGGAACGCGAACGACCAGAGAAGTTAAAAAACATATGGCTATGTGTCCGTCTTTTCGCAACAAATGTCGCGAACCTTGATATCCTATGCAAACTGCTACACGGTGCAACGATGTGGCCATGTTATAAGTTTTTTCGATGTAGTTGCTCACTGCCATTCGCATCATCAGCTTCGATGAAAAAAAAAAAATAACAAAAATATTAATAAATAAATTATAATGAATAATAATAATAATGATTATTATTATTATTAATTATACGGTCTATATAATTCTCCTACCTACCAATACTCATTATATTATTATCATTATTATCATTATTATATATTAAACAATCTTATTATTATTAATCATCTGGGAAATAACCTAAATAATATAATAAAGGCTATTGTTATTATTATTAATGATATTACCTATATAACCCACCTACCTACGTGTTCACCCATTATCTTACTTTTATTATTATTATTATTATTATTATTATTATTATTATTATTATTATTATCATTATTATTATATATTAAACAATCTTATAATTATTAATTATCAGAGAAATAACCCAAATAATATCAATGATATGACCTATATAAACCACCTACCTACCTCTACCCATTATATTACTATTATTATTTTTATTGTTATCATTATTATCATCATTATTATATTTTAAACGATCTTATTATTATTAATTATCAAAAAAATTAACTAAATAATATAATAATGACTATTATTATTAATTATATGACCTATAAAACCCAACTTTTATTATTATTATTATTATTATTATTTTTTTTAATCTTATTATTATCAATCATCCTTAAGTTTATTGTCATTATCGATGAAAAAAAATCAATGTCGGTATCGCAAGAAATAAAGTTGAATGCAATAAAAAAAAATAACGGAATACTGTCTATTTTTCCTCCCTATTCGAACTTCCCAGCTTTAAGCTGGAATAAATGTGTGAGAAGGAAATAATAAAAATGTTAATAAAATATTTTTGAAGAATTTTTTCTAGATACCTGTAGAAAATCCTTCTTGTATCTGACGTACATATCCTTCGGGGAAACTTTGTGAAATGACGTAACTTCCCGATAAGCCGTACTGGCCAATGCGACCGCGGTGTTTGTCGAGTTTGGATGTAGAATCGTTATGAAAAATATCGTTGATACTCGTCTTTCCGTCAGATGCAGAGGAACGCTTGATTAGAAGAAGAAAAAGATCAATTTTTCTCTTCGTCGTAACGAGATACGTTTTTGTAGATCTCTCAAATGACGATAAACGAACGAGACGATGGAGAAATTAAGGTGAAGCGATACATATCAACGTCAGTAAGTAGATTTACCAATTTTAAGGTTAATTCGGCGAAAAAGAATCATGTTTTTAAGATTTTTTTCTGGCGACACGAATAGTGTAAATTTATTCAATCAATTTCTATATAATGATACAACATTTAAACAATATTTTCTTAAATTTCCATTCCAAAATATTGAAAATTAAGCGGGTGACAGTGAATCTCCGGAGGCGGCTCTAAAAAGTCCGTGTTCACGATAACGCGAAATCTACTGGACCAATCGTTTTTAAATTTTGCACACTACTTCTTCACATAATTCACCAGGTATTGTCGAGAGCTTTTTTTTGTTTTAATAATTATTGATTTTACAGCAAGAAATTAGCTGATTTTTATAGCGAAAATCGGTTTTTTTGCTTCCAAGTGCTACGAAAAAATCAAAAATAAAAAAATAAAAAAATCCCCTCGTGATTACCTCGAGAAACATCTCCTTTAACGAATGCATTTCGATTTTTTTTGTTTCAGATGATTCTTTTCGAGTTATGACGAACGAACACCGCAAAGCAACTTTTTTTCGTGGCGCCTTCGGAGATTCCCTGTCACCCGCTTAATTTTCGATATTTTGGAATGAAAATTTAGGAAAATATTGTTTAAATGTTGTGTATCATTATATGAAAATTGATTGAATAAATTTACACTTTTTGTATCGCCAGAAAAAAATCTTAAAAACATGCTTCTTTTTCGCCGAATCAACCTTGCCCCCCGCCCCTTAATGACAAACTCACCGACCGACACCCTTCGCAGTCGCGATGAGGGTGCAGTGCAGACCGTCGTCAGGATTTTCCAGAACGCGTTCCAGCGTTTCAATAATGAAATTCATAACATCGTCGACGAATTCGACGAGCTCTTTCGAAATATCATCCGACGAATTATTTTCTCCGTTTTTTTTATTCTCTTCCATCTTCATTTTGTTCCTCACCATGACGTCGATGCGACGAGCGAAATTTTCACGAATCTCGACGTTTCCGTCGCGCATAAGCGGCAACCACAACGACGTAATTTTCTTTGAATTAAAAGCCTCGACGTGATTGGAAAATCTATGAAGATTTTCCGACATATTTTTTCGTACGTCGAAATTCGTCGATGATAAAAGATTGAAGAATGGAGCGAAACATTTTTCAATCTCGGCTTTTTTGTCATTCGTTAGAGGTGGAATTATGGAGGATGAATTTTTTCCCAAATCACAAAGTTCGCAATTTATTTTCCAATCCGGATTCACCCAATTTTGTCTGCGACAAAAAAATTATTGACGAATTATTTTATTGTATATTTTTTTTTTTTTTAAATATTATTATTACTTATAACTTAATTATAATTCGATAAAATTGTCGAATGGTTTACGATTAAAGATGGAAGGGATGAGTTCTTGATGTTAGATTTTTTTTATTTATAATTGTTATTATGATAAATAATTTATTGTCCGCAACTTTATTAAGATTGACGGAATTAATGGAATTTTTACATTATTGTAGTTCATTAATTTTTTTCTGTTTCGTTGCGGAACTATTCTAGTGTGGAATTATTGGGAAAAACATTTTTGATGGAAATAGAACATTGAAATAAGTCGAAAAGATATTTTATGGATGCGGCATTAACACTAATTGATCGCAAATGCATATTTTTTTTACAAAATTCGTATGCGAAATTTTGAACTTAATTTTTTTTCGAAACATTTTTAATGATTTTTTTTGCAAACGGTGGAAGCTCTTATTAGCAAAATAGTCGTGTCGTCAGTCTCAAATTTAGCCACATTGCTAACATCATTTTTTTTTCTATTTAGAAAATTTATTTATAATATATATTTTTGTGTACATTTTTTTTTACTGATTCGATAATTCTCCTAATGTTTTTGTTTTGGATAATTTTGAGAGAAAAAAGACGTTTCAAAATCAAGCACGATTGCCTCAAACATCATCTTGGATCTGTCAAAAATATTTCTCTCGAAATTCGAAGAATAAAAAATAAAAAAACAATTTTCTTTAATGATCATGATTGATTTTAGTCAACAAAGAAAAAAATCCCGACCGATTATTAATTTCATTCAATCGATAAACAAAAAAGAATTTCCGAAATTCAACAATTTCCAATGCAGCCACGTTGGCGTAATCGTCTAATTGTTATTTCGTTCGATTGAAAAATTGTCCAGCCGTTACCTCACGAATTCAGCGCATCCGGAAACGAAACAAACGATTTCGCTCAAAGCTCGCGAAACCGCGGTCTGCAATCTTTGTCGCTGTGAAACAAGCGCCGGCCTTAATATATGAGTGCAAACATCTGTAAGACTGATTTCCGGATCTCGGAGCAAAAGCACGGAATTTCTGAAACCGAAAAAAATGAAAAAATAAATAAATAAATACAAATAATATAATATAAATGATAATAATAATATAAATAATATAAATTGAATAATAATAATTAAAAAAAATCAAAATCAAAACAAACGGTAACAATACAAATTTAGAAAAAAATAAAAATCACCGTAATTGACGCAATAACGAAATTTAATTATAAAAATAAAAAAATGATTCTACGAAAGCACAAGTTTTTTTTCTTAAACTAGTAATTAAAAATCACTACTTATATGTATTGAAAATTCCATAAATGCAAAAAAATTAAATTAAATTCAATTTTATCAATTTAATTAATTTAATTAATTAATTAATTCAATCTAATATTTTTTTAATTTGATTAATTTTATTCTATTAAATTGCATAAATGCTGTGAGATAAAGAAGAAGTCCTAAAATCTAAAAATATTATTTCAAACAATTTTCGTGCGTTCCAATTAAAAACAAAAATCTGCTACTCTTCCAGAATCATTTTTCAAAAAAAATAAAACAAATAAACCAACAAAACCGCGGCGTTGGAGAGTTCAATTTCCGAACTGGACACGCAGGCGCTCAAAAATTTAACTCTTTCTCGTCCTTTTCCAAATTCCGCGAGGCTTCTTATAGCTTTGGATTTCGTCTCGACGTCGAGAGATTTTGCGGCAGCGGCTAAACGTCGATTAGCCTCCCCGGGCGCCATCGGCTCTTGCGACCAAGTCAACGACAAAATTCTCTGGATTTCTTCTCTGTTCGCTTCTTCGTGAGCCATCAGATCGATCAAACACTGATAAATCCATCGATAAGCTCGACAATTAATGTTTTCCAAAGCTTCGCGCAGTCTCACGATCACGAGATTGTCGCAATCGTTGTAAAGAGTCGAACCAAATTTTTTCTTCGCCATCAGCCACGAACTCAACAAACGCGACGTCGAGATTATTTTTGAAACGCGATCGTAACGTTCCAAATTAAGGTTTTCGTGCAAACTCGCCGTGAGGAAATTCCAAATTGGGCTGGATTCGAAGATTTCGACGGTTCCGGGACGATGCGACGTGTTTTCGGCGTCGTGGATGACGAAATATACGAGAACGCTCGCAAATTCCTTTTCATCGTGAGAGATTGCAAAGAAAAATTAATGAAAATAATCAAAATGATTACGTTTACGTGGAGATTGTGGGAAAAAATTAGAAAAGTGAGAACGAAGGTGAGAAAATTGTTTCGAATCATTCATGATTCGTTCGGAATTATTGAAAGAAGAATTATTGTGGCGGAAAAAAATGAAGAAAGATATTTTTGCTTCCTCATAGAGAAAGCTTTGTTTTTGTGATCTTTTTTTTTTTTCTCAAGATTTTCACGTAGACGTGTTTGGAATATTCCAAAACGACGAGAAAACACATTTAGAAAATATTTCCGGATGTTAACATTCACAACTTGAGAATGGCTTGAGACATGAAGCTGAAATTTGTCACGCATGTGAAGGGTTCGAGGCACCTTGCTTGATTAAATTTTTCGAAAAATTCATGCAGTTCTTTTGTTTTTACGCGATTTTGAAATTTTTCAAAAAACGTTTTGCGCTTTCTGGCTCGCACAATTTTCGAGATATCGAGCTTAAATTCAGTAGAATGTTGCAGTATTACAGGAAGTGGCTTGGTACTGAATTTGAGAAAAATCCGTGTAGTGCTTTTGTTTTTAGAGAATTTTGAATTTTTTCAAAAATCGTTGTGCGCTCTCTAACTCGCGCAATTTTCGAGGTATCGGACTAAAATTTGTTACAAAGTTGCACTATTATCGAAAGATGTTTCGTATTTAATTTGAGCAAAATCCATCCAGACGTTCGGATTTAACGCGATTTTCAATTTTTTCGATTTTACATGGAATTCGCCGTATATTTATTCCGGACTAGATGGATTAACGAGTGGATTTTGTATGAAAACAAGGGTGGAAAAGTCGAACCTTGCACATTGATTCCTCATAATTTTACACATTTGCCGAAACTTTCTCTATGACTAAGCCAAAATAGATCGACATAGCTTTTTTTGTTTGTATTTTCTTTAGTTACCGAACAATTCTCGTAGTATCGGAGAAATTTCTTCGCCTCTGTTGGATTGTAAGCTCTTGGATTCTTCGTCAAGTACTCTCGAATTTTTTGGCAGGCTGCAACTTCCAGATTTTTGGAGACTGCAACGTTTTTGATATATTTTTGTTATGTTTTTTATCAGTATTATTATTATTTTTCTGCGACAATTCTTGATATTCTTTACCTATTACGTTCTCCACGATGAGATCGATAAGGGCGAAACACAAATCCGTCATTTCTTCGGAATCGTCCGTATTTTCTATGAGATCGATCATTTTTTCGGGAAATCTTTCCATCTGTTGACAACTCAATATTCCCAAATCTGTCCAGCTTGGAACGGTTTTGACTATTTCGATCGCGAAATCCAAGAGATTTCTCGAGTCCTGAACAACGATAAAATATTTTACACTGTTTTTTTTTTGTATTTATTTAACATTTGAACAATGAAATCAATTTATTGTATTTATTTTTTGTTTATTTCACCTTTTCTTCGACCGTACAAAATTTGACCATCTGCGAAGCAATTTCCAGGGCTGCGAGTTTAGCGGAGGGTTTGGATTTGTCTAGAATTCGAAAGATTCTCTTCCAAAGGCTCGATTGATCCCAACAATTGACGCCGCTCTTTCGAATAATCTGTGTTGAAAAATTGACGTTTGAATTAGCGATTCGAAACGAGAAAAAAAATATTCCGTTGACTTTTTTGCGATTAAACGATCGAATATTGGATGAAATAATTTGTGGAAATGATGGACTCACCGTCAGCAATGATATCTGTATCGATGTTATTCTCGTGGCTTCTATCGTAACGGGAAAATGGGTGAGATCCAAATTTTCGATGATATTTTGTTCAGCCGCGAATTTGTCGATTACGATTCTGGGTTTTTCCTCGTAACTTTCGACCAAGTCGAGAAGTTCTGTGAAGAAAAAATGTAATAAATGCATAAAAACAATCGCAAGTGGTTTGGAATTGCGGCTTCATTATAGAGGAAGCTATGAGCAAAATTTGAAAAATTATGCTCATAGAACAAGTAAAAATTGTATATATCGTAGAGTCGTTGATCGCAGTCTACCAATAATTGCACGGTTATTGCACGTACCATCGAGAATCTGCATGTATTCCTGCGATATCGCAGTGAACATGACGAGATTGAAGCGCGCCAGAATTGTAAGCATTCGAGCTTGGACTTCGATGGCGCTGGCCAATACTTCGTCGCTGAGCGGCGCTCCAACAATGTGGAACAAAATTCCAAATAACCAACTCGTATAGGCTAAAGCAAAAAAAAAATTGATTGCGGCGATATGTTCAAATGCTGACGATGAAAATATTAAACGAAGCAACAAAAATAGAATAACTACTTTTTTTCCATCGGTGGATTTAAATTTTAATGGATAATCAGAACAATAATAAAACTCACTATTACAATTGCTGTCAACAAAAATTATTACAAAAACAATCCAAATGAATAATAATGAAATTATGAATTATTACTATTATTTTTTTTTCAGGTAATTGAATTGAATACAATTATTAATTTTTTGTAATTAAAACAAGACGAAAGAAAAATGGAAATTCAATGAAGAAAATAAACCAAAAAAATGTTTTTCCCGAAGAAAATAAATTGATGACAATGACGATTTACCAGCATGTTGACGTCGCAGATTTTCATATCTTATTCCAGCTCCGAACGGCGGAATGAGAACGTTTACGAGATTCGTCGAAGATCGTATGATCGAATCGAGGAACGATCTGAGAGTTCTCTCCGTCGCTGGATTATCCAGATCCGAAAATATTGCTATCAAAGGATCGTTTATCGCTCGCCACAGTATCTCCGCAACTGAGATGCTGGAAAAAAAAAGAAAATAATCTTCCTCGTTAATCAAATAAACTTACGGTTCTACCATTTTTTCATATGCGTTTTCTTGTTCATTTTTATCCATACAACCTTTTTTCTACGCTTTTTTTATTCTACAAACTAAACTTATCGACTGACGTATCAACGAACTGCGGTAAATATTTCCAAATACATCTTCTAAGAATTTGCGGCGAGAACATTTTTTTAAAAATAGTTTTATTTTTTTAATTCGTTACAGTAACTCGTCTCTTTAATATTATTATACTCTTCCGATCTTTCGGTCATCTATCCGGCAAATTGCCATAATCGGTAAGTTAGTCATTGGCTCAAATGGAAAATATCAAGAAAAAAATATTATTAACAATAAAAATGGGATCAATAACGACAATAAAGTAATAATAATGATGACGACAGAAAATAAAACGCTCAAATATTTCACCGTCTTTCAGAAACTCATAAATTCAATACTTGGGACAAATCTCTTGTCCGAAATTCTTTCTTTTTTGTTTTCTATCCTTCCATCATTGTGTTTTGTTTCTTTTTTAAATTTCCTTTGTTGACGAAAAATGGCAATAAATGGATTTGTTTTTTGCGAATCCGAACCTGTTGCTGACTTGCGACGGTTCGATCGCATCCTCGACCTCCATAATTGACCCCGGAATCAACCGATTTAAGAATTTTGAGCAGAAATCAACGACATTCCACTAGGCTATCGCTCGACTGTCAACAACAGACAGCTGTCATCTCGCAAACGTGCCAATGTTGACTGTAGAGTCGGTGGATGATGCAGAAATAATCGTACGCCGGACGACGTGATTGAGGTTATGTTCGCGCCAAAATTTTGACGGTTGACAAACGTTTGAATAAAATAAAATATTGATTATCAACGAAATATTTTTAAAAAATCAGGTTCTGGCGAATTTCGGCGGAATGTACGAGGATCGACGACAAATGTTTAGAAGTTTTCAAGTTGTTTTTATTGAAAATGGTGAAGGAATTCCTTGCTGTGGGGGTGGTAAATTCGAATGAACCAATGAAAGTCGGCGGTACGCGCCGGTTTGCCGGCATGGACTTATATATTTTAGGGTGTCTCAAAAGAAAAAAAAATGTCCGATTTCAAATAGTGAGTATTTACTGCAAAGTATCTTGCATCCGTAGAATTCTGTCAAAAAATGATCGGATCATTTTTAGGGGTCGTCAACGATTTTTTTAAGTTTTTCCATAACTATATATTTAGTTATGGAAAAAATAATATAGTTATAATATTTATAACTATATTATTCAAAGACTATACATTTTATTCAAATTTATGCAATTTACGTCAGTTTCGAACAATATATCAGATTGAATATTGTTCAACAATAATTAAGTTCATCAATTAAATCAATGACATTCTATTATATCAATGAATGTTATGAAGCAAAAATTAATATAATTCATCAATGAATTAATTCCAATAATTTGAATCAATAAAATCTCGCATACTGACGAAAGTTGTAATAACTCCATTATTTTCAAATTTGTGAAATTTTACTTTCACTCTATTGATAACGCGGCGAGAGGGAGGGGGGGGGGGCAATCGCTAGAGAGATAATAGCCAGAGGCGGGGCTTGAAGATCTTTCGTTCTGCGTGTTTGTCACACATATACCAACGCAAACGAACTATAGGCGGGAATAGGCACTGATTAGGACTGCAATTCTCTCGGCAATCGCAAATACGAGATCTGAGCTATCACATAGTCGTTTGTTTGTTGGCTCTGTGATACAGCAGTGACGCATGAAGAACGGAAATCAATCCCCCACCCCTCCCTCGCCCCCTATCTGGTCCGAGTAACGTTGGATGGATGCATCTAACGTATATTTGAAAATATCGACATCCAGTCGATGCTGAGACGTCGGAAAACCGTTAAAAATTACATCCTTACGATAATTATCGTTATTTCTGTGCGTAAAAAAAACAATGAGAGTGTTTGTTAATCATTACGCGATATTGACTATTTTTGTAGTCAATAGCCGCGTCTACGGCGCGTATGTATTGTCGAGTGAAGATGACGCGTGCGGTAAAATTCTTCCAACGGGATTGCACGAAGAAATCGACAATTACGCTCCTATTGTCGATAAAATAATTAACGCGACGATGACCGGGGAATTCAAAGGTGAGACTTGGCGAATGTTGTCCAATTTTGTGGATAAATTCGGTTCGAGATTCACGGGAACGCGGAATTTGGAAGATTCGATTGATAACGTTTTGAAAAAATCCGAGAAACTTCGATTGGAGAACGTCCATGGCGAAACGGCGACGGTTCCCCGTTGGGTCAGGTAAGAACATTTATCGGTAAGATTCGATCAAGTTCGGGTGTTTGTCGTGAAATATTGTACAATTATGTTTTTTAAAAATTATGATGTGTAAAAATTGTATGTTGACGTTTTTTTGTAACAGAGGACGCGAATCGGCGAGTCTGATCTCGCCCAGATTCAAGGACTTAAGGATGCTGGGTTTGGGGTACAGCGTGGGTACCCCCGCGGAGGGTATTACCGCTGATGCGATTGTGGTCAAGAGCTTTGATGAATTGAAAAACCGATCGGCCGAGGTTTGACACTACTTGACTTTGCTTTTAAGTACAGTAGAACCCCTCTTATCGGAACAGATTGTTGTTTCTGTCCGATTCTGTATTTGAAATAATTAAATAATTAAATAATTAAATAATTAAATAATTAAATAATTAAATAATTAAATAATTAAATAATTAAATAATTAAATAATTAAATAATTAAATAATTAAATAATTAAATAATTAAATAATTAAATAATTAAATAATTAAATAATTAAATAATTAAATAATTAAATAATTAAATAATTAAATAATTAAATAATTAAATAATTAAATAATTAAATAATTAAATAATTAAATAATTAAATAATTAAATAATTAAATAATTAAATAATTAAATAATTAAATAATTAAATAATTAAATAATTAAATAATTAAATAATTAAATAATTAAATAATTAAATAATTAAATAATTAAATAATTAAATAATTAAATAATTAAATAATTAAATAATTAAATAATTAAATAATTAAATAATTAAATAATTAAATAATTAAATAATTAAATAATTAAATAATTAAATAATTAAATAATTAAATAATTAAATAATTAAATAATTAAATAATTAAATAATTAAATAATTAAATAATTAAATAATTAAATAATTAAATAATTAAATAATTAAATAATTAAATAATTAAATAATTAAATAATTAAATAATTAAATAATTAAATAATTAAATAATTAAATAATTAAATAATTAAATAATTAAATAATTAAATAATTAAATAATTAAATAATTAAATAATTAAATAATTAAATAATTAAATAATTAAATAATTAAATAATTAAATAATTAAATAATTAAATAATTAAATAATTAAATAATTAAATACAGTAGAACCCCTCTAATCGGAACAGATCGCGTCTCCCAATCCGATCGCAGGAGTTACAGAAAAAATCTGAACCACGCCTACTGGCAATGCCGTACCTCGAAAATCTCCCCAAGCCTAAAATGTTTTACAAGAGAAACGTCGAACGTTCGATAAAAACAGTCGGGGTTGCATCTTCGCACGTAACTGACTTTTGTCTCGTGTCATTTGTTCGTACCATCACGGGCGGCGGAGAAATGTAGGAGCGGGGCAATGGTTTTTCCTCCTCATGTTTCGATTCGAGGGGGTTCCGATTAGAGAGGTCCTACTGTATCGTTTGACTCCATATCTAATCAATTAAGCTACATACGTAATCCAAAAATGCAACAACGAATTTTCAGGTACCCGGAAAAATTGTTGTGTACAATCAAAAATTCGTATCCTACGGAGAAACGGTGAAATATCGATCAGTCGGAGCAATTGAGGCTGCGAGATTCGGAGCGGTTGCGACGTTGATAAGGTCCATCACTCCGTTCTCTCTGTACACCCCACACACGGGTATGATGAGCTATTCCGAGAATATCACGAAAATTCCCGCAGCTTGCATTACTCTCGAGGATGCTTCGTTACTCGGTAGAATAGCGAGCAGAGGTATGTCCCCCGCGTTGTATTCAATCGACCCGATTAGCGTATCTTGGGGTCAATTTGACCCAGTCGAAAATTTAAAACTTCCCGCAGTTAATTTGTTTATTGTTATTTTTATAATAAGTAATTCAGGAAACTTAATAATTCAAAATTTTCGTAATTTATAAAAAAAATTTTTTAAAAATAGTCGGAAGACTAAAACTCTATATTTCTCAATAATTCGTTGTTTTCAGGCCAGCGCATAATTTTGAAAATTTTTATGGAAGCAAAAATGTTATCGGACGGTCAATCGAGAAACATCGTGTCGGAAATAATCGGTAGCGAGAGAGCCAACAAGGTCGTCGTGGTGTCGGGCCACGTGGACAGTTGGGACGTTGGTCAGGGTGCGATGGACGATGGTGGAGGCGCTTTCACAACGTGGAGCTCGCTTATTCTACTTAAAACGCTCAATCTCCGACCGAAGCGAACGATTAGGTTATTATTTACAATTATTTCGCATTTTTGTCGTTAAATATTCTCAAAACGAATGGGATAATCTCAGCGAATGGGTGAGGATGGAGAAATAATGGGAAAACAAATATGGCGACCATGGAAATCATGTTGATGTGATTCAAGGTCGATTATGTGGACGGGGGAGGAAATGGGTGTTATCGGAGCGAGTCAGTACATCCGACAACACGAAAACGAGCAAAGAGATCTTCAATTCGTCATGGAATCTGATATGGGAACGTTTAAGCCAATTGGTTTGAAGTACGATGGATCGTTGGCGGTGCGATGCGTTCTCGAAAGAATTCTCAAGTAAGTACGCTTAAGGGGGGGTTAAGGTTAATTCGATATAAAAAAAGCCTATTTTCGATAATTTTTTTTGACGATACAATTAATATACATTCATTTCTATGATAGATACTCAATGAAGTAAGATTTGAAGAATATTTTATAAAATTTTTTATTAACTTTTATGAACAAATGAGCCATTGACGGAGAATCTCCGCAGATTGTCTGAAATAAAAAAAACCAAAATGATTTATAGGTGCATTAGGTGGTTCTCTGCAGGTAATCACACCTAGTTTTATTTCATTCTAAAATGGAATGGTATTGAAAAATGGCAACATTTCCAATTTAAAAAAATGAAAAATCAGAATTTCGACATCTAAGCGCCGTAAAAAATTGAAAAATCAATTTTTTTTTAAATACTCGACGTGATTACCTGCAGAAACTTATCACCTAACAAAATCATTTTGGTTTTTTGATCTCAGATAATCCAGTGATGAGTACATTAACTGTGTCGTCAAAAAAAAAAATTATCAAAAATATGCTTTTTTTTTATCGAATTAACCTTAACTCCCCCCCGCCCCGCTTAAGGAGTTTGTTCGAGATCGATTTATAATTGACGATTGACACGTTCGGAAGATTGTTGGAACGATTGGGCACAACGGGTCTCACATCCCCCGGAGAAGGTCCTGACATAGGCGCCTGGACGGACAAGGGAGTGCCCAGCGCATCTCTGTGGACTCGGAACGACAAATACTTCTGGTATCATCATACCGATGCGGATACGATGAGAGTCGAGTCGATGGAGTCGTTGGACGCGTGTACAGCCCTCTTTGCCGCTGTCTCTTATGTACTCGCTGACATGAGCTTCGATTTGCCTCATGGCAATAATTCGAACGATCATTGATTAAAACCACAAATGGAAAACCAATAAAAAATGTTATCTTGCAAAATCTTAACGTTCTGCGGTGCGCGTTGTAACGTCTATGGCCTACAATCACTGATCCCAAAAACTTGTCTTCCTTCGTCTCCGACTGTATCACGATCGATTTAATGAATGAAACCTTGTTTTGATAACAATTTTATTGTCGAAACATGGCGGGAATAAACAGCTCGAACATCACTCAAGTTGGATGCACCACACAATTGAATTGACCGAAGAACTAGAGAATAATGGAATGCTCGGTGAATGCTGATTGAATGTCCAATCACCGAATTAAATACGTTTTTAATTCCGTAATTGCGCATTCAATTAGCATTCATCGACGTTCGTACTGTTTAGTTCCGCCATGTTTCCACAATAAAATTGTTATCAAAACAAGGTTTCATTCATTAAATCGAACGTAATACAGTCGGAGACAACGGAAGACAACATTCTCTCTTCAATGATTCTTTCTTCGTTAAAAAGAATTTGATGAGCATTAAACGACGACAATAACTCTTGAATGACCCTGTAATTTTGGTCAACCGGTTGAAAAAGACAGTTGAGTCAACGTAAAAGTTCAACGGTTGAATTTTGACAGCTTCACAACTGTTCATCTTCGAAAGTCAACCATCCTGCGTTTTCTGTGGATGGTTGACTGGAAAACCAGCGGTTAAACAACCGTTGAATCAACCATTAAGATTCGTTTTTACGATTGACTTTATAGTTGTAAAGCTGTCCAAATTCAACCGTTGATATTTTCGGTTGACTTTGCAGTTGCCAAAAATTGCTAGAGGAAGCAAGAATCATCCGAATCGGTTGAGCCAAGCCGATGATATTTAAAATTTCCGTCGTTGCGACAAAGATGACCGTAGACCCACTGGCGCCACCTACCAAGAGGTTCCCGCAACTTTATTTAAACCGTATTCGCTCCATTCGATCCGCGTCGCGTTGTTTCGGCCTTCTCCGTCGATCTTTTAACTTCGTGACAATAATATGTAATCACGGGAATGTGGCAGCACTGACGGGGAATGCAAGATGGCGACGACCGAAACATTGTTCCGCGTCAGGTGTACATCCATAACGAGTCAACGAATCAAAAGGAAATATTAATTCTTCGAGTCGAGAGGTAAATAAAAAACGTTAATTCTTCTTTTCAATTATTCACGATTGATTCATTGAGATATTCAATGGGTTTCAAGGTCAAACGAGTCGCGTCGTTTTCCGACATTTCGCGTTAATTTCGGGAGCGTTAAAGTCGTCTTTACGAGCATCGAATCGCTCGCGTACGAACATGGAAGTTACTTTATCAATTATATCGCAGCTGCCACAGATTTTTCATCGTCCCGAGATCGTTTTATCTTCTATTTTATATTTTTCACGCGTCGAATTTACGCTCGTGCGGTGATGAAAAAAATAATGCATGAAAAATATTTATTTCTCATCGATTCGACGGAATTTTCTTGACTTGGAAGAAAATTTCTATAGGTATTTATGTATATGGCGGAGTGTTTATACTAATGAAGATTATGGAGTCCGGAAGTTTCATCCGTTGCTGTACGATGGAGAAACTACGAAAGAAATTTTTCTTTTTATTTTCATGATTGGAGATTTTTTTTTAATTGATGGGAAAGATTTTTTTTTAGGCATCTGGAGAAGCTCACTTTTTTTTTGTAGCTGAAAATAGATGATCATTTTTTTTTCTCATTATTATTATCAGTAACTTCGGTATTATTATTTTTATTATGTCTATTTTTATTTTTATTATTAATGACGTCGGTATGAAATCAAAGATGAATTTTCGTGAATTAATAGAGATACATGGAAAATCTGAGAGTCAATTCAGCTGTGACAGATTGTGCGAAGAATTTTGTTACGTTCTTTATTTTTTTTAAATTGTAAAGCTAAAATTTATTGATCCAGGTGCGATATCGTCTTTCATTTAAATCGTGTTCAGGAGTTAAAGATATTTTTTTATGTTCCTTTTTTTCGCTATTACTCCTAGTTTTATGCGCGCTCAGAGAGAAAGCTATGTTCTAGCGAACCAGTTTCTCTCAAGATCTTCGTGTCATTACGTTCAGAACGTTATAAAACGCCCCGATAACACGTTTACAGAAAATGCTCCGTCGTGTGCGTGTCTAATGCCCTGCCGAAATACAAACGTGTATAACTCCAGAACGGTTTAAGCCACAGCCCCCAAAAATGGCAGCCACGCGCAGCTCTATCGTCGCTTCATTGTCGCCAATTTTTATCATGATCAAAGCCGCGCCTCGGTTTTTATGTCGAATTCAAATTACAAAAAAAAAGAACGTTTACACTACGGCGATCGCAAGTTTTCAGATATTCGTCTAAATAGGTTTGCACCGAAGCTTCGTTAGTATTGCATTTGGTCTGGAGCTAACGAGAAGTTCAGATTTTAGAGGATTTTGAATTTTTCGAAACATTCGTCTTTCGTTCTAACTCGCGGCAGCTTCGACCGATCGAACTCGAACTCGCTACGTCTATGGAATATTACGTAACTGATGGAGTGATTCGCAACTTTTTTTTATTCATCATGATTATTAAGGTGGATTACTTCTGTTATTATTGTTTTTATTTATTCATTGTTTTTCCTGCTGCCACGTGTCCTTAAGGGGTTACATCTAGCCATTTGTGGAAGAATGAAGGAATTTTTATGATTTTTTTTAGCCATATTGACAACATTTTATTAGAACACTCTCTAGAGTATCTATTAGGACTTATATGAGGGTACTTATGTGAATTTTTTCATGAAAGAATGTTCAATTTTGGGGGAACTATCACCGTTGTCCCAAAAAAAATTTTTTTTTTTTCTAAAGATCACTTGCGGCAAGAATGATATCTCTGGAGGGGCCAATTACAGAATTAAAAAAAAACAAAAAGAAATTTCTTCAGTATGATATTAAACGCAAAGTATGTATGAAATTTGGTGAAGATCTGTGGCAGGAATACATTTTTGCAGGAATTTGAATTTTTCGAACCTCAAAATTGATGAAAGGTCGAACAAGTTGCATGCAAAAACTTGCAAGCTGCTTCTTAGAAATTCGGCTTAATGCACTGCACTGCTCTGATCTCCGAGTAAACCACGATTGATACTTATAATTATAAATTATGAATTAATTATAATTATAAATTATTAATTACTTATAATTATAAATTATAAATTACTTATAATTATAAATTATGAATTGCTCATAATTATAAATTATAAATTACTTATAATTATAAATTATGAATTACTTATAATTATAAATTATTAATTACTTATAATTATAAATTATAAATTACTTATATTTATAAATTATATGTTTCCAATTTTTTATCCTCTTTTTTCCTCTCGCCTATCTCCGCTGCCTCCCCAGTCGCAGTCCCTTCCTTCCGCCCTAAAAAATTAAAGCTGCATGATTGTTTGCATAAAAATGTCAGTACAAGAAAAAACCGTATCCATAATTTCATCTTCCGGGCTAACGTCATCTCAATAATTTTTTAATGTCCGATAGACGTATAAATTTACCATCGATATCGCTTCCAAAATTCAAAAACCCAAAATTAAAACCGCTCCATCAATTATCACCCCAATGACCAACATCTAAACCTCGCACGTCATCACAAAAACGCGTCCAACCGTTTTTCCTAAATTCAACTTCCACAACTTCTCCCACGTCAACACAAAAATCCCAATAACTATTCTTCCGACCATCCCAAAACTTTCTCCATAAAAAAATTTTAAAAAAGTACAAAACGCAAGCCAAAAAACAGCACAAAAATAAATCTACGCCGCCTAAAAATAATAAAGTAAAATTATTTGTTCCAGAAAATAATCGAACTTTTGATGGATAATTGAAGATAAAAAAAAAAGAAGAAAAATCTAAACGAAGATGGAAGAAACAGCGGAAAGAAAAGACGCTGCTTCCGGTTTAGCCGCGAAGGAGCCCCTGAAGACGGAGGGTTTGGTTCCGAGTCCGGACACGAGCGAACGTAGCGAAGGTGCAGCCTCGCCACCTCCCAATTGCAGCATTTGTCTCGGAAAATTGCGCAACACGTCTTTCACCGACAGTTGTTTGCATCAATTTTGCTTCACTTGCCTTCTGCAATGGTCGAAAATAAAGACCGAATGTCCACTGTGCAAGCAAACCTTCAAATCGATCATTCACAATGTTAGATCGGAGGAGGATTACGATCAGTACCACGTGCCTAGGGAATTGGCTTCGCAACTGCCGACCCAACAAATTGCCTCGCTTGATGTCAATTTTGAACTCGTCGGAGGTGGCGAGGGACAGATTCAACGATTCGTCTACAGGTATACAGAGTGGAACGTTTTTTTCAGTGGAGAAATGATGCTGCTGCGAGGAAAAATTAAAGAGAAAAATTAAATATAGGGGGAAGGACGTTCGAAATGAGAATATGGGAAACTTTCTATGTCCTGGAATGATCGATTATTATTTTTTTTTAGTAGCTTTTGGGTTCAATGGCCTTGTTAAGTTTTTTTTTCGATTCTTTAGACCTGTAGATTTTGAAGGATTTTTCCTAAATACTCAGCTAAGAAGAATTGTAGGAGCAGGAAAATTTTTGAATTTTTTTAAGTGATTTTTGG
This sequence comes from Sussaba pulchella, assembly GCA_963971145.1. NCBI lineage: Eukaryota > Metazoa > Arthropoda > Insecta > Hymenoptera > Ichneumonidae > Sussaba > Sussaba pulchella. The sequence goes on from OZ020172.1 coordinate 9,987,465, forward strand.
AAGGCTGTAACTTTGGGAAAAATTGTCGTATTTTGATGAGGAAGAAAGGATTTTGAAGCTTACAATGTCTACATTTGGAATTTTATTATAGAATTTTTTTTTTTGTGTCACTCATGGCGGAATTGGAAAAAATATCGCGAAAATAAAATTTTTACTTTTTTAAAAGTTAACTCTGGGCTGATAAAAAATTTTTCCGACTCGATAAATGATGACCTCATTTAGCTTGATTCTTTAACAGTAATTTCATTCTTCGTTTTTTCGGTAGAACCATTTTTTTTGCAGTGATATCCAGCAAGATAGCGATTTAAAAAAAAAATCTTTGATAATAAAATGGAAAAAAAAAAAAAAAAAAAATTTGAAATAAATTGTAATAATAATTTAAAAAATCTCTATCTTCCTCACAATTTAGCATTTAAAAAAATCACTGTCTTTCTCACAATCTGGAATTTTTTCAAATCGATATCTTCCTCACAATTCAGCATTGAAAAAAAATTGCCATCTTTCTCACAATTTCGCATTTTTTTAAATCTCTATCTTCCTCACAATTTGGCCTTTTTTTTCTAAAATCGCTATCTTTCTCACTATTTGGCATTAAATACCCAACAAATTTAATTCAAAATTGCACCAAAATTTCATTTATCTTCGTAAAAAAATTCACAGTCCAACTGAATTTACACTAGAATGGTTTTTAAACTCGAATTGACCGAGCTTTTGTTTGTTTCATCGCAGGACTACGATGACCCCGAATCGTCGTTACGGCATGATTTTGAATCCGGAACACGTGGCGAGACGCGAACAAATTCCGAACATGATGCCGTCCGCGGTATCGAGGGAGGAAAGACGATTGCGTCGCGTTGATCCCGCAGGTTACAGACGCAACGTTTATCAACGGGGCGAATGGTCAAATTTTTTGCCGAACGTTCACGGCCGTTGGCGAGAGTACAGCGCCGAATTTTACAGGCAAGTAATTATCGTTATTAATCGTCGGTCAAACGAAATATTTTTTTTAATTATATCACCGATAAAAATAAAAATGAATCGAATTTTATTTACATTTTTCAAAAAAAATTTATTTAGAATGATTTGATAAAATAATGTGATAGTGTTTAATATTTCTTTTTTTCAATAGTTCTTTTTATTGATTATCTGCGAATTGAATGATATTATTTTAATCAATTCGTTACGAATAACATTCAACGAAAATGCAGACAAGAACTAGCGAATTTCATTACTGAAATAGAAAAAGAAGAAAAAAACTTCATTTTAAGACTATGGTTATTGCGGAGCCATCGGTTTGATAATTTTCAGATAGACGAGAAGAATTGAAAAAATCATTTATGCTACTTTTGAATTTTTCTTACTGATTTTTATCAGTCGGATGATACAAATATATACATGTGAAATCAACGACAAAATGTTTAGGAAGTAGAAGTAATGACTTTTTTTTGACACTTTAATGACACTTTTTTTTTCTCGTGGAAACCGGAATACCACAAACTGGAACAATTAATAAATAAAAACATGAAATTGAGTTGTTGCCAATATTTTGTATAGAAAAAAATTATGAATCGAATGATTTTCTCGTAAATTGAGAAAATAAACTTCATTTTTAATTCGATTAAAAATTAACGAAACGTTGAAATTTTATGATTTATTATTTTATGTTATTGTATTGTTATTATTGTTATTATTGTTATTATTGTTATTATTGTTATTATTGTTATTATTGTTATTATTGTTATTATTGTTATTATTATTATCATTA